>JAKFHU010000115.1:0-10724 GCA_023783475.1 Daubentonia madagascariensis | reverse complement strand
AGGAAATAAAATGCCTGTCAGCTATGAAACACATTCTTGTAAAGTTTAAGACCAGAAGAGCAGCTAAGTAGTGATAGAAAGGAATGACAAGTCAAAAGTGGAAAGCGGTGGTCTCGTATTCATCTACAATAAAGTTATATTAATGCCCTTCCAGTTGCCAAGGGTGGTTGATCTTGTAGGAAGGATACAACTCACCAGTATATGAGGCAAATAAGAATCTCCAACTTGTTTCCCACTGTAGTTTGTGATAACATCAGGAAAGTAGGAAAATACAAAGGACGAAAGATTGGGTATCAGAGCAGAAAGCTTTATGGAGGAATGACAGGAATACAATGAAGAAGTTGAGATCAAAGAAATTGAAACTCCAGGAAATAAATAGAAGAGCAAAGTCTACTTCAATGATCTGATTATTGAATCACAATTTCTTGCTCTGAGGCTTAGAGCTCTGAAATCACAGGCACTGTTTAAATAATGGTCTTTTCATTGCACCCCCTGGAAGAATCGTGTCAGAGCCCTCTTTATGTCTTTATTCCTCAGACTGTAGATAAAGGGGTTCAGCATGGGCGTGACAACCGTGTACATCACCGAGGCTGTTGCACTGGAGTGTGAGTTGTGGGTAGCACCAGAACTGAGGTACACCCCCAGGCATGTACAGTAAAATAAGGAGACAACTGAGAGGTGAGATGCACAGGTGGAAAATGCTTTATACTTCCCCTGAGCTGATGAGATTGCACGTATGGAGGAAACTATCTTAGAGTAAGAGTAAAGGACACTTGAGGTCCCCGCCAGAAACAGAGATGCCACATACATCACCAGTCATTGAAGAAGGTTTTGAAC
Organism: Daubentonia madagascariensis; assembly: GCA_023783475.1. NCBI lineage: Eukaryota > Metazoa > Chordata > Mammalia > Primates > Daubentoniidae > Daubentonia > Daubentonia madagascariensis. The sequence continues at coordinate 9,887 of JAKFHU010000115.1, read as the reverse complement.
AGGCAAGGTGGACCACCTGATTAAGTTCACAGAAAAAGTGGGGATTTCCAAGTTGTTACAAAAGGACAGTGGCAACACCATTAAGCTTTGTAACAAGGAATTGAGGACACTCAGATCCAGGATGCAGAACCAGACAGTCACAGAGCTGGGGTTCATGATGATGTGTAGTGCAGGGGGTGACAGATGGCCACAAACCGGTCATAGGCCATCACGGTCAGGAGGAAGATGTCCAACACTCCAAAGAGTAAGAAAAAGTACATCTGGGTGATGCAGCCTGCATAGGATATGACTTTGCTGTGTGTCTGGATATTCACCAACATGTCTGGGACTGCGGTAGAGACAAAACAGATGTCTACAAAGGACAGGTTGGAGAGGAAGAAGTACATGGGGGTGTGGAGGTGGGGCTCTGAGATTGTGGCCAGCATGATGAGCAGGTTCCCAAGCATGGTGATCAGATACATGGAGAAGAAAAGTACAAATATGAAGGGTTGCATTTCTGGTTTCTCTGAAAATCCCAAAAGAAGAAATTCTGAAATCCAGGTATCATTCCCTCGGTCCGTGTGTTTGATATGTCTGATAAGAAAAAAGAGAAAAGAGAACATCACCCAGGCATGCATTAGAAACCTACCAGAAATGCTCTTATTTTTATTCTACTGTAAAGAAGTTAATTTCTGCTTTTGCAAAATCTTGGGAAAACATCTGGATATAGCTATAAATATTCAAAATAAAGATATTCATTAACTCAAGGTTTCTCAGTCCCAGCGCTACCGAAATAATGGTCAGGTCATTTACTGTGATGGGGTCTGTCCTACGCATTGTATTATGTTTTTGAGGTTCCCTGTTCTCTACCAACCCTTCTGCAGGTTGATAGCGAAACATGGCATTGGTCAATGTGCCCTGGTGACAAAGTCCCCCCGAAGAGAAGGTCACACATCCATTTAGTCAGATTATAAACAGTGATTTCCAAATGATGGCCAAATGTGATGCAACTTCTAGAAATAGGTGTAATACAAAGAGCCAAAGGCTCAATTAGGAGTAACAAAAATAGGAAAACAAATGGGAGATATATATATATAGCAAATTATTTGACCAAATTATGCAAAAGAACCTTCTACATTTATAAAGCAATGTGGAGAACAGAGTACAACTGAGAGATGCATTTGGATACACAAGATTCATAACCTTTCACAAAATCCTCTCACATACATTAACATGTGCATAAAATGACTATATAACATATGAGAAATGTGTTGAAAAATTGCAATTCTTATGTTTCAAAAAATGCAATCAGAGCCAGGTATAAAAACACTGAAACTCACCAGGCAAAAGCAAAGAACATGCGCAGACTATTTGCAGTAGAGTGGTCCATGTCTGAGAAACACAAATGTATTCAGCCTCACTACTAAGGAGATAACTGCAGAGTAAAGGTCATTAGTATATCACTTTCCACTTGCTAAATATATTTCCTATTTATTTGAAACCCAGCATGAGAGAAGATACTGCAAAATGTGTGCCCATGAACTGCTGTTGTCAGGTAGTATTTGGAAGGAATTCATTGGTCTGGATCTTTGTCATCAATATGGAAACACTCAGATAAAGCCCCTTTGTAAAAATGAAGAAAGAATTGCCTTCATTTCAGTCCATAATTCTTTACAGTTAATAGCCTATTTCTCTTCACTTAATTGCAGAAACCCTTGGTCACATGTTTTCCTATTACTGGAACCACCTGAAATCCCCCGTTCCCTCTCCTAATTCTGCTTCCTTTACCATTATGTAATTGTCAACTTTCATGCTCCACTGCTGGGTTCAATGTCCACTTCTGTTTTTAGCATCATAAATAATACATGATTCAATTAATGAATCAAGGAAACAAACAACCACAGCAACCTCTCTGCTCTAGACTAGGTTGGATTTGCTCTCAGATGACCTCAGATACATGTTCACAGAGTCCATTCTCCCTGACCCTTTACTACCGGACCTCCTGGATCTTGGGCTTACCTTGATGGGCTTTCTGAAAGGAAGGTCTTCATGTGGACATGAGAATTCCTCCCTAGTTGGTTGATGATGGGGACAGAAGCTCAGTCTCAAGACAAGGCAGAAGTAAAAGGTGGAGGCATCAGTATCTGAGCCAGATTGAGCACTCCAAAAGGCACAACCATGTCCCATCCAGTCTTATGCTGTGTATGCTGAGGGACAGCAGCAGGGGAGAAATTTCCAGCTTCATATTCTGCTCATTGGACACATTTCCCTCTTGTTATTCCAACTTTGTGCACATCATTTCCCTCTGAGATGTTGCTCTGCACCAACAGGAATATTTTCTCTGTGTTCTCTGGTCCCAAGACACCAGTTTACACATGAGGTGAATCCAGTCCTTGTTACTCTTTCTCCTTGGACTGACTTACTTTCCAGAGACCTAACCTGTTAACACTGGAACCCAATCCTGAGTGAAAGGTTTCTCCATAGTTGAAACTGAGGAACCTTTCCTGACAAGGTCCCTTGTGTCTCCAAAGCATTGACAGGTGATGGGAACACCACCCTTGATATCACCAGAAAATTGCTATTCCCCTGTTCACCAAGGGAGTGAATTGTGTTCTCCTGATGGAAAGGCATGGGTACCAAATGCCTGGCTTCACGAAGCTTTTTCCAAAACAATTAAAAATTTCATACTTGTAACTCAGGTTAAGAGCTATCATGGAATCCTTTATTTATGAAACATTTAGTCATTGTCAGGGATATATTTAGATTTTTTACATTAATACAAATTGCCCTAAGGTTAGCCCCTAATAAGGATTATAATGTTTAATTAAGGAATTATTTATTTTTTAAATTGCCAGATAAAATTATACATATTCATCATGTACATGACTTTTTGAATTATATATATGTGGAATGGCTATTTCTAGCTAATTAATATATGCATCAACTCACATATTGTTATCATTTTTGTGGTGAGGACACTGAGCATCCACTCTGTTAGCATTTTTCAAGCATACAATTTATCTTCATGAAATATGGTCGCCATGCTGTACAATAGATCTCTTGAACTTATTCCTCCTAACTGAAATTCTGCATCTCTTTACAAATATCTCCCATCCCTCCTCCCTCTCCTGCCTGAGCCTCTGATGACCACTATTCTACTCTTTATTCTATGACATCAACTGTTTTGGATTCCATATGAGTGAGACCATGCAGTTTTTTTCACTTACATAATGTCCTCCAGATTTATCCATGTTGCTGCAAATGACAGGATTTCCCTCATTTTATGGGTGAATAATATTCTGTTGTTTATGCATATCATATTTTAAAATCCATTCATCCACTGATGGAAAGTTACATTGATTTCGTATCTTGGCTATTGTGAATAGAGCTGCAATAAACACGACAGTGCAGATATTTCTTTGACAGACTGTTCTCATTTCCTTTGAATAAACACCCAGAACTGGAATTGCGGCATGCTGTCATGGTTCTATTTTTAATTTTTGAGAAACTCCCTACTGTCTTCCATAATGGCTGTACTAATTTCCTTTTCCCACCAACAGTGTAGGAGTTTCCCTCTCTCCACATCCTCTTTAGCATTTGTTATTTTTTTATCTTTTGGATAATAATCTTTCTGACTGAAATGAGGTGTTGTCTCATGGTGACTTTGATTTGCATTTCTCTGGTGATTACTGATCTTGAGGATTTTTTTCATGTACCTCTTGCCCATTTGTGCATCTTGTTTTAAGAAATGTCTCTTCAGGTCTTTAAGCCATTTTTATTGTTTCAAGATTTCCCCCTTTTCATTTATTTTAACAGATATTGGAGCTATATGCTGAATTCCGTTACATGCATATATTGCACAGTTACCAATTTTAACACATTCACTGCCACGTAAGTTGTATTTAACTGACGCCAGTTCTGAGCCCGGGGCCTGGTGCAGCACGTGTAACTCACACGTCTCTTTGCCTCGGGAGCCACGTGGTGCGCAGGCAACGCACGCTGCCCTGCTTGGCACCCACGTTCCGTGGTGGGTGCCCCTGGGCAACACCCTGCAGTGGGTTCGTGAAACTCTTGCTGATGTTCTTATTGTCACAATTAATACTGACAATTTAATTGCACATAACTCACGCACGAAAACAACAAAACAACAGATTTTGAGACAGCCGGGTGACGACAGCGGGAACGCCGACGTGCGTCGGGCGCGGGAGGTGCAGCTGCCGGGTCCTCTGCCCGGGCGCTGGCCCCGCTCGGGACGGGCGACGCGCCGCTCGGCCGCACCGTCCCCACGGGCGTCGCAGAACGTGTTGGCCGGCGACAGGAGAGTCCTGGAGGCGTTTCCCAAATGTTGTGATTCCAGCAACGTCCAAGAAAGCCTCCGCGTCTGTCAGCCGTGCTCGACGCACGCGCGCCTCCTGCGGCACGTCCGGGGGCGGCCGGCGGCGGCCGGACCTCCCACCCTGCCCGGACGCGCGCCCCCTGGCGGTTCCTCCGCGGCCTTTCTCCGCGCTGCGCCCCGGGCCTGGCGGCAGGAGGCGGCACAGGGGGCGCGGGAGCGTTTGAGGGGTTTCTTGCAGAAGCAGAAAGGTCGCCCTGGTCCGAGCCCGCCAAGGTTCGCGCTGCCAGGCGCAAAGGCGTCCTCGCTTGTCACCTGGCCAGGTGCAAGACGCCGGGTCGCTTCTCCGGCTTGTCGGCGCCGCCTCTGTCTCGGGCGGTTCAGGGCGGGTTTGGCACCGGCACCGCGTGGCCCGCACCGAGCGCGCTGTCAACGTGGGAACTGAGGGAAGTGAAGACTCCGCGACAGGATGGTGCCTTTCTGCGTGGGGGTGCGGGAAACAGAGTGGCCTTGGGAAAGGCGGGACTGCTGTGTCCCTGCAAGCGCTCCTGCCTTCTGTCCACCCTCCAAGCACCAGTGCCAGGCTGTCCCCTCCCTGCGCTGCTCCACTTTGGTGGCAGCCAGAGAAAAAGTGTTTGAAACCTGGTGGCACATTTTAGCCAGAGGATAAATTGAAGTCACGCTGCCATCTGGGCCAGGCGAAGGAAGCGGGAGATGACAGAAATGGGAGAGTTTCCCTGAATGTGTCATAATTTTGCTGTTGAAGGTCTTGTCCCCCACGCTTGCCTCCTGCTGGTCGTGTCCGTTCCCAATTGACCCCGGATGGCTGCGTGTTGGAGTCAGGTGAGAGCTAATTTAGAAGGGCTGAATACAATCATCCAGCAGCTTAAACTCTTGGAAGGAATTCTGTTGTGATGATCATAAGAGGTTTTTAGGATCCTAAGCTTGTACTGCTTATGAAAAATAAAAGTGCAGAACGTGTTGTTACCTCTTAAACTGACCCATGTTAGGGGCGTGTGTTAAATTCTGCTATGGCTTTTTTATTTTTTTCGGATTTCTTTTTTCCTGTGACTGCCTTACCTAATTGTTTTCAGATAGTTAGTAACAGTTCCTAGTTAAGAGTACTTATAACTTGCAAATGCCCATCGAAGTTGCAAAAGGTAAGGAATTACCCAATGCAAAAAGGAAATAGAGACCTTAATTTCTGAAAATTCAGTGTAGTTGCAGTTTGTAGTTGGAGTTTCATGTAACTTTTAAATGTTTTGTGAAGCAGCCGTTACTTCTGTACCCAACGTATTTGGTATCATCATACAGGATTATAATTGCTTATCTATTGCTGTGAGTACATGGCATGCGTCTTTATTAGAGAGAAGAAGGTAATACTCTTCTGGGGGGGGCAGGGAACCCGCTTGTCAGTGGGAGCGTGATAAAGTTGTTTTATTTTCAGCACAGGGACAGAGACAGAGAAGACTGTTAAAGATTTGTCAAACACAGGACATTTTTGAAAAGGTATTGTCATAGAGATCTCGATTAGCTGGTTTCATAGTCTGTTTTCCACTTGCTTAGCTTTCTGCCGCGAATTATTTGATTGACTCAAAGGCCAACCTCTAAGGTTTGTTAGAGGTGTTTCCCATCCAATCCCAGGGGCCCGCACTAAGGATTTATTTTCTTTTTGTGTAGGGAGAGTAGAGCTGAAAACACTATAGTATATTCTAGAAATATGTCATATAGACATATGGCAAGTAGAAGTGGACATCGGGACAGGAGAGTGGAAGATTAGACGTGAAGAATAATTTAGAGTCCTGTTTGTTTTTCAGTACAATTGGAGCAACATAAATTTGCTGCATACTTGAACTTTAAGGATTAAAAACTTTAAGGTATAAACTCTGTTACCTGAGCATTTTTTGAAGAAAGGAAGGGCCATGGTGTTAAATCTGAAAAAAAAAAACCCAAATTTTCATTAAATTAGAAAGGATCATTTTGTTTTCAAAGTGTTTATTCTATTTTTGTCATTAACCACCATGGCCCCAAGGAAAAATTTTTTTCTAGTGTGGCAGTCAATGTGTTAAAATCAGATGATTTGGGTTTTTTTTTTCCTATTGAGTTGAGCTCCTTATGTATTCTAGATATTAATGCCTTGGCAATGTATAGTTTGCAAATACTTTCTCCCCTTCTATTGATTGTCTCTTTTATAATCCACCATTCAGGAAATCTTGTGACCCTAAATAAGATGGCTAGAGAGAAATTCAAAGTCTCGTGTGAGGAATCCTTTGACATGAAGTTTAAAGAGATTTCTTAGCATGATGGAGATTTATGGTAGGTGGTATTGAAGTGGTTCATTCCCCACCCATTTAGCGATAGTGGCAAAGTTTAGAAAAGGCGGTGATAGTTCATTCATAACAATTCAAGGACTCCCATATGTGTGCAGAGCAGGAATTTTCCAGCAGAACTGGAAAGATAATTCAATAATAAAACAAAAACAGCCAACCCACCTTTCACTACAGAGAATGAACATGAACACCAGTCTCCCATACTTCAGTGAGTAGATATAAAGAATGAAAAAGAAAAATTTTGCATCAACACAAAATGTATAATTGAAAATTCACTTCATTTTATTTAAATTTGTCTCTGACCCTAAAGCCATGCAAAAAAACCATTTATTCAAATTTGTCTTGTTATGTAGACTCCTCTCAGAGACACGTAGATGATAATCAATTTTTGCAAAACTGGTCTGTTAAATTATACATGATCAGGAAGTACAGTGTAGGTATTGATGGACACAGGAATGATGGACACCAAAGTAAAAAAGTGTGGTGTCAGGCTTTTCTTTACTATAAAATTATTTAAATGACCTTAATTGCTAAGTGTAGTCTCTTTTTCCCCATGACAATTATTTCAGGAGAATAATAGAAAAATTACTCAGTTTATACAGTTGAGAAAAAAAATTATTCTTAAGAAATCCATGTTGGTCCAAAAAATGAATGGGGATTTTTAAATATTTCTGATCCGTGTTGGGGATCAACTTATAAAAATACAAAAATAGACAAAGAGGAAAATTGTCCAGATATCAAACAGAGAAGAAATTTTAATGAAGTGAGATTCTTCAATTGCATAATGAACTTGAAATCAACGTCATGGAAATTCCAGGAGACAAAGAGAAGAAACATTTTCTAAATGCACAATTGGATCAGATTTTCTTCATTTCTAGTTGTGAAGATTTGAGCACAGTTATGACAGGTGCTTCCCCAGCCCCAGCACAATTTATGCTTTTATAATTCCCCTCCCAGGGAATCTTCTCAGAGCCCACTTTATGTCTTTATTCCTCAGACTGTAGATGAAGGGGTTCAGCATGGGTGTGACCACCGTGTACATCACCAAGGCTGCTGCACAGGAATGTGAGTTGTGGGTAGCACCAGAACTGAGGTACACCCCCAGGATTGTGCGATAAAATAAGGAGACAACTGAGAGGTGAGATGCACAGGTGGAAAATGCTTTATACTTCCCCTGAGCTGATGAGATTGCATGTATGGAGAAAACTACCTTAGAGTAAGAATAAAGGATACCAGTGAGGGTGCCACCCCCCAGCAACAGAGATGCCACATACATCACCAAGTCATAGAAGAAGGTGTTGGAACAGGCAAGGTGGACCACCTGATTAATTTCACAGAAAAATTGGGGGATTTCCAAGTGTGTACAAAAGGGCAGTGGCAACACCATTAAGCTTTGTAACAGGGAATGCAGGACATTCATGATCCAGGACACCAGAACCAGAAGTCCACAGACCCTGGGGCTCATGATGACCGTGTAGTGCAGGGGGTGACAGATGGCCACAAGCCGGTCATAGGCCATCACAGTCAGAAGGAAGATGTCCAACCCTGCAAAGAGTATGGAAAAGTACATCTGGGTGAACAGCCGGCATAGGATATGACTTTTCTCTGTGTCTGGATATTCACCAGCATCTTTGGGACAGTGGTAGAAACAATACAGATGTCTACAAAGGACAGGTTGGAGAGGAAGAAGTACATGGGGGTGTGCAGGTGGGAGTCTGAGATTGTGGCCAGGATGATGAGCAGGTTCCCGAGCATGGTGATCAGATACATGGAGAAGAAAAGTACAAATATGAAGGGCTGCAATTCTGGTTCCTCTGAAAGTCCCAGAAGAAGAAACTCTGAAAATCTTGTATCATTGCCTCGTTGCATGTGGTGGAGGTGAACAGGAAAGAGAAAAATAAAGTGACTCATTTTCACTCAAGAGGGCATCAAGCACATCATTGAAATGTTACAATTTATATTTGCAGCTGAGAAATTAATTTCTATATTTTGTGTATGGAACTTTTTTCCTGTCGTGTGCCCCCAAGAACTATTTCTGATTGAAAATTCCTCTCCCATTGTCAACCTTTTGCCAAGAGGTCATATATTGTACAGTTTCATGAGAAATTATTTCATACAGTTGAATTTTATAAATATAGTGTCGACCATATTCCAGGCCCTGTGTCAGTAACGAGCATAGCTTGCTGAGAAACTGAATTCCTTACAATTCAGTTTGATGGGAAAGAATATTAGCTGATAAAGAAATAATTATGTAACACATGAAATGGTTGTAAATTCTTAGAAGAAAATGAAAGCAAATATAAAAGAGAGTGGATGGGGTGCTATTCTTATAGGCATGTCCAGGCAAGATCGGCAGACAAGGTGACATTTCAAGGGGACCCCCAGGAAGAGAGGGTGGGACCCCCCAGGATATCTGGGGATGGTTGTGCCTGACAGAGAAAATCCTTAGTGCACAAGCCCTAAGGAAGGTGCTTGTTTCAGAAAATGAAGGCTCAAAAACAAGCCAGTGTCATGAGGCAAATGAGCAAGGGTGACAGTGATGAGAGATAGTGTCAGGGGATGTTGGAGAAGGAGGTGGTGTCTGTGCTGCTGAAACTTCAAGACACTGAGAGTCCCTCATTCCACATGTTGCTTGAAGCCCTCTGTCCATGTAGCCCTCTGAGGATGAAGACAGAGCAGCAAATGGCAGCTGGTGAGCTTCCCGTGGACATGTCGATTTGGGATTTCATTTTGATATGACCCTTTTTTGCTCTATATTTAACAAAACATAAAAACATTCCAAAATAAACAGAGAGAAAAGAATGAATTGTGCATCATGGGCAGAAGAAAGGTCTAATATACACAGGAGGTCCATGAGAGATTGTGATGTAGATATTCTTCCTTGCTTCTGGCAGGATTTCAATCCTGGTTAAATACCCTTGAGGCTCAGAATAATTAATAAAGAATAAGGAGTGATACCTTTATAGTGTCAAGACACTTCACAGATTGAACATTCCAAGAGAAAAAATGAGTGAAAGGAATAAACCCATAATTCACCAAATGAAGGATACAAATTACGACAAGTTATACAAATTAAAAGAAGCAACGGTAAAAGATTTTTCTAAACGATAGTAAATGCTAAACATTTGGAATCAGAAAAAAATGGGTTTGGAATCTCAGATCTACCATGTACCAGCTGTTTGAACTTGGACAGCCAACAAAACCATTCCAAATGTTTCCTTTTATTTTATGGATACATATATTGT
>JAKFHU010000112.1:0-499233 GCA_023783475.1 Daubentonia madagascariensis | reverse complement strand
GAGGAAATCGTAGCAGAACCTCCACAGAGGCAATAACCACCCATTTGTCTGTCATCAAATCAATCTGATAAAGAGAAAATAAAATCAAGATACACTTTGAGTTCTTCAGGCAGGATGAAGTCTTGGGGTAAGAGAAGATAAACTCCCAATTTCCCCAATTTTTAATGTACTATTAGACAGTCTGAAATTCCTTAACTCCACAGCCCAGGGTGAGTTTCCTAACGACCTCCAAATGGCACCAAGGGGTGACAGCCGAGAGTGTTAGGGAAATGTTGGGGCTCCCAGGTGGGAGGTGAGGGGCCATAGCATTTGCAAATGCCCATGTCCATCCTGAGGGGTCCCATGTCAATTGCAGTCAGTCAGTGCCCATATATTGAGTTGTTAAACACTGAACATCACCTCTGGTCACGGGAGGAGAACCTGCCTCAGTGCTGACACTAGACTGTGCCTCCACCTCATCCCCTCCATGCCTCACCCGACCCAGCTTCTCCATGCTTACATCTCTTTGGGGGATCCCACACTGCTTTAAGAACTGCTTCCCCTGTTCCATTGAGAGAGTGTTGGGATCCATCGGTGTTGGTCCTGTGCGAAGGATTCTTGTTCCCTGTGGAGGGTAGAAAATGAGACCACTGAATTCCCTGTGTCCCTGTACTCTCCACTTGCAGGATGCAGTCAGCCCCCACCTCTCCTCTGTGCCCACCGTCTCAACTAGGATCCTGTTGTTCAAACTGCACACACATGTCCTTATCCCCCAATTAGTATAGTACCAATGTGAATGAAAAATACGGTGATAAATTAAAAAACAAAAAAACTCTGTTCACTAGACTTAGCTCGCTTGATACATATGGAATGCAGATCCCTTATCCAGAGACCCTCATAATCTACCATAAAACATTTGGAAAAATTGATCCTGTAATTGGCCTTAAAGAAAATTAGAAAATTTATAAAACTGGATACTTTAGCAGTTTATGTGCCCCTTTTATCAAAATTAGATATAACTACATTATTTGGCTTCTTTATGATATTTGTGTGTTCTAAACTATGAAACACATTCCTTGAAATTCCTTGATATCAAAAATGAGATTCAAATGGAAATCATTAAGTGCTAAGAAAATAAAAGATAAAAAGCACTTTTATGTCCAAACTTATGCGCAGAGAAAAACCTGGATTCAAGGTAAATGTCTTAGTCTACATGAACACTTTATTGAAGAAAGATAAAATTTATAGGAAGTGCTCATCTTAAGAAATAAGAGACTGAAAGACAAAAGATTAGCAAATACATAAAGAGACAGAATTAATCAAAAAACAAATAGAAACTAATGGGAAAAAACCAGAATACAACAGAAAAATATAGTATTTCTTTGAAAACAGCAATAGAACACCTTACCACAGGCTGTCATAAACAGATGACAAAATTTATCATATAGATCATATTAGGAAAAAGAAAAGACAATATTGCCATGGAAGCAGAAAAGAGAGGATCGGGGAATGCCAGATCTAATTTTTGGGGAAAGGTACTTGAAAACCTGGCATGCAATATGCTTTCCTCTCAAAATTCATTACCACATTTGAGAAGCGAGGAAGCATTTTGCAACTACAAATTAAGGTCGAATAATTCTTGCCTCCACCATTGGACTGGGCGCTCACAGCTGAGATATTGCTGGGTTTTATCTATCGGTTCAGACTCAGGGCCCTAAATTTTAACCAACTCATAATAAATGGCGACGAGTCCATTGAAATAAAAAATAAGTGAAAAAAATCCCTTTCAGTCTTTAAAACCTCTTGGTCAAAGGCACCAGGTCTCCGTAACTGCTCATCCACCAGCCCACACAAATCAGGGTGCCCACACCTCGGAAATTTTGACCTTTCTCTAATAATTAACATTTCTGAAGTGTTCTTTAATCAGGCTCTGTCCTAATAAACACAGTTAAACAACTAACGAATCCTGACCTCAACACCTAAGACCATCCACTGGAGAGTTCTCCCTCTCTCCTATTTCTCATATTGGGATAAACCAAGGCCCAAATAGCAATGGAGACTAACCTGTTGTCTTCCTGCCCGTCAGTAACCGCTCAGATGAGTGGACACGGGGCAAACTCCACTCCAGACAGTGCAGCTTCCAGGCTGAATGAAGAGGTCGGCTGAGGAGGGTCCTTCTGCAGCTGGGCTTTATACTGTCCCCTGGACACTCCCCCCAAACTAATCAACGTGATGTAATCATCTGTAATCTCATTATCTCTTAGCCTCCGCCGATTTGGTGAAATACTTTATTCAGCAATACTGTTCCTAGCACTTTCATTTTATCACAGCTGTGTACATCTGAAGCAACACACTGTGATTTGGTATTTTGCATCCCAAGGATCTTTTCAAGTTTAACATATAACTATATACTTTTAACAATATATGCTATTTTCTGCATTTTTAAAATATTTATATTAATACATACGTCCACATACCAGCTGATTCATTCTGCATGTTGCGGGGTGTGGGGTAGCTCAGTCTCCCCAGGGCAGGGAGCTCAGTGGCAACCAAGACTTTGGAGATGCCTCCGAGGCACCAATGACAACAAAGGTTTAAGAACATCCTGGCTCACTGCGTGTCCAGGGATGGACTAGGTTGTCTGGTGTCCCTGCAAGGAGCTGGGTCACCCAAATTGTTGATTTATCCACTGAATCAGAACCCAGCTCAGATGGGGAGAACTCCAAGAAGTCAACCATCACTTCCAGGCAAAGCGTCTGTGTTAGAACTGGTGGGATTTGCTTTTTAGCCCTGAGGGGAACAGGAAGGCAGGCAGGCTTCCAGGTTGTGGACAGGAGCTCAGCAATTGAGAGGGATTTAGAGATCTCAGGATCCAGGGAGCATTTGGGCATTGAGGGTGGAGTGCAGACTCGCCTCTCTGCAGAGACAGAGGGCTAAATAAGGAGATAGGGGTGTTCGCAAGAATTCTCACGGAGGGATATCCAGATGAGGGGTCCATCTGTCCTGTTGAGGTGGGTTTCTCACCTACAGGCGTCCTGAATCTCTCCTGTGACAAAGTAGAGGAGGGGGGTGCCTTTTCTACATGTCGAGGTCCTTCTGCTTGTGGATATGGTGGTGGCATGGGGACAGTATACTGATATCAAAAAGACATATTCTCAAACCTCAGCTGTTATTTCTCAAGATAATCTCATCTGAGGACAAAGCTCAGAGAATGAGGAGGAAGGAGAGAAGGATCAGGAGGTGGGAATGGCTGGTTCCAGGTAAGTGTCCTGTCCTAGGTCAAGTGGTGTGTTTTCTCTTCCTCTACAAACACCATGTTTTTGTTTTGGTTCAGTTTTGCCATTACTGAGAAATATTCTCAGGTTTATTTACAATTGCTATAAAATTGAATTGTGTAATCATGTTCTCTGAAACATTTGCACTTGAATTAATGCTTAATGTCCCCCCCACAATTATATTAGATTATATTATTATAAAATTCACAGACAAAGTTTCAGTGAGGAGCAATTAGTTTTTCAGATCTGTTACACAGTATAGAGACTATAGTTAATAATAAAGTGTATTTCAAAATTGCTAAGAGGGTGAATTTCAACTGTTCTCACCACAAAAATTGATAACTAGGTGAGGTGATGGATATGTTAATTGCCTTGACTCAATCATTCCACAATGTATTCATATATCAAAGCTTTACAGTGTACTCCATAAATATGTATCATTATTATTTGTCAATTAAAATTTTTTTAAAATTAAAAAACATCACACACAAAAATGGAAAACTGCAAATAGCTGATTTCTGCACCATATTCTTCCACTCACAATCAAATACTTTCGACCCCGTGGAGAAAAATATCTAACGTTCATAACTATCAGTATGGAGGGAAGGGAATTTTTTGTTTTTACAATGAAACGTTTCCCATTGTAGTAGATTCTTAAGCACTTTCTCCACGTATGCACCATGCTGGCGGGATGCTTTTTGGCCTAACTTTTGTGAGGTTGGCATAGATACCACACAGGTTGCTGTCTTCAAAAGAGCCAACCACATGGGCCTTGCTTGCATCCTGCAAAGCACCAACAGCTGCACCTTGGAAGTGTAGATTTGTTTGGAAGACCTGAACAATATCTTGCACCAAACATTGGAAGGGATGTTTGCAAATCACAAGATGTGGATTTCTAGCAATATCTAATTTCAGAGTGTGTTCGATACCAGGCTGATAAGGAGGAGGTTTCTTCACTGTTACAGGGGAGGGCCCACTGCTGCCAGCTGCTTTTGTAGCCAATTGTTTCCTGGCTACTTTCCCACCAGTAGATTTGCAGGCAGTTTGCTGTGTATGAGCCCCGGGGTGGAGTCTTACTGGACCCCCTTCTCCTTCAATTCAGCTGGAGGTCCTCAAACTAAAGGCAGCGTGGCTACTTCTGCACATGCACCACCACCATATTTTAGAAATTGAATACCCTTACTTCCCTACCTCTGGTGTCAGTGCCTAATGAGTTGTTTTAAACTATTGTACCTTTTTTTCTTCCATTCTTATTTGAGAGAAGCATGGCTCACTTGAAAAACAAAAAAAAAATCATTTTTGTGATTTGATACATTAATATAAAATACACTGTACAGTAAATGTTAAAAAGGTTGTTTCTTCTTCTCACCACTATGTTAAACCCAATTATTTAACTAATATTCCTTGATTACAAAGACATACATTGAATATTTCCTCAGTCTTTTACCTCCTTGTCCTCAAAGTGTGGTCCACAGAGAAGCAACATTGACATCATCGGAGATCTTAAAAGCGAGAATCTCAGGTCCCACCCCTAATCCCATAAATAAGTATCTGCATTTTAACAAGATCTCCAGGTAATTCTCATATACATGAAAATTTCAGAAGTGCACCTCTAACCCTGATCTCTCCTAAGAAATATACAATGCTTACCACCTGTGATAAAAATGAATAGCACTTAGATACACAGGAAGGTAGATGATGGAGAGAAATATCTACATCGCTTCCATAGCTGTGTGGTTTTTGTTCTCCAAAAACATCATACTGACTTGAATCTCCTGCTATCCCCTTTCCTTTAGTGTCCAGGACTAAATTAAAGAATGTCATGTCCTCAAAAATTGTCTGGCTGACCCCATCAGATCACTGCTGTCAATAAGAGTCATTTCTTACGACTGTTTCCTTGTGTCCTTGGACAATTTTAAACCCCTCCCTTGGAATCACCAGTGAAATGTGTTTTCACGTCAGGAAATTGTGTCCTTCAGAATTTTATGTCTCAGGAGGAGTGGGAAGGCCTGGACTCTGTTTAACCCTAAACTGGGGTGAGGCAGCCAGTAGTAGGGGTGGGAGAGGCCTTGGAGGTGGACCTGGGCTCTGCCCGAGCCTCTGGTATCGGCCGTGCTGGGGGCTGAAGCTGCTGAGGACTGTGAATCTGCAGTTTGCCTTCAGTGCTCCAGAAAGGTTGGGTTCCGTAACCATCAGCAGTGGACTCCACGGCATTTTCAGAACCCACCTGGCTTCATTTACGTTGCTCATGATTCCTCCTACTTATATAATACTTCCCTTCCCAAGTCTGAAAATCCACTCTCTTTCCGAGTATATTCCCAGATGCTCCTGAACATCAAAGCTGCAGAGAAGAGACTCTCTCAGCCTCCACATGCCGGGTTCCACGCTCTCTTCAGAGAGAGGCCTCTGGTGGGTTGAGAACAAGAAGCTCCCGGTGGAGAACACAGTCTGAGAAGGTGGGAGGGACAAGTTCTTCTATTCTGCTCCTTTACGTTTTCTTCCCTGTGGGTTCTCCCTCTCATGACAGCCCCGGGCTCTACTGCCACCCAGGAACTGCAAGAGCCTTGGTGGGAAAAGGCAAACAGGAAACAAGGGGAGGAGACCAATGAGCATCTGGAGAGGAAAGCAGGTCCTGGCAACCTCAGCTCTGCAAGCAAGGAAAACGGGAGCCCTGGCTAGGCGTGGTGAGGGCGGGAGCACAGAGATCACAGGGGAGGCTGAGGAGAGTGGCTTTGTGGAGGTGACCTCTGTGAGATCAGACTCTGAGAGCCCCGGGATGCGGATAGATGGTAAATATTCCATGACTATGGTAAAAAGGCTGAAGTGCTGGAATGTTCCAGGTGCTTCCACATGCAGTATCTCTGTGATCCTTACGACACATGCAGCGCGAGGGCTGTGTCCCAGGAGAAATGTGAGACTTAGGAAGGTTCAACACCACGTCCTGGGTCAGGAGTTCTGCCCCACAGCAGCCATCGCTGCTCCCTCCACGTCTGACTCTGCCCCTGGTGGGCAGGGCCTTGGCTGAGGTGCCATGTCCTTGATTCCCAGGGATGTCAAGTCAGGCCTGGGAGAAGTAGCCCAGGTTCTGACTCTCCTCCTGGGAGCCTCTTGCTGAGTGATCTCCTCTTTGCGAGGGATGCAGGATTCCGGCAGCTGCCATCCTCGGAGACTGCGGCCCCGGGGCCTCACAGGAAGGAGAACTCAAGGGTGAGCTTTGGAGGTCCTGGGGCTGAACAGGCCGACCCCGCCTTTCACTCTTCTTGCCTCTGCGTCCTGCTGAAGGCCAAGGAGGGGACGAGGGACCGGCCAGTGCTCACTCTCCCCTCTCCAGGGACAGGCTCTCTGTTCGTGGACACTGTGGCTCTCTGTGCTGAAGTGATGGATGTTTTGTTTGTTCCCTGTTGTTCGTTTTTCAAGTAGAGAAACATATTTCCTATTTTTTCTTCTTTGACAAATTCAAATGAAGAAGAGTTTACTGTATGCGAACCTCAGTGGATATTCTAGAGGATCCTCTGCTGAGGAAGGACGCAGCCTCTCAGACCCACAGCAACAAGACGCTCAGTCAGGGGACTCGCACCCTGCGCCCGGAGGCCCCTCCTTGCTGTCGCGTCGGCTGTGGCCCAGGGGCTCCCCCGACGCCCGAGGTGACCGCGGACAACGGTGGGGTGGCTGCGACCTTCTCCTGCGTTTCCTTAATAAGCTCCCCCGGGGTCAAGGGCCCACTGTGCTGGGGGTGCAGCCCGAGCCCCGCCACACAGACAGGTGGGGGTGCGGGGCAGAGCCCTGCTCCTCAGCGGCCCAGCCCTGCCCCGCTGCCGTCGAGAAGGACGGTGTCCTCACCGCCCCTGAGAGTCCCCCGCTCGCTTCCCTGTCCACACCGGTGAATGGTACAGTGGGGAAAGGAAGAGGCAAGGATCGGTCTACACTGGCAGCCGGGACTAGAGCTGTCCTGCTTCATTTTGGCTCTGTTGAACTCAAATTCTCATCTTCAAAAACTGATTTCTGTACAGGCAATTGAGAAACAGGAGACTGTCCCCCACACTGGAAGTAAACGCGGGTCTGTCCCGCGGAGTCGGCCTTGAACTCGGCCGCGGGCTTAACCCGTCCGAGGCAGGGCCCGGCCCCGCCGCACAGGCGCCGGACCCCGCACGGCCTTGCGGGTCGCAGGTCCCCGGCAAGTGTCGCCGCTCCGGGCTGCACACCCCCGTGATTTCCCCGACCTCGCCCTGGGCTTCTTCGGCAAATCCATCTTTGCTTGACACCGACCCCGCGGCGAACTCGGCCCCAGCTTCCGTCCAAGTCAACCTAAAAGAATCCGCCCCAGGACGAAACGACTTGTCAGCCGCCAGACACTGACGCCCCGACCGCGCCGAGGGCAGAGGGGGCGGCGCCCGCAGACGGGTCGGTCACTCTCAGGGCCGCAGGTTCGCGTCCCACGTGCCTCCGGGCTGCTCCGCCCGGGAGATCCTCGGCTCTCGTCCCCGAACCACTCGGTGTCTGTCCTGACAAGCCCGCTCTCCTCTCCACCAAGCGCCCCACGCGCAGCCCCGTCGTCCTTGCATTTCTACAGAACGGTTCCGCTGCCCCGAATCCCCTCTCCGACCTGCACGTGAAGTTCTGCCCGGAGAATGGGCAGGACGTGCACACTGGAGAACGAGTGTTCTTTTTAGTCATCCGAACTCTTAGGGCAGCAAGTATTTTATGCATAATTAATTGTTCATATAACAAACTCTGGTAACGATCAAGAATAGTGAAGGGTCTGAGGTTTTACCCTACTTGCAAATTAAGTTTAAGGTTCCACAGAGTCATAGATGCTGCCTGAAGACACTGAACTCCTGAGCCGGAGACAAAAGACTAATTCAAGGCACAGCAGACAGTATGAGCTACATATTTGCACAAGTCCTTTGTCCCCTGAGACTCACAGGGCCGTGAAGAAAGACCCAGCCAGGTGCTGCACATGCAGTGGGTTTACATCACAGCTGAGGAAAGTTAACATTAGGAAAACCCAATATTTTAAAGGGGGCACCTGTCACACCTGCACGCCCTTAACTTCACATGGAGACATTTTCTTTATTTTCCTGCCAATACAAAAAACAAATCTGCACCCTGACCCAGAGGGAGACATTATCTTTATCTTTATCAAGTGTGTTAGTTATCTAAGCATCCTTGAAATGATAGTCCAAAAGAAAAGGTTTACGTGCCTCGTCCCAGGGGACATCCACAAATGTGAGAAACCCACGGAGAATTAGCTTTCCACAATATCCACCTCTTATTTCCCTGTCTTGGCTTCTGATAAACTTTCCCATCAATATGGCTTCCATTGTTCACTGTTATCAATCTCGTTGACAAGGGCTGGGACTGTATCTGTTCCGTTTATCTCACGCGGTCTCTCATGTAAAATACTGTCAGCGAACTTCAAGCGGTAGGGCAAGGCCAACCTGCAGTATTGCCCTTAGCAATGCCACCTTCATGTTCCTGGGCACAATCAGTTTACAAATGCTTTAAAAAGTCACGGTGTACCATTAAAAGCCAGACAACTTTCTCTTAATTTTGTATATTGACGTTTGTATTTGACCCAAGGCCTTAACTCCATATACAGCATGAAGTGTTAGCAATTGCATAGTCTGACCCTTTGCCAGTCTTCACTTCTAGGGACAGAGCCTCCAGTGTGGCCTCCCAACCAGCTGATAAATCTTAGGGTTCCCAGTTTAGTTCCAATAATTGAATCTTATCCTTGTTTTTTGATAAACTGCCGAAGGATAGTAAGTCCAGTCTGTTCTGTTTGTCTACAGCACCAGCAAGATGACACCCATCTGCCCCATGGAATGATTGATAATGGGGGTGAAGAACACATCAGAGGAGTTTTGCATGAGAGATTTATGGGGAAAATTAGAAAATTTTTTTGGTGGACATAAGACTTCTAAATATATGAAGAGTGACATATAAACCCAGCTTGATAAATTGTAAAAATATCAGTTCTCTCCTAATTAATATGCAATTCAATCAATTCCAATCAAATTCCTAATAGATTTTTCTTAGAACATGAAAAGACCATTGACATTAACAAATAAGAGCACAGGGGCAAAAACAGTGAAGACAAACTTGAAGAATACAACCTAGCGAGGAATTCACCCTACCAGACTCCAGCGTCTATTTTAATGAAATGGTGGCAAAGAATGTGGTGAGACATAATAACAACCCCAGATATTAATGAAACAGAATATACATTCTGTAAATATTTACATTTATTATATTCAAAATGATAACTACTGAAATGTCAGAGGTGGCTTTAACATCAGTAAGAAAATGATAGATTACTCAACATTCATGGATGGAAACAAATTTAATTATATCATTATACCTTACTGGATTTGATGTACTACTCAAAAGTTTCAATTGTGGCCGGGCGTGGTGGCTCACACCTGTAATCCTAGCACTTTGGGAGGCGGGAGCACTGCTTGAGGCCGAGAGTTGGAGACCCTGCCTCTACAAAAAATAGAAAAATTAGCTGGGCTGGTGGCACATGGCTGTGGTCCCAGCTACTTGGAAGGAAGGCAGAGGCAGGAGGATCGCTTGAGCCCAGGCGTTTGAGGTTGCAGTGAGCTATAATGATGCCACTGCGCTCCACCCGGGTGACAGAGCGAGACTCTGTCTCAAATTAAAAAGAAAAAAAAAATTTAATTCTGCCTGATATATTTGACCTTCAGCGAGCTTGAACTCTGAGCTCAGCGTGTGGATTTGGGGCAGATGGGATTCTACGCCGGGGGTCCTAAGGCCCATGCTTATAGCAAACCAGGTTGAGGCTACAGATTCTGGACCTGGCAGCCGCAGGGCTGCGCTAGGAGACCTCTGTGCGCATGTGCAGTTTGGGGCGGGAACCACCGGTAGCGCATGCGCTGTTGTAAGAGCTAAACTATGGGCTGCTCCCTGGAGGGACAGTTCTGTGCAGGTGTCTTGCTGGTGTCCAGGTGCAGGTGTGTGCGAGCAGCGCTGTTTAAGACAAGGAATTCATGCAGTTTGCTCATTCCTCTTACCCGGACACTATAAGCTTCCCAAATCCCTCATGTCCGGCCATGCCAGGGTTGATGCGCTGGAAGAGTAAAGTGACCGAAAAGTGAAAGGTGGGAGAACCGCGCCGTATCTGCGGGGGAGTGTTGCGTGTCACAGCCACTGGCAGAGGCAGTGCAGCGTTGTCCGCACGGAGAAACAATGTGCAGTCTTGACGGCGCAGCAATCCAGTGTGTCGGAGCCACCTACGTAATCTGTGTGTACACAAATCAGTGTGATCCACGATCTACATGCCCTGATGTGTTTGATAACGGGAGACAAACGCATTCAGTCCCGAAAATGGATAAACAGGAAGTCTTTCAATAAAAATGGTCCGTTCATAAACATCATGAAACATGATGTGGTGTTTCAGAGAATGAGGTATCAAAGTCTCCTCATTGATTACTGATTGGGGAAAGCAATTTCAACAGTAAATTTAACATCAAAAGGTTTATATAAATATTAAACAAAGACAATGCATTAATAGTACACATGTGTGTATATACACAACTGTATCTATATATGTATATATGCAAATCTGTGTATGTGTATGTATAGACATATCTATGTATATATGTCTATGTGTATCTATATATATAAATATAGATCTCTAAATATCTATATATGATAATATAGATCTCTAAATATCTATATATGTTAGCTCTGTCTATGTATACATGTTTGTATATAGATTATACATATATAAAGGAGGATGCACCTCAAACTGATCAAAATTTTATGTCTGGGGATCAGTCTTGTATCTTTCCTGGGATAATTAATAGCTCATTTTATTTAACTGTTTAAACATTTTATCTTTAATTTGGCTTCCATGTGTATGTGTTTCTATTACTCAACCATTACCACAAATTCAGCAGCTTAAAACAGCACCCATTTATTCTCTCACAGTCAGTAGATCAAAGCCCACTGGGCTTGGCTGTGTCCTCTGCTCAGGGTCTCACAAGGTTCATATCAAGGTGTCGGCTGGCCTGGGCTCTTCTCTCCAAGCTCTGAGTGTAAGTTTCTTCCAGGACCGTTTAGGCTGTTTCCTTGGCAGGATTAGCATGTGCCCCACCCCCCTTCAAAGCCAGCGCCAGCATGTAAAACCTTTCTCCTCCATCCAATCTGCGACTGCCTCTCCAGCCATGTTTCTGACTTCTTTTTCTCCTTTAAGAGCTCATATCATTACATTCAATTCACCTACACAATCCTAGAGAATCTCCCAATCTTGAATTTAGCTGACTGGCCATGCTGATGACATCTACACGGTCTCTTTTGCCTACAGGTCACATAACCACTGAATGACACCAGAGGTTGGAGATCTGCCTACACCGTTATGAGACAACTGAATTTTTTCAATGAGAAGATATTATTTTAGAAAATACTATCAATATACCTACAAAACTATTAATACTCTTTACTTCCTGGGATGGTTTCTGGTAAGAGAAAAGCAAAGGGAAAATAGTACTCAAATGTTTAATTCTGCCTTGCTGTATTTTACTTTCTTAATAAAGCATGTATTAAATTTTAGAAATACCACAATAAATAAAGGGATGTCATCACATTAGACATAGGACACAAAAGGTCTTCAAGACACAGGAAGAACCAGGAAGGGGGCACCTGGCACCTCCATCCATACCGAGCACCAGGTGCCAGTAAACAGCCTGACCTGCCAGACCCACTGTGTTCTCATTCTGTTTCTCATGTCCTGAAAGAAAAGAGAAAATGCTGTGGCATGTCACACTTCCAAATGCTACTTGTAGTCCTCTACTGCCTGTTAACTTTAAAGGGGTCTTAGGGGTATTTTATATAACCATGATTTTTGCCTCATGAACTGAAATTGGACTCTATCCATGACTCAGGTGTCAGTCCACTGTAAATCAGAGAAATAATGAATGGAGAATGAATTAGTGACCTCCAGTCTCCCCCAGTGGCTTCCATCGTCCCAACCTCCATCCAGTTCCTCCCTGGCGACCTCCATCCCACCAACACTATGCCCTGTGGCCATCACCCAGACGCCCGCATCCACCAGACACCCCTAGACGTCTACATCGCACCCCACCTCCCCCCTGTTTGTGGCCTCCTCACCTCCACAACCCCCGTAGCCTCCTTGTGGGGAGTCAGCCAAGCTCTCCTGCATCCCACAGCCCCTACACCCTCCATCTGCCTTGTCCTCCTTCTCCCAGGCCCTAAAGGGGGTTCACATTCCAATGTCTCAGTCCCTTTCCCGTGATGTCTATGCCCTTGGCCTTCAGATGCCCCAGCCATCACCCTTGGGAGGTCCTCAGCTTCCCCAGGTCTCAGGTCCAGTCCCCACAACTCTCCAATCCCTGCCCTTGTCTCCTGACCCTGTGGCAGCTCATGCCCACGGTGCTCCCAGCCCTCATCGCCAGCCCCCCTTCTGCCTCCCAGTGCCTGTGACGTGCACCCAGTGCCCTCCACCACGCCCACCCTCCACCTCCGCCTTGCTCGCTGGCTGCTCCCAGCACCTGCATCCTGCACCTGGCATTTCCCGTCCCCTCCTTCTCTTTAACCCGTCGTAGACATTACGTGTCCTGTGCCCTGAACTCACTCCTGCTCTTTACCCACCTTCCCTCACTGTCTCCACGTCCCCGTCCTGTCCTTTCATCCCCAGACCCCTTGCACCCCAATCCCCCAGGGTCTGATGTCCCCATAGCCTGGGCTGCGGTGCACACTTTGTCCCTTTGTAGCCTTACATCCTGCAGCGCATGTTACTGTCAGGGACTCTACCACCTTGTGCCTTTTAAGGCTCTGTCCTCTCTTGCCCTTCACTGTCTGCCCCCTACATCGACAGGCTCTCTGCCTCCCCAACCTATTCCCGTGTCCTCCTTTCCATGGGCCCTCATTTTTACCCTGCTCTGTCACATGCCTGTGCAATGTCACACCCCAATGTTTCTACTTCCCCACTTAGTGCCTTAACCTAAAGTAGAAACGTTTGCATCACTTTTTCTGTGTTGCGCATAGTGGTACCATCCCCGTGGGTGGTTGCAAAGTGGGAAGGAGTGTAAAAGGTGGGTCTGCAGAATAAGTGTGAAATGCCACGGCTCTTCCACATAGGAACACGGTAGCAAGATACACGTGCACATGCTGACTCTGTGCGTGTGGTTTTGGAACGTGAGTGGGACTGTGTGGGTCCAAGACATAGTGAGAGCGTGGGTTTGTATGTGATGGCGTGTGAATGCATGTGTGTGTCATGATGGAATGTGTATCGCAGTGTGAATGTCTAAGTGTTTCAGTGTCTGTGACTGTGCCTTTGACTTGCTCTGGTGTGCATGTTTGCGTGTGTTTGTATCTGTGTGTGTGTCGATCCATATTGTGTGTGTGTTTAAATCTGTGTGTGTGGGTGCGTGTGTGTGCGTGTATGGTAGGGCTTGTTCACCATATGGCTCTAGTCCCTGACTTGCAAATTGAGAAGCATTGGATAGCAGACCTGAGTACAGTGTTCATTTGTGTGGGGGAAAAGCCAATAGATTAATTTGAACACATATTTTATATTTCTTAATTTACTACCAGAGCCACCAGTGCTCATTACTGAAAATTCAGCAAAATATAAGTGTAGAGGACTGTGGTGACTCTCCATTGATCTTGAATCGAGAAAGTAGCCTTTGTTTCTCTGATGGGTAAAGAAGTGGTCTCCTAAGCCATCTCTAATCCATATAATCTAGATTCCAAATTAAATGGCATTGAGTGTTTGGCATCATGATTTTCCTCTTACTTGTGTCTCCTTGAAAATCCTGCTCAGGTGCTTTGTCTGGTTCCACTTCTCTGCACATGATTTGATGATGGTGCAGCTCAGCAATATAAAGACTAGGAAAGAACTCGTTTTGGGTAGAACTTCCTGGCAAAGCAAAACATCCAAGGGGACGCAGACACCTGAGGGCCAGTGTCTCACCTGTCAGACCTCAGCATTTCTGCTCCCTCCATGTGAGACCCTGTCTGTCTCCAGGGCAATGAAAAAGAAAAAGCGTCTCCCAAACAGAGTCCAGTGGGCTCTTAAGAGCTACCATCTGGAAACTTGTAATTGATTTTGTTAATTAGCAACTGGGAAAAAGGTTTTCGGGAAGGATAATTGCGGTTCTGAGGGAGGGGACGCCACAGCCTGACACACCCGCGTCTGGGGCTCGGGCTGCCTTAACCTTCACGCTGAGCCCCGAGCCTGGCAGCCGGTCGAGGTGGGGGAATATCTGCTCGTTCAGCCGGGGAGGCAGAGTCTGTGGGAAGGATGCCCTCTGCGGTCTGGGTAAGCGATCACATCAGAAGAAGGGATTGCTCTGGGTGTAAAACTGGTCTAGTGCCAGAATCACAAAGAAAAGGGGAATAATTCTGAGGCATGAGCTGAGCCAGTAAGGAGAGATGGGGCGCCAGACCCTACGCCAATCCCTGATGGCCCCTGATGTAATTTAGCATAATCTGCAATGACCTTGATTGTTGGTGTTTAATCCAGTAATAGTGAAACCTGTTTAAGTTCTTAAGGACTATGGTTCTGAACTGCATCTGCTGTAATAGTGAAACCTGATTACATTTTAAGGGCCATAGTTCTGAAGTCAATCTGCTGGTCACCCTATTTTACAGGAATCCTAGACTAAGTGTTCGGGATTACTAGGAACGCGCCACCATGCTTGTAATAAAGACTTTGCTAAATCTACAGGAATCACGTCATCCTGTGCAGAAACAGCAATTGCTGGAATAGAAATGGTTTCTCTTACTCTGAGAGTGTGAAGGGCTTAATGGAGACAGTAATTTTGTCTCTACTGAAAACATCCGTGGTCCGTTGATTGGGGTGAGACTGTTTTCCCTCTTGAAGTTAGGGAGGCAGCACTTAAGGAAAAGGTGACTTTACAATAATGGGTTAAAGATAACAGCTGCCACCCTCAAGTACATCTTGTGACATTTTCTCTGCTTTAAAAAGATTCGAGTATCAATCCCCAACTATATAATTTCAATTAATAAAGTATACAATATGCAAACATTAGAGGTTCCAATTTGCAAATTTGACGTATTTTAATTTAGTTCAACACAACTCTTGCCCCATGGCTAATAATTTATTTAACTCAGGTATTAATAGATCTAAGTATGTGAGCTAAAATATATAATAGTTTAGCTTTTACCTGACACTGTTTTATCCCATATTAATGTTCCACGTCCTATCATTTAGGTCAAGACATGAGAGTGTGATGGGTGTCTTTATACCTTTGTTCTGGCTCAAACACAAATGCTCACAATGTTGTTTTCTTTCTGTTCCATCCTAATATCGAGTCATTCTTGGCTTCATTAAATCCAACTTGTCGTCAGACATGTTCCTGTAGTATTAAACTGCAATCAGTGCATCTATATTTTATTAAGATCTCTAAAGCCTTGTTTATTTGGATATTGGCCTATAGAACAGAACTTTATACAATGTGAAATTATTACGACAAAAATTGTGCAATAATATACTACCAAACTAAAATAAAAAGGCAAGGAATAAAAACAAAACTGGGAGGGGATGTTATTCTAAGAACGTGGCTATCTATCTTCGTTAGTACATCATAGTGGTTAAATGCACTGTGTTTGTAAAACAACCAGGAAGGTTCAAGACTCGACTTTACCCCTAATTTGGGTGTGACTTTAGGCAAAAAACTTCACCTCTCTGTGCCTGTGCCCTCCTCTTCTTTACAATGCCTGCCTCACGGATTTGTGAAAAAAAGAAGTTACCACACACGTGACCATCATAGCAGTGATTCTCCTGTTGTAAATGCTCTTAAAGGTTATACGTGCAACTCTTGAAAGCCTCTTAATAAAAGAATAACTTTAACTATTTCTTAGGGAAAACCAGTGGTACATGGAGAATACTGGATTTCAGGGGACACTGTACATGTTAGCTCATCCTCATATTTCCATGTGGGACCTTCCAGCTCTGAAGACAGACATCAGTGACCGGGAACTGGCAGAATGGCCTCCAGGGATTTGGCTCTGGGCGTGGTCTACTCATCACAGACTGTGCTTGGAGTCTTGGGGAACTTCTCTCTTCTTCACCATTACCTCTTCCTTTACTTCACTGGGGGTAGGTTGAGGTCCACAGACTTGGTTGTCGAGCATCTGATTGTGGCCAATTTCTTATCCCTCCTCTCTAAAGGAGTCCCCCAGGCCATGGCAGCTTTTGGGTTGAGACCTTTCCTCAATGACATTGGATGCAAACTTGTCTTCTATGTGCACAGAGTGGGCAGGGGTGTGTCCATCAGCACCACCTGCCTCTTGAGTGTGTTCCAGGTGATCACAATCAGCCCCAGGAACTCCCGGTGGGCAAAGCTTAAACAGAAAGCTCCGAAGTACACTGGCTTTTCTGTTTTCCTGTGCTGGATCCTCCACATGCAGGTAAATATAATTTTTCCTATGTATGTGACTGGCAAATGGAACAACACCAACATTACAATGCAAAAGGATTTGGGATACTGTTCTGGGGTGAGTCATAACAAAATCACACAATCACTACATGCAGCATTGTTATCATTCCCCGATGTGTTCTGTGTGGGGCTCATGCTCTGGGCCAGTGGCTCCATGGTTTTCATTCTGTTCAGGCACCAACAGCAGGTCCAACACATCCATAAGAACAATCTCTCCCACAGATCTTCCCCTGAGTCCAGAGCTACCCACAGCATCCTTGTCCTGGTGAGCACCTTTGTGTCTTCGTACATCCTCTCCTGGCTTTTTCAACTTTGTATGGCTCTTTTTGATAATCCCAATATTTTACTGGTGAACACTTCAGCCTTAATCGGCATGTGTTTCCCAACTGCCTGCCCCTTCATTCTCATGAGCCGTGTGCACAGTGAACCCGGGCTTTGCTTTGCCTGGATAAAGATTACAAAATCCCCTAAACTCATCATAAACGTGTAAATTGTACATTTGTGCACAATGTCCAGTTGTTTATTTACTCCTCCCTGCACAATTGTAAGTATAATTATAAAACAATCACAATTATGAGAGAGTGGTGAACTAGACAGAGTTAACTTCCATCCCAATAATGAACAACTAGTAAGAACAAATGTAAATGAACATGATGAAATTCTTATGTAAATACTTATATCATTAAATTTTATTAATGCCTGCAGTAGAGCAGTTTAAAGTCTATGCAATAAAAAGAAATTAGGCTCTGAAACAATCTGGAGATTATGGGGATGTCTTGACTGTGTAACTTTCAGTCTGACATATTAAATTTATGCAGAAATTAATTAAGTATGAAAATGTCAAAAAAGTTACATGAGAAAGTAGCACATGTGAGGTGACCATTCAAGAAAGTGAAGAAAAAATGCTCTCAGGAAATATGGAGGCAGCATGGAGTGAAGGTGACAGATCCACTTTCAATTAACAGGGGCATTGGAGGCCAAGTTATAAAGTCTGTGAGTTACATTCTTAGAGAGATGGTAGTCATTTGATATATGATGATATGGAGGAGACTAGCATATTTAAAGCATTTCCATGTAGAAATGACTAGACTGAGCCAGAGTGAGACAAAGGAGAGCAGAAAAAATATGTTTTCCCTGACTTTTTAAGAAACCAGATGAGTGTTGACAATTGAAAACACATGCTGTGTGAGATCGCATAGATTTGGGGGTTTGAAGATGCCAATTGACCATGTCGGAGAGAGAGATTTGGGAGGAGGACTGACACGCCTCTGAGGTGAGGAAGTAAGTGGAGCCTTTCATTTTACTGGAGTTTACATGAAACAGTGGAGAAATAGCTACTGGAGGGAGACAGCTATGAAGCCATTCTGTTTGTGTGGACATAGTGGCAGGTAGACTTCCAAAGGAGCAAAGTGGTTATTTCCCAATTATAGGAAACGTTTTAATATATCGTGCCTGTATTTTCATTATAAAGCTGATGCAAAGTATTAAGGATTCAATAGTTTAAAAAACAAAAGAATTAGTTTGGCATAATGGATATATGTTGAACCTCATGGAACAAAAATAAGGAAACGTATTTTTAGCTCACATGAGTCTCCTAGAAATGTTTACTACACATTAGATCACAAAGCAAGATGGATAATGTATGTGTATGTATTTGTGTTTGTGTTTATAATCAGTGACATATTTGCTGTCCATCAAGCAACATTAGAAATTTTTGCATTAAGAAATGTGAAAATAATACTAATTAAAATAATGACAAACTAAAACCTATTCATTCGATATTTATATAGCCATGCCAGCTGTTTAATTGGTTAAAATTAGGTAGAATGTGTTTTTCATTATTCTTCATTATTCCTAATGTTTTAGCTATATCTCTTAAAAATATTCAATTGAGTATAGTCAAACAATATTACTTTAACAGAAATGAGTAGTCTATTTATGTTTAATGTAATTGTGGATATAATTGGGATTAGATTTACCAATTTATTGTGTGTTCTTTATCTCTATTTTCTTATTGTTTCTGCCTTAACTTCTGTGTTTTTTAAACATTTTAAAAATAATTCTACATTTGGCACTTGTATTTTGGAGGTTTTGTACTCAGTGTCTCAGTTTTTCTTTTTGAAATTACTTCTATAAACTAATTACGGTGTAAAGTTATTTAGTACCTTTAACTTTCACCTTGGACATAAGGACATTACAACACTAATCTGTTCGCCTTCTCCCAATTTTTTAAATTGGCGATGTGTATTTAAAAATAATTTTAAAGACATATGCACAGGTCTTAAGTACATGGCTCTATGAAATTTTGAACACCGAACCACACCTCAGGATGCATCTTCCAGATGATAACACAGCATATTGCCGGAACCCAAGGGGCCTCTGTGTGCCCTTCCTGACACCCAATAGCATAGACCGCTTTCATCTGCTTTGTACTTTACTTATAAGTAGAATCACACAAAATGAACTATTGTGTATTTGGACTTTTGTATCCCATATGTTGTTTGTGAATGTATCTGTATTTTTGCAGGTTGTTGTGGATCATTCATCAGCATTGCTACATAGGATTCCATTGTGTAAATATCTGTTCACATTTAATGGAATTTAATCATTTCACACTTGATGTACATGTGAGTAGTTTTTAGTGTAGAGCTATTATGAATAGTGCTGGTATGTATATTCTAGAACTTGCCTTTTGGTGACACATGTACCAATTTCTTTTGGGTATATTTGTAGTAGTGGAAGATGTTTGTACCAATTTTCACAATCCTCAGCAGTATATGAGATCACTGGTTTATCCATAATCCTTGTCAACACCTGATATATTCTGTCATTTACACTTTAAACTTCTTGTAGTGTATGCTGGCACTTGTTAATTGTTTTCCTTGTATTTCCCTGATTACTAAGAAAAGTGAGCATCTTTACCCATGTTTATTAGATACTTGGTAAACTCTTTTTTATTAATTAATTTTTACTTACACTTGACACATAATAATTGTACAAATTTATGGGGTAATGTATGATGTTTCAATACATATATACATTGTATAATGATCAAATTGGGATAACTACCCAAATGATACTTTAAACGTGCATCATTTCTTTGTGGTGGTGGGAATACAAATTAGTGCAGCCATTAGGGAAAGCATGTGGAGGTTCCTCAAAAAATTGAAAATAGAACTGCCATGTGACCCAGAAATCCCACTCTTGGGTATATATCCAAAGGAAATGAAATCAGTATGTCAAAGAGATATATGCACTCCATGTTTATTGCAGCACTATTCACAATAGCCAAGATATGGAATAATCCTAAGGGCCCATCTAGGATGAATGGATAGAGAAAATGTGGTATGTATACACAATGGAATACTGTGCAGCCATAAAACAGAATGAAATCCTGTCATTTGCAGTAACATCGATGAACCTAGAGGATATACATGAAGGGAAATAAGCCAGGCACAGAAAGACAAACACTGCATGATCTCACTCATATGTAAAATCTAAAAAGTTGATTTCATAAGAAGTAGAGAGTAGAATAGTGGTTACCAGAGGCTGGGGAGGGAATGGGGCAGAGGGAGGAACAGCAGAGGTTGGTCTATGGGGACAAAGTTACAGTTAGCTAGGAAGAAAAAGTTGTGGTGTTCTGTTACACAGTAGGGTGCTTATAACAAATAACAATGCAGTATATGTTTCAAGACAGTTGGAAGAGAAGACTTTGAATGGTAACATCTTTTTTGAAGTGTCATAAGTTTATTTTGCCAATTTTATTTCCTATCGTGTGGTCTGACTTTTCCTTATTGATTTATCCATGCTGGACACGAGTCCTTTTTTTGTTCCTTTTTTGTTAGCTTTCTCTTTCTGAGGAGCTCTTAATGTTAATATAATCTAATTTGTCATTTCCCGTTTTATAGTTCATGATTTTTGTTCTCTTTTTAAATTATTGTTATTTCAATAGATTTAGGGGATACAAGTGCTTTTTGGGACACAGATGAACTGTGTAATGCTGAAGTCAGGGCGTTAAGTGCACCCGTCACCACAACAGTGTACGTTGTGCCTCACCCCCTCCCACCCTCCCTCTTCTTGGTTTTCGGTGTCCACTACACCAGTTTATGACCACGTGTCCCCCTCGTTTAATGCCCACTTGTAAGTGAGAACATGTGGTATTTGCTTTTCCATTCTTGACACACTTCACTTAGGATAATGGTCTCCAGTTCCATCCAAGTTGCTGAAAAAGACATTATTTCCCTCCTTTTTATTAATACTCCATGGTGACTTCTGTTCTCTTGCAGAAATCTTTTCCTATTCTAATACCGAAGAGAGATTTTGTTTTGTCTAAAGCATCATTATTTCCCATTGAAATTTGAAATCATTAATCCATTCAGAATCTATTTATCTAGGGATGGCGATTTGTATTTTTTCCATTAAGTTAGCAAATTTCAATTTATTCTGGAAATGTTGTATTCTGCCCTCGTTCATGTGCTGTCAGCTGTCCTTGCCTTACCCAGGTCACCTTCACCTCACCTTCGGGGCTGATCTTCCCAACAAGCTTGCTACCAAGGTCTTCTTGAAACTGAAGCCTTGTGACTTTTCAATCTGACATTCTCATTTTAATGTGAGTTAATCTGGGCAACTAACAGGGAAAGTAGAGCCCAAAAAGTCCTGTGTGTCAAATGGAAATAGTGTATTTAAGAATGAACGCTGACTGGCTTCAGCAATATCTTGGCTTTGCAAGAATAAGTTGTAGCTCTCTCTTGGTTGGAACTTTGATGGCCCTTCTGCCACCCAAACCAAATCCCTCAGCAAGAGGAGGCCCTCAACTCTCCAATATTCCCGCAAATGCCTGGCCTTGCTTCACTGATGGTGCAGCTAAGCTGTATCCCAGTGGTGTCAACTGAGCTGGTGCAAATGTTTAACCTCCGTCCCAGCTACACAAAACTGGAAGCAGACATGGTTGCTTTACTCAGTGGTCAGACCCCAGTATTTGGGGCTATTGACCATGTTAAAGATGTTTGACTTGCCACTTGGAAAACCATAGGTTGGAGGCTTAAGGATGCCTCTCTTTGGGGCTGTGAATTGCTGCTGAACTGTCTGCTGATTTGAAACCCATAGTAGAGGCCTGTTCTTTGACGAACTGACTGTCATTATGCTGATGATTGACCCTGTTTATGATGCAGAGATGACCACTGTGTGCTCCATGGGTACTTTTTGTAAAGGCTGACCCGTTTGTCTCATGTTGGGGAAGTCCCTGTGATGATTAATTTTGGGTGTCAGCATGACTGGATTAAGGGATAGCTAGAAAGCTGGCCAAGTATTATTTCCATGTGCATGTGAGAATGTTCCCACGGAAGACTGGTGTTTCAGTCAGTGGACCGAATGGGGAAAATCCACCCTCAGTGTGGGCAGGCACCATCCAATTGGATGGAACAAAGAGGCAGGAGGAAGGAGAATTCACACTCTCTCTCTCTGTCCTGGAGCCAGGACACCCTTCTTCTCCTGCTCTTGGACATCATAACTCCAGGTCCTCCAGCCTTTGGACTCTGAGACTTGTACCAGCAGCCCTCTGGGTCCTCGGGCCATCATCCTCAGACTGAGAGTTATACCATCAACCTCCCTGGTCCTGCGGCCTTTGGGCTTGGACAGCTCTGCTGCCAGCTTCCCTGGTTCTGCAGCTTGCACATGGCCTATTGTGGGAATTCTCAGCCTCCATAATTACATGAGCTCGTTCCCCTAATAATTGCCCTCCCATCTGTATAGACATACTATTGGTTCTGTCTCTCTGGGGAACCCTGACCAATCCAGTCCCCAGTGGTCCATTCCCAATTTCAGATGGTCCTTTTACCCTGCACCCCAAAGCTTCTCTTGATATTTCCTTCCCTATGGATCTCCCCTCCCATGTCAACCCCGGGCTACCCTGAGGCTGTAGAATTGCATCAGCCATGCTAGGAAAAGGGATAGAGGAAAGAAAGGGATGAGAATCATTGGCGTCACTGAACAGAAAGCAGACTCCATGCTACCTCACTCTGTTTCTCTCCAAAGTGGGAAAACAGGAGGTCAGGCGTTATGGGGTGAAAGTAGGAACAGAGAGATGTTATGGGACGCTGAGAGGAATGGCTTTTTGAGTGTCTGCTCTTGCCAGATTACATTGTGAGAGTCCAATGAATGAAGATAAAAAGTCAAATGGCCTATGAGTGCAGTAGGAAGGCTCACACATGACTAGTGCTTTACGTTTACCGAGTGATGTCATAGAAAGATCCCCTACAACATCCAACTGAGGTGTGCAGGCAACACGCCATATCAGAGGAACAAGGTGAGACTTAGGAAGGCTAAACAACTTTTCTAAAGTCAGCACCTGGAATTTTTGCCCCCAGAACCACCTAGTGGTTCTTCCGCTATAGCTCGAACCATCCCACACTGAAGAAGACTGATGGCTGAGCTCTGTCACCCTTTGGGTCCTGTGGGCGGGCATTGCAGGGAAGGGAGAAGGCTTTCATTCTGTTCCTGTGACTCTCGTTCTGAGGGCTCTGCTTTCTGAGGGGAGCATGCTCCGGCGCTGATAGCCACAAAGATTGTGGACCTGGGACCCCACGGAAAGGAGAGATTAAGTTAATTCTCAGAGATCCCAGGGCAAAACCCCAGGCCCTTAGCTTTCAGTGCTCCGCCGTTGTCACTGCTGCTCCTACATTGATGCTGAAAGACGAGACAGAAATGAGGGTCTGGGCCTGATCTCACTCTCCCCCCTCTAGACAAACAGCAGATATTCATCATAAACACTGTTCCTTTCCGTGTAGAGTTAGTGGAAGTCCAAGTTCCTTCCCTATTACTTTTTTCAAAATTTTTGTAGTAAAATATACATAAGACAAATTAACCACCTTAACCAGTTTTAAGTGTAAAATTCAGTGACATTGAGTACCTTCGGCACCATCATCCATCTCCAAAACTTTTCGCCTTTTAAAACTATAACTCTATGCCCATTAAACGCTAACTCCCCATTCCCCTCCCCCCAGCCTTTGACAACCACCATCCAACTTTCTACCTCTATGATTTTGACTACTCTATGGACCTCACGTACGTTTAGCCATACAGTATTTGTCCTTTTGTGATTGGCTTGTTTTTCTTAGCATAAAGTCCACAGGGTTCATCCGTGTTTTACCAGGTATCAGGCTTCCCTTTCTTCTTCAGGCTCAGTAACATTCCATTGTCTGTATAGACCACGTTTTGCTTATCCGTCCATCTCTTGATGGACACTGGGTTGCTTCTGTGGTTTAGCTGTTGTGAATAATGATGCTGTGAACGTGGGTGTACAAATATGTCTTTGAGACCCTACTTTCAATTCTTTTGGTTATGTAGTCAGAAGTGGAATGGCTGGATCATATGGTGATTCTGTTTAACTTTTTGAGGACTCACTGCACTGTTTCCCACAGTGCTCACACTATGGCACATCCCACCAACAGTGCACAATGTCCTCCTGTTCCCCCAGCACTTGTTAGTTCCTCTCTTTTTTTATATAGCAGCCATTCTGACGGGCATGAAGTGGTATCTCATTGTGGTTTTATTTGCATATTCATAATGACAAGTTATGTTGAATATCTTTTTATGTGTTTATTGGCCATTTGTATGACTCCTTTGGAGAAATATTTTATCAAGTTCCTTACCCATTTTTGAATCAGGTTGTTTTACTTTTTTGTTCAGTTCTCTAATTACGTTACCAATATTAATCCCATGTCAGATATATGCTGTGCAATTATTTTCTCCCCATCCACAAGTTGCCTTTTTCCTCTGTTGATATTGTCTTTTAATGCACAATTTTTAGAAAATTTTCCTGAAGTTCAATTTGTCTATTTTTTTTAGTTTGTTGCCTGTGCCTTTGGTGTCATATTAAAAAATCATTGCTAAATCCAAGGACATGAAGCTTTTGCCCGATGTTTTCTTCTAAGAGTTTTATAGTTTTAGGTCTTACATTTAGGTCTTTGATCCATTTTGAGTTAATTTTTGGATATAGTGTTAGATAAGGGCCCAACTTCAATCTTTTACATGTGGATATCCAGTTCTCCCAGCACTATTTTTACTGAAAAGACTGTTCCTTCCCCAAAAAGGGTTTTGCATGCTTGTCAAAAAGCATTTGACCTTATAGCAAGGGCTTATTTCTGGGCTGTTTTTTTCTACTGGTCTGTTTGCGTGTGTCTTTATGCCAGTACCTTGTTACTTTGATTAGTGTATGTTTCTATAAGTTTTGAAATAAAGAAGCGTGAGTCTTCCAGCTTTGCTTTTACCTGTCATGATTGTTTAACCATTCAGGGTCCCTTGACATTTCAGAAGAATTTTAGGATTGGTTTGTCAATTTTTGCAAAAAAAAAACTCATTGGGCTTTTGATAGAGATTGCATTGACTCTGTAGATTACTTTGGGTATTGTTGACATCTTAATAATTGTCCTATAGTCCATAAACATGGGGTGTGTTTCCACTTATTTATGGATTCTTTAATTTCTTTCAGCAACGTTTGTGGTTTTCATTTCACAAGACTTTCATTTCCTTAATTAAGTTAATTCCTAAGTATTTTTTATTTTATTACACATGGAACTTTTAAATGTTCACTTTGGTTTGTTCATTGTTAGTTCATAGAAATGCAACTGATTTTTGTGTGTTGACTTTATATCTGGATACTTTACTGAATTCATTTATTAGCTCTAACTTTTTTTGTGTGGAATCGTTAGGGTTTTCTACATATAAGATCATACTATCTGTGTTGCAAGATGGAGCTCACAAAGAAAGAAACAAGTAAAAAAAAAGAAAAAAGAAAAAAAGGATCATACTATCTGTGAACAGAGATAATTTCACTTCTTTCTTTCCAACTTAGAGGCCTTTTGTTTCTTTTTCTTGACTAATTGTTCTGGTTAGAACTTCCAGGACTATGTTGAATACAAGGGGTGAGAGTGGGCCTCCTTGTCGTGTTCCTGACCATAAAGGAAAAGCTTTCAGTCTTTCACCATTGAGTGTAATGTTGGTTGTGGGTTTTTCATTTATGGCTTTCACGTTGATGTAGTTTCATTCCTAGTTTTTTGAGTGTTTTTTTAATCATGAAAGGGTGTTAAATTTTGTCAAATTTTTTCTGCATCAGTTGAGACCATTATGTGGGGTTTTTTTCTTCCTTTTGTTAATGTGATATATTACTTTTATGGATTTTCATATGTTGAACCATCCTTGCATTCCATAAATAAATCCCACTTGATTATGGTGTATAATTCTTTTAATATGCTGCTGAATTCAATTTGCTAGTATTTTGTTCAGGATTTTTACATCAGTGTTTGTAAGAGATGTTGGTCTCTCGTTCTCTTTTTTTGTAGTGTCTTTGTCTGACTTTGTTATCAGGGTAATGCTGGACTCAGAATGAGTTAGGAAGTGTTCCCTCCTCTTTAATTGTTTGGAAAAGTTTGAGGATTGGTATTAGTTCTTTTCAAATGCTTGTTGGAATTCACCAGTAAAGCCATAAGGTCTAGGGCTTTTCTTTTGGGGGATTTTTTTTATCTTAATGATTCACTCTCCTTACTAGTTATAGATCTGTTCAGATTTCCTCTTTCTTCATGATTCAGTCTTGGTATGTTTTGTGCTTCTAGGGATTTCTCCATTTCATCTCGGTGACCCAATTTGTCAGCATACAACAGTTCACAGCAATCATTATAATCCGTTTTATTTCTGTAGAATCAGTAGTAATGTCCTCATTTGCATTTCAGATTTTAGTAATTTGAGCCTACACTTTTTTTTTCTTAATCCATCTAGCTGAAGGTTTGTCATTTTGTTGATCTCAAAAAACCAACTTTTGGTTTTATTAATTTTATTATTTTTCTATTCTCTATTTCATCAGTCTATGCTCTAATCTTTATTATTTATTTCCTCCTGCTGGCTTTGGGTTTAGTTTGTTCTTTTTTTAGTTACTTAAGTTGTAAAGCTAGGCTGTTGATTTGAGGCCTTTTTTTAGTTTTTTAATGTAAGCATTTGTACCTATAAGTTTCCCACTTAGCACTGTTTTCACTATGTCTTATAAGTATGGGAATGTGATTTCCTTTTCATTAATCACTAGGCATTTTTAAGTTTCCCTTGGGATTTCTTGTTTAATCCTTTGGTTGTTTAAGAGTGTATTGCTGGCGGCGAGACGGGGAGCGCAGCGCGTTCCCGCGGGATGGCGACAGGGGAACAGCTAGCGGGCCATGGGGCGTGGGTCTTCCTTCTACCACCAGACCGTGACAGCAGAAGAAACGACATACCACATTTGGCCGTTTGGAAATGCCCAGCACCCTTTGGGAAGATTTACTGGCCGGTTATAGAAAAGGCCTGTGTTTAATAATATGAAAAAGCTGCTCTCAACTTTTCCCCCAACCTTTCAAAAGAAAACCTTTGCTACATCTAGCCCTTCTAGATGTAAAGAGGTTGCCCACATGTGATAAAGTAGAGTTAGAAAATAACACATCTTGTAAATACCCGTTTGTTTTTAAAAAAATCATGGCAAAAAATGTCTTTGAGAAATGACTTTTTGAAATGGAATTGTTAGACCACCGCTGGAAGCAACAAGTCCACATTTGTTCAGTGGGTTAGAGGACGAGGAGGGAAGACCTTGAGAAGGAAGAGAAGATTCTATGCCAGACTGGTCACACTTAAAAGACGTTTTCATATTATAAGCATGGTTTTGTGTGTGCATTTTATTCCTCACTACTGTATATATAGTTGACAAAACTAAGTACTTTTTTGAAATATCTAGTCTTTCTAGATGTTCTGAAGTGCCTCATATATGTTAAAAGTAGAAGTAGTAATACCTTTTGTAAATACCTTTTTGTTAAAGTTCATATGAAATTTTGGGTGGAAATGGCCAAACCACCTCTTAAGTAGTACACATTGTGTTTGTGCACAGGTTCAAGGGAGGAGGGAAGAAAAGGAAGAGCTCTATGCCAGTGTGCTTATAGTGAGGCAAGATTAACCATTGTTCCTATGTCTGTATTGTGTCTGTCTTACCTGTGTATATAGTATACATAAAAGCAAAGAAATCCTAATTTACATCTAGTTTCTAGATGTTAAAGAATTTGCCAGTGTATGGCAAAAGTAGAATTAATAAACTAATATATTTTGTACATTTTTTAAAAATTCCTAGGAAAGATTGTCTTCTGAAAATTTGAGCATTATAGCCCAATAGGTTGGTGGAGGAGAGAAGGGTTTTAGGCCAGAATGTTCATATTTCAAAGACACTTTCAAATTATAACTATTGTTACATGTGCGCAGTTTATTCAAGACTGCTGTGTATATAGTGGACAAATTAAATCCTTACCTGAAACATCTAGTCTACCTAGGTGTTTAGAAGTGCCCAACATATGTTAAATGTAGAGGTAGTAAAATATCACTTTGTAAATATCTTTTTGCTAAAATTCACAGGAAATACTGTCTTTTGGAAAAAGAATTGTTAAACCACCTCTGTGAGCAGTATAGTACCATCTATACTCGTTCAATGGTTTGTAGGAGGAGGGAAGGAAGGAACTACAAAAGGTCATATGCTAGTGTGTTCATACTTGGACATTTTCAGATACTATTTTTCTTATGTTTCGTGCATTTTATTTTGCTGTGTGTATATAGTGTATGTAATGGACAAATGAATCCTGATTTTGCAATATCTAGTCTCTAGATGTTAAAGAGGTTGCTGGTATATGACAAAGTTCTTAGTAAAATTAGCACATTTTGTACACTTTGTGTTGAAATTCATAGGCAAGCTTATCCTCCGTAAATGACTTTTGGATGTGAATTTGTTCAACCATTTCTAAGCATTACACGTGCCTGTCCACTGGATATAAGGCAGAGAGAAGGAAATGAGGAGGGAATGGTTCAAGGACAAAATGGTCATCTTTAGACGATACCTCAGATTATAACTATTGCTATGTGTGTGCAATTTTGTTTAACAGTGCTATGTACATAGTGGACAAGTTCTTATATGAAATATCTACTCTTTCTAGACATCTAGAAGTGCTTCTATCAAGACACCTGTACATTCTGGATAAAGGCATTCCAGCAAAGGTATATAATCATTAGCAATATAAAATATAGTTCAATTTCCACTGATGGCTACATTATAAAAGAGAAAGTATCTGCTCAGGGCAAATATCTGGAGATAGTGAAACCTTCGAGAAGGAAGGAATTAAAATGGTAGCCCTAACCCTGTGATGCTGCAGTATTTCCTTAGTGCAGCTGTGCTTTTCATGTTTTCCCTCAGTTCTTGATTGCTTCAACTTCCTTGAGTGATGATAATTTCTAAGTCACGGGGAGGTTTTCTATTTTAACATTGTTCATTTCCTTCTCTTTTTACTCTCAGTATTTATGATTGTTAAAAGTACTGGACATTTTGTTACTAGATGATTTCAACTAATACATGATGTACTTCAATGTGAAAATTCCCCTGAGAACAGATGGTCATTAGAATAAATTGACATCCTATTTTATTATTGTGGTCAGTGTGGGAATCTCTGTATTGAATTTATGTGAAAGGAGCTAAAGAGACATATTTACAAATCCTATACTGATCTCAATGCTACACAGGGTACAATCCCAGGCTCTCTTCCTGACCGTTTTAAGGGGTTTCCTGGGAAATAACATAAGAGTGTCCACCTCAGGAAGCATGAAGTTAGAGTTGTCAGGTCCTTTCACGATGCTGGTAACAGCCAGCACCCCTCCACCTTGCACACTCTGCAGCCTCTCTACCTGGGTTAAAATCCTGGCTTGCTTTCTTGCTTTTAGCTGTGTAACCTGGGCAAATCAATTGTCTCCTCTGCATCTTTGTTTTCTCATATGTAAAATGGGATTATAACTGTACCTGCCTCATTAAAACTAATGAAAGAAGAAAATGAGTTAATAGAGATAAAGATTTTATAAAGCTGAAAAAATGAGCATGGAATTAAGGTCAGTTTTGTTGTCATAATTATTATTTTAAAAAAAGAAAGATCTCAGAGAAACAACCTAAGTTTTCCCCTCCAAAAACTAGAAAAAGAAGAACAAACTAAGCCCAAAGTTAATAGAAGGTAGGAAATTACAAAGACAGAGAAGAAATAAATGAAATAGAGACTAGAAAAGCAATAGAAACAATCAATACAACTGATAGTTGTTTTTTTTAAAAGAAACAAAACTGGCAAAGCTTTAACTAGACTAGTGAGAGAGACAGAGAGAGAGAAAACTTAGATAATCAGAAATAAAAGAGGAGACATTACATAGCGATACAAAGGATCATAAAAGACTATGGACAATTATATACAAATTGGATAACCTAGAAGAAATGGATAAATCCCTAGAAACATAAAATTTACCAAAACTGAATCATGAAAAAATAGAAAATCTGAACAGACCAATAGTTAGTAAGGAATAATGAGTAAAAGAATGGATTCAGTAGTCCCACAATTTTGACCAACTAAACAACTAGCGACACAATATACATAGATAAAATAGACATCAAAGTAGTTTGTTCTTTTTATAATTAGTATTATTTTTTAATTTCTTAATTTAGAGTTTTCTAGTACTGTTGATTCACGGAAAACAAACATCGTTTGATTGGTTTTATACACATATGTCAATATATGTGTATG
Source organism: Daubentonia madagascariensis (assembly GCA_023783475.1). Lineage (NCBI taxonomy): Eukaryota > Metazoa > Chordata > Mammalia > Primates > Daubentoniidae > Daubentonia > Daubentonia madagascariensis. The sequence continues at coordinate 468,930 of JAKFHU010000112.1, read as the reverse complement.
TGCATCCATACACAGACATACATATATACGTGCATACACAGTCACATATATATACACATATATACACCCACATATATATCTTGCTTTGTGATCTAATTTGTGTTCAATATTTCCAAGGTATTTCATGTGAGCTAAAAATATTTCTATTTGGGGGGCACAGGCTTAATGAATATATATTCATTAAGTCAAATTATCAAACTATCAAACTATTTTGTTTTTCAATTTTTGAATCCTTAATACTTTGCTTCTGATTTATAATGTAAATACAGGGAGAGCCATATTAAAATCTTAAAGGAAATATCCATTTTAAAATCCACAAGGCAAAAACTCCACATAAACAAAGTGGATTCATGACTTACCCTTCCAAATGTCTATAACTCAACCTCTCCAAATTTAATGGAATATTCCACCTTAAACATAATTCCTCACCTAGAGACATGAAAGTGCATCCTTGAACCTCTTTCTTGCTAACATTCCTAACTGACACTTTTATATAATAAAGAAAAATCTACCTTCTACAGATCTCAAAATCCGTGCAACTTTATCCCAGATATTCTTTTTTAATTGTCCAAATTCACTTGGTTTCTTTTAAAAATCAGTAAGGACATACTTTTGTGTTCAATATGGCCCTTTCTACATGTTAATTTTTAAATATACTAATCTCCCTTAATAACATCATATTTCAAATGACTGTCGTCTCTCTAAGGATGTAATATGTAAAACTCATAACTTGGCCTTCAATGTCTCTACTCTCTGAAATAGAATTTACCCTCCAGCTAAACTCCATACTATTCATTATTCTGTGGAAGCATCTTTTATTTTTAAGTTTCTTGAATGACCATCTCACACGTTGTTCCATTTTCATGGACTTTTTCGTACAATCCCATGTCCAGTTAATATCTTGGCATATATATTATGTCAGATTGAAAGCTACACACTCAATGACTTCTCCATCATCTCCAGATTGTGTCAGGACCTTCTGTTTTATCATCATATAGACTTAGAACTCCACCACTGCAAGCATTAGTAAAATTTCAATTACATAAGCTTTTACATATTTCATTTACAATTGCTATCTGATTGTTTATTGTGGAGTAGAAGCTCTGTCTGTCTTGTTCACCACTCTCTGGTACTGTGACTGTTCCGTAAATGCACTTAAGACTGAGGAGAATGAATAACTATATCAATGAACATTGTGCAAATACATATCATTTAAATATTTCTCATAAGACTAGGGGATTTTTTATTCCTTATCCAGGCAAAGCAGAGCCTGGAGGCACTGGAGTCCCAGCTCGTGAGAACAAAGGGGCTTACAGCTGGGAAACATGCAGCGATTAGTGTAGTAGTGTTCACCAGCCACCAACTAGAATTATTTTAAAAAGCAAAACAAACATGAGAGATGGAGGAAAGGGTGTAAAAAGACACAAAGGTGCTCGTCAGAACTAGGACATTTTGAGAGGCTCTGTTCTCAGGGGTTGATTTACATGAGACATTGGTTCTATGAATGTGTTGGACTTGCTGCTTGTGCCTATGCAAGATGAAAACCATGGAGCTGCTGGCCCAGAACATGAGCCCCAGACAGAAAATATCAGGGAATAATAACAATACTATATGCAGTAGGTCTGTGATTTTGTCATGAAATTCAGCATAACAGTAACCATAATCTCTTTTATTTGTGATATTTTTGTTGCTCCATTTGCCAGTTACATACAAAAGAATGACAATATTTAGCATCATGTACAGAATCCAGCAAAGGAAAATAGAAAAGCCAGTGTACTTGGGAGCTTTCTTTTTAAGCTTTGCCCACCTGGAGTTCCCAGGGCTGATTGTGATCACCTGGAAGACACTCATGAGGCAGGTGGTGCTGATGGACACAAACCTGCCCAGTCTGTGGACATAGAAGACAAATTTGCATCCAATATCATTGAGAAATGTCTCAACCGAAAAGCTGCTACTGTCTGGGGAACTCCTTTAGAGAGGATGACCAAGGAGTTGGCTACAGTCAAGTGTTTGAGAATCACGTTTGTGGACCTTACCCTGCAACCACTGAAGTAAAGGAAGAAATAATGGTAGAGAAGACAGAAATTCCCCAGAATTCCAACTACTGTCTGTGATAAGTACATCATTCCTATAGCCAAATCCCTGGAGGCCATTCTGCCAGTTCCTAGTGATTGAAATATTTTTTCAGAATCAGAAGACCCTGCATGGGAATATAAGGCATGAGCTACACATATCATTCAACTGAAATCCAATATTCTCTTCTTACAATAGTTCCCACTTAGAAATAATTACTTAAACTTTTTTTTCATCAATAGGCTTCCAAGAGTTGAACATAAAACCTTTAAAGAATACTTACAATGTACAAATCACTGCGACAAAGGATGTACATGTGGCTACTTCTTTGTTCTTCACAATTCACCAGTTGGGAGCTACTATTATATTAATTAAAAGGTAAGGAACACTTAGGCAGAGAAAGATTAATGATTGCCTAAATTCAGACCATGTTTAGGGGCAAAGTAAGGACTTGAACTTGTCTGGGATAGGAAAAAAGTCATATCTCTGAACACTATGCTATATCAACAAAGCTAGTTAGCTGGATTCTTCAACTATTCCAGATTTATTTAGTTAATTTTATACCTTGTCTTTTTATCTTAAATTGGTGGTATTTTACTTTATAATTATGGTTATAACAATTTTTCATTTATGTAGAAAGATTTATTTTTTGCCCAATATCAATTATAAATAAAGCATTAGAGATCTTAGCAAAATATAGATGCATTTATTGCTATATATATTAATATATATTATTCATACATATATATGAATGTGCCATGTGACAAGTTGGATGTAATGAATGCACAGTTGGTCTGATATTAGGATGGCTACAAAAATACCCATTTCCTTTTACACAAGAAACAAAATAGCAAATATCATAGGAATTACTGAATATTATGGCATGCCCTAAATTATGGGACATTAAACACTAATATGGGATAAAACATTGTAGGGAAAAAACTATTACTAATTTACTAATTCTGGAATATACACTTATCTATTAATACCTGAGTTAAATAAACTATTAGTTATTGGACAAGATTTGTGAAATATATTAAAATATATGATGCATACACAAATTAGAACTAATGTGTAAATATTTTTATTTTATTTTAATGTATTAATTTAATTTATAAATTGAAATTGTAGAGTTTTAGATTAACATTAGACTCCTTTTAAAGCATAGAAAATATTGCAGGATACATTTGGGCCTGACAGCAGCTACCTTTAACCCATTATTGTAAAATTACCTTTTCTTCTATGCTGTTTCCCTAACTTCAAGAGGAAAACCAGTCTCACCATAATCAACAGACCACGGATGTTTCCAGTAGAGACACAATTACTGTCTCCATTAAGCACTTCACACACTCAGAGTAAGAGAAAACATTTCTATTCTAGTAATTGACATTCAGATATACTGTTTCTACCCGGGATTTCATGATTCCTGCAGATTCATCCTACTCTTTATGATAAGCATGGAAGTATTAATGTCACAGCTCAAATAATCCTGAAAATTTAGTCTATGATTCATATAAGGTAGGCTGAACAGCAGTTTGATTTTAGATCTACAGTCCTTAAACACCTTTAAAAGCAGGTTACACGAAATTACATTAGGAGCCATCAAGGATTGGTGTAGGGTCTAGAACTCCATCTCTCTTTACCATCTCAGCTCATCCTTCAGGTATTCTACCTTCTTGTATGACTTTGGCACTGGGTCAGTTTTAAACCTAGAAGAATTCTTTTTTCTTCTTATGTTCACTTACCCACACTCCTGTAGGCATCCTTCCCTCAGAGACACTCACAGACTGAAATAGAAAATACTCACCTGACTCCTTGTCACCTCCAGGACAGTTGGCTCAGGGTGAAGGTGACAACAGCCAGTATTGTGTGGGAGGGAGGCAGCCAGACCTGGAGATATGGGTTTGTAATTCTGTGACCTTCCCTCCCCTCAGAAATGCAATTATCATTTCTCCCGTAGCGGCAATGAGTACAGGCTTGGGGTGCTGAGAATATTTGTGAAAACCTTTTTCCCAGTTCCTAATTACCAAAACACAATGACAAACTCCAAGTTAGCATCTCTCAAGAGACCCTTGTTGTGTTTGGAAGAGGCCCTTTCTTTTCTCTGCTCCCTAGAAGCAGATTGGGGTTCACATGGAAGAGAGCAGACAATGCTGTTGTCTGACATGTGAGAGACTGTTTGTGAAGCACATGATCTCACTTCACCAGGAAGTTCTACCCAAAATAGAATTATTTCTAATCTTCAGACCACTGAGCTGTGCCATCACTTAAGTTATGAGCATTGAAATAGAGTCAAACAAAGTACCTGACAAGGATTTTCAAAGGGTTATAACTAAAAAGAACAGGATGACACAAATTTACATTATAAATCATTGCCCTTATTTGCACAATTCAGTGCCAATATATTTGGAAGTCTAGATGGTATGGAATTTTGTTAGGAAAATATACTTTAGCAATATTGAACAACCAATAGTAATGGGAAGTCTAAAAAGAACAATATCTACAAAAAAGAGAAGTTTATAAGAATGCTTCACCAATAAAACATCAGAATTAGGTGATTAAACAGGCAGATTTTACACTTCCTTTAACTGTCAGATAAGCCAATGTTACTTCCTCAAATCAAGAGTGCTGAATGGTTACCACATTTTTCTACACCTACTTTTTGCTGGATTTTCAGTAGTGAGCACTGATTGCTTTTGTAATTAATTTAGAAACAGAAAATATAAGTTCAAATTAATCCTTTGTTTTTCCCTACAAACAAATATGCAGTTTTGAGATAGGGAACTGGCAGGCCCTGCTCAATAAAGAGTCATAAGATCCAAACCAAGGTCTCTGATAAAACAGGAGGTGGTGGAGAAGCTGGCCAAAACCAGCTAGAACTAAGATGGCCAGGAAAAACAACCTCAGGTTACCCTCCCTGCTCATTGTACCCTGCTTATAATGTATTAACATACTAAAAGAAACTCCCACCAGTGCCATGACAGTTTACAAATGCCATGGCAACTCCCAGAAGTTACCCTATATGGTTTAAAAAGGGCAGGAACCCTTAGTTTTGGGAACTCCCCACCCTTTCCCAGAAATCTTAAGACTAATCCTCCCTAGGCTTAACATAAAATTAAAGGTATAAAATAAGACCCCAGAAACTTACAAGGTGCTATTCTCTGTTGCTCTGAGAGATAGCTGCTGCTTTGTCCATGAGGCAGCCACCTTTCTTTTCTTTTCTTGTTTCAATAAACTTGCTTTTGCCTTAGTCTGTTGGCTCACTCTTGAATTCTTTCCTGTGCAAAGCCAAGAACCCACTTGGCCTTCAGGCTGCCCCCCAGTTTTGGGGTCCACTTTTCTGTATCAGTTTGATCTATGTCTACTATCTAATGCTCATCACATCTGAGTCAAGGATTTTAGTCATAATGGTGGGTGGACAGTCCTTACACGTGCATACATACATATACACAAATACACAGTTACCTATAAAGGCAATCATACATGTGTATACACAATATACACTCAAATACATAGTCATATACTCACATAGCCATACCTACTCACACACACTTTCCATAACAAAGTCACACTCATCAAAACACTCACCAATAAAATCACACACTCATATTTATAAACACTCATTATTAAACACACAATCACACAAACTAACACATTCCTATTCACATATATAAAATCATATTCACAGAGTCAGCTTGTACATGTGTATCTCAATACAGTGATCATATATGGAAGAATAGTGGTATCTCCCAACCTCTGGATGTTTGAAAAGGGGGACACTTTTTACCTTTTTCAGGACAGAAATAGAAAACTAATACACATAAAAACCAATTTAATAATAAAGTATTTAAACAATAAAATACATATACACACATTAACATATTCTGTTCCTGGTTCAATATTTCCATAAATATTTTCTATTTGTATTACCATCCAATCAAACAGCTTTCCTCAAGCAGTGATCTGTGAAGGAGATGTCTTCATACAAGTAGAAATAGATCTTAATAGTCCTTGAAATATCATGGTATTGCATGGTGATTACAAGTGAATTATCTTTATGGAAATACTCCCGGTTTATACATTTACAGAGTCTAATGTGTCTGTCTCTCCCCTGTTATGACACACGTCATGGAATTTGTGAATCACTGATCACACTGACTGAGCACATGTGAATCACCTCTGTGGTCCTTAGACATAAGATTGCTGCACCATCATGATTGCACATTCTCCCTGTGTGTGGATAACTAACATGCCTTGCAAAAATCTTTAAAATGTGATAAATAAAATGTAATATCCCAACAACTTTGTGCTTCCATACCTCCACTTTTCACTTTTTTGGTTTACTTTTCTATTCCAGAGCCTTTACATTTTCCCCAGAAGAACACATATTAATAACATGTTTATACAAATATAACCCAAAGAAAGTTAATTACCATTTCATATTTGACAGTGCCTCCTCTATACTTTTAACATACCAAATAAATGTAATATGTCTCTCTTGGACTTTTAGTGGCTCTAATGTTTTAAAAAAAACTAGTTTGACATCAAAAAGACTGAATTTAGAATTTTGATTTTGGAAAGTTTGTCAAATATCAAAGATTTAAAACATTTGTTGTCACAAAATAGGACCACAGGTTACTATAAGATAATAGTCATTCATTCAGCCAAAGTGATAATTCAAAGATTTTAGAAGGTAAAAATTTACTCTTTAATAGAAAGGAGACTCAGTTTTCCAGACAATCATAAGATCTAATAAAGACAAACTGAAAGGCAAGGTAATAAAGAGGCAAAGTGAATATTTCTATCGCCCCTCTTTTTTTTTTTGAGTTTACTCAAAAGGGGAACAAAAATCTTTTACTATCTATATTAATAATACATGAAAATCTTGTTTAAAAGAGAAAACCAGGCCAGGCATGGTGGCTCATGCCTGTAATCCTAGCACTCTGGGAGACCAAGGTGGGAGGATTGCTTGAGGTCAGGAGTTCGAGACCTGCCTGAGCAACAGCAAGACCCCATCTCTACCAAAAATAGAAAAAACTAGTTGGGCGTGGTGGCACACACCTGTAGTCCCAGCTACTTGGGAGGCTGAGGCGGGAGGATTGCTTGAGCCCAGGAGGTCAAGGTTGCAGTCAGCGCGTGCCTCCCACATGTGGAAGAAAACAGGGAATTAAAGACTGCCTACGAAAAGGAAAGGATCAATAAACAGAAGAAGGCACACAAATACCAAACCAAAACAGACTTATTCCCTGACCAGAAATCAAACCCAAGCACAAAATTTTAACCACTAGTTCACAGAGTGCATTGGCTTTTATTGCTGTTCCCACAGGGGCAGCTATTCCTGCAGGGGAAGAGTACAAAGGATTTTTATCTTTTAGGTCAGATTTTGCTCTTTAATTTTGTCAAGAGAATGCTTAAGGCTAGCCGTAACACAATTATGTGTCCTTCTTTTTATCCAATTTCTCTATTAATATAAATAAGGCAATTGTTTAGAATAAGAGATCTCTAAAATCCATTTTTCTAATTTAAAGGATTCATCTTTTGGTCATTAATTCTCAATGATGTACTTATTCCAAAATGACTTAATCCAATAGCTTCTTCAGAGAAGAAACAATCCCAAGGATGCCATCTTTCTCCCAGAAATAGGATAAGAGGGCAACAAAGTCCCAGACAACAAAAGCCCCTTATGAATGAGACTTATGACAAACACTCCCGAGAGACTGCCACATTCAGAATGAAAAAAATCTTGGGTTCCCACCCATTTTTATGCTGGCCACTGAACGCATCCCAACAATATGCATCCCCCAGATGGTGAAGACCAAGAGGAAGGGCTCCCACGTGGTCACAAGACAAGCTCTCAACAACATGAAACAAGAGGGAACTTTAATCTGGTACCACTCCTTATGACAGAACAGCACAGAAAAACAGAGAAAACACTATTTCTGGGAGGAAAGGGATCAAACAACATGAATTCATATAACAAAGTACCAAAAGTACACCAGAGTCACTGTACCAAGACTAGTCACACAAATCTTTTTTTCACATTAATCAAAACAGACTAACAGTGATTTTTACCATCTGGTCAACTGGATTGTACAGAGAAAGAAAGGCCAGGAGCCTGGCTCAGTACGAAATTTTTACCCTTTTTGCCAGCTTTTTCAGGTCCTGGGTTTCTCTTCACTGCAGCTTTCCAGAAGAACAGAGCAGTTTTGTCACCCAGTTCACTGTGCCAAACTGTAGGGAGCAAAGCTCTTGCCCCACAAAGGTTCCCCCCAAAAATCACTGACATGAGGCAGATTGATTAACAGGAGGTAAAAGATACAGATTTTATTTAACATGTATACTTGGGAACCCTCAGAATGAAGATTCTGCTTCTATGAACTTGACTGCTTTAGATACCTCATGTAAGTGGAAACATATCGTATTTGTCTTTTTGTGATGGCTTATTTCAGTTAGCATACTGTCTTAAAGGTTTATCCATGTGGTAGCATGTGTCAGAATTTCCTTCCTTTTTAAAGCTGAAAAATATCCCACATTGTATGTGTATACGACATTTTATTTATCCCTTCATCCATCAATAGACATTTGGGTTATTTCCACCTTTTGGCTATTGTGAATAACACCGCTACGAACATGGGTGTGAGTACATAAACTTTTTGAAACTGATTTATTTGGCTCAGTTTAGTGCCTTTGGTATTCAAGCATATTGTTGCATATATCAAGGGTTCATTCAAGGGTTGTTGCCGAGTGGTATTCCATTCTATGGATGCACCACAGCTTATCCATCCATCAGTTTTTGGATGTTTGGGTCATTTCCAGCTTTGGAGATTATGCTATAATGCTATAAAGCTAAAACACTCCACATAGGTCTATTTTCGGTGATGTGGAATTTTTATTTTTATGTGTAAACATTTAAAACATTCTGAAAATTGTACCTTTTGCAATTCTCTATCAATTAAATTTACATTTTAGATTAAAATTTTAGATTCCATTTGAAATGAGGTCACAGAGTTTCACAAAACTCATCAAAATGTACAAAAAACAAAACACTGGAGGACTACTAATATATTATGAAACCCCAGAATTGTCACGAAAGAAAGCTGCAGCAATCAACATGTGCAAAAACAAGAGAATAGTGATGATATTGAACTAGTCCCATATGAATCTAATGGATCCCTCACCTATTCTCATCCATGATACAATGATCCTGAAAAGGCTAGAAATCTTGGATTAATTTCAAGGAGAAAAAAGGGAGTGGCTTTTGTTATTTGCCCAACAGCAGAACTTATCTTGGGGTAGGGGTAATGCAAATATAGGGTATAGACATATTCATTATTGTTTATATTGCCAAATAAACCAGAGAATTCATGATGCCCTGTGTAGATTTTTAATCCCACAATCGAATTTTAAAAGGCAAAGAGGAAAAATTAGTTTGTTTTCCCAAGGTACTTCTAAACTCTCCTTGTCCAACATAAGTTACAAAGATGTCCAGCAATTAACCAATTTCAACAGTCAATAATATTTCTGAAGTTTGATCAGAACAGCAACATACAACTATGATGAAGATGGAAGACCCATCAAAGACATGCAATGCCATAATACTTGATAGGTACAGAAAGGCAACAGAGAAAAGCTAGACTGAACCCTGTGGTATTCAATTAGAGTCAGGGACATCAGTATGAACACATATGCAGCTATATATAGGTAAGTAGATGGATAGATAGATACAGAAAAATTATAAATATGTGCAGATATGTCCTAGGTCTGCCTTCTTAGAGGGACTAATAGAAATGATACCTCAGTATCAATAAGAACACCCAGTAACCACACCTTGATTTCTAATACCATTCTTTAATAGAAGGCTCCTTGGAGAAGTGGCTGATTCTAAGGCCAGGATAGGGAAAATACAAAATAAGCATGGGGGAGCTTGTAGTGGCAAAAAGTAAGAGTAAGGAAGTGCTCCAAAAACAAAAGATTGAGGCCATGTCAAAGCGACAAAGGAGCCAACTTGAAGGGGCACCTGCAGTCCGACACCAACTGGGTGTTCTGCAATTCAACTCAATTATGACACTACAAGTCAAGGGCAACATCCTTCACAAGACTTCTCCCACTTCAGATGCCAGGTGCAAGTCTCAGGCATCCCCAAGCCAACCACACTTATGCTGGGCCAAATACAAATTCAGGGCCTCCCACAACCCACTCTTATTCCACCATTTGCTAGAGCGACTCACAGCACAATACTAACGATTACTATTTTATTATAAAAGATATCAATAAATTGCCAGATGAAGAAATATATAATGCAAGGTTTAAAAGTGTTCCAGCATGGGGGCTTATGTCCCTATGGAGTCAGAGCATACCAACCTCTGAGTCCATTGATATGTTTCCTCCACCAGAAAGCTCTCCCAAGCCTCAGTGTCCAGAGTTTCTATCAGGGTTTTATTACCTAGGCATGATTGATTAAATCGTTGGTGATGAGACGGAGCTCAGTCTCCAGTCTCCCTTCCTTCCCAGAGGTCTGGTAGCTGAAAGTTCCATCTGATTACATGGTTGGTCTTTCTGGTGACCAGCCCCCAACCTAAAGCCACATTGGGACCTCTGCCATAAGTTTGCCTCATTTGTACAACAAAGACACTGTTATCATTCAGGAAATTCCAAGAGTTTTTGAAGCTCCGTGACAGGAACTGGGACAAAGACCAGATATTATATATTTTTTTTATTATACCACACCTCGCAGTGACAAAAGCTGCAACAATTTAAGTAACAAAATTAATTACTTAGTGATGAATTATAACACAAAGTATAAAATAAATATAAATGAGTTCATGCTGATAGGAGTTAATAATTGAATAAACAAATAAATGAGGGAGAAAAGACAAATCTTCCTTACAGAAGAATGGCAAATAATATACGTGGATATTTACCTCTCCACTAGCTAGAGCTCAATTCAATGCCCCCTCTACACAAACACACACACTCCTTTGTGTTGGCAGGGCTTAGAAACTCCCTTCCAAAGAATAGAGTATGGAAAGGAAAATATAGTAACTTTACAGTGCAGAAACCTGACAAACACTTCCTTAACTAACTGATCAAGATTAACATCGCTGGAGACAACTCCTATGAATTGAAAGAAACTTCCAACAGTATATGATATGATGAGATATGACATTCTTCCCCCAAATCCATAAAAAACAGTTGACCCATGAGAAAAACAACAGACAGATTGAATTTCAGGAACATTCTAAAAAGTACTGAACCAGAACTCCTCAAACCTTTCCAGGTCATGAAAAACAAACTAACAAACAAAAACACAGAGTATAACAGACTGGGGAGATAAGATGACTAAATATAATGTGATGTCCTGGATTGAATCCTGAAAAAGAAAAAAAGACTATTAAAACAGCAAGATATAAATAAAGTCTGGAGTTTAGTAAAGAGTAATGTACCAATGTTTGTTTCCTAGTTTTGAAAACTATCCTATGGCAAAATGTTAACATTAGGGGTACTGGGTGAGAGATATTTGGGAAATCTCTGTGTTACCTTTGCAAATTTTCTCTAAATCTGAAATTATTCCAAAACAAAATGTTTACTTTAAAAAATAACTGTTTATAATTTACGAAGGATCATATAAAAATATTTCCTATGTCTGAGTTAATACCCCTTTTTTTTCACTTGAAGGTGTTCATTTTAATCTCAGGTGACTTCAAAATCACTACAACTCCTCATTAAACAAAATAGATTCATGTCTTTCAGCTCCAAACTCATACTCATCTACTGCTCCAATACTGATGAACAGTATTCCATAAACTTCCATAACTTGTCTCCTCAAGTTGGAAATGAAAAAGTCCATCCTGAAACCCCTGCCTTGTCAATATAGCCAACTGCTATCAAGGCTTAACCCATTACAATCCACCTTCTAAGCATCCCAAAAATCTATTCAACTTTTCCCACATACTAAATCTCTATTTGCTCATTGCCTCCCACCTGCACCCTTTGTAAAGTCCACTGACACATCTTCCCATGTTCCTTTTTGTCCTTCCTACAGACATTCTTCAAATATTTACCTAAAAATATTTTAGTATGTTAATCATTCTCAAGAAGCATGATCATATTTCAAATGTCCACAACTTCTCTTAGGATATAAGGCACAAATTCACAATCCAGCCTCCAAACTCTACAATAACTAAAAACTAATTTTCCTCTAGTTGCACCCCAGGCCATTTGCATTACAAATCAAGGCCACTGCCCTCAACCCCAGTTTCTTGAAAGAGTACCATCTTAGGCCATTTGTGTTGCTATAAAGGAATACCTGAGTCTGGGTAATCTATAAAGAAAAGAGATTTATTTGGTTCACAGTTCTGCAGGCTGTACAAGAAGCATGGTGCCAGCATCTGCTTCTGGTGAGAGCTTCCGGCTGCTTCTATCATGGCAGAAGACGAAGGGGAGCCAGCACGTGCAGAGATTACATCGCAAGAGAGGAAGCAAGGGTTGAGGGAGGAGATGTCAGGCTCTTTTTAACAACCAGCTCTGGTGGGAGGTAAGAGAACTTACTCATCACTGCAAGGACAGCACCAAGGCATTCATGAGGGATCCGCCCCCACTACCCAAGCACCTCCCATTAGGTCTTCGACATCGGGGATCAGATTTCAACATGAGGTTTGGAGGTCAAATATCCAAACCATAGCAACCACCCACACGCTATTCCCTTTTATGCAACTGTCCATACAATTCCAAGCTCAAGTACATTTCGGGAAAATTTCGCACCTCAGATTGAACGTTACACATTCAAAGACATTTTCAGTAACTGTACATTATTTCAGGCCTACTTAATGGGGATCTGAATTTTTCCACTGAAACCATTAATAAAAATACAATGATATAAGTACTTATATATTAATTACCTAAGATTTGGTTTACTATGGCCATTATTATTGAGTATTTCATGTTGGGCCAGCCACAGCCTGTCTCATTTACCCCTCTCTCTGCAGTAAGATTGGCTCATAATTGATCTTGAGATTCTTTCATGTCTGCGTGCCTCAATGGCTGAACATGATGCAAGATAGACAATTCATACTTTTCTGATGAGATGAGGGAATCGTGTATTTCTTCCACAGCAGATGCAGCAGAGCCTGGATATGCTGGGGTTATGGCACATGAGAACAAAAGGGCTAATAGTTGGAAAACACGCAGTGATCAGTGCAGCAGTGTTCATCAGCCACCCACTGGAATTATCAAAGAGAGCTAAATAAACGTAAGTGATGGAGGAAAGGGCATAAAATGATACAAAAGTGCTCACCAAGACAAGGATACTTTGGGTGGCTCTGGTCTCAGGGGAGGATCTGGGGGAGAGATTGCTCCTGTGAATGTGTTGGATCCGCTGCTTGTGCCTGTGCAGGATGAAAACCATGCAGCTGTTGGCCCAGAGCATGAGACCCAAACATAAAACATCATGGAAAGGTGTCAATGCTGAATATACTAAATTAGTGACTTTGTCATGACGTGGAGCAGAACAATATCCAAGATCTTTTCTCTTTGTGCTGTTTTTGCTGCTCAATTTGCCAGTTGTATAAATAGGAAAAATGATATTTACCAGCATGTGGAGAACCCAGCACAGGACATTGGAGGGGCCAATATACTTTGAAGCTTTTACTTTAATCTCCGCCCACCTGGAGTTCATAGGGTGGATTGTGATCACCTGGAAGACACTCAAGAGGCAGGTAGTACCAATGGACACACCCCTGGCCACTCTGTGAACATACAAAAAAACTTTGCATCCAAAATCGTGGATAAAACGTTTCAACCCAAAAGCTGTCATGGCCTCTGGGATTCCTCTAGAGAGAATAACCAAGGAGTTGGCTACAGTCAGGTGCCTGAGAATCAAATCCATGGACCTTGGCCTGCATCCACTGACAGAAAGGAACATGTAATGATACAAAAGTGAAAAATTCCCCAGTATTCCAATGACAATCTGGAATAGGAATATCATTCCTATTTTCAAATCCACAGAGGCCATTCTGTCATTTTCCAGAGCTCAATATTCAAATTCATAAGCAGAGGGTTCTGCAAGGAAACATGAGTTGTGGGCTACATTTTCATCGAAAATAACATCTCTACTTACTATTCTTTCCTCCTGAGAATTAATAGCTAAAGTAATGCTTTACCTATTCTAACATTTAACATTCATAATCCTATGAGTTAGGGCTTAATGTTATTATTTTTTGTCAGCTAGGAGAATTCAACCACAGGGAGGTTAGGTGACTCACTTAAATAGCAGTAGAGTCAGGATTTGAACCTATGTAGCCTGGTTACAATGACATTAGTATTCATTACTGTGCTATATTATGACAGTTACCTAGTTATACTCTTTAAATTATACATATGTATATATACACACACATACCTTGCCATATTTAAAATTACTTTATAAATTTGGCTTGATAATTTCCCATTTTTGTCCAAGTATTCTATACACCAACATAATTTATAAATGAATATTCAGAAGGCTTAATAAATTATAGATGCACTGAATAATTTTAGATGACCCAATCTGATTTACTTAATGTAGATAAATGCTAGGATGGCGACAGAAAAACTCATTTCATTTTTTGAATGGACCAAAAATACAATGGCACCCATCACAGAAATTAACGTATAAAATTAGGCTGTGCACTAAAATATGAGACATGAAACATAAAAAGTGATAACATATTTCATGGTAGAAAATAGTTGTCTTTAAAGATTATATAACTGTATGTTTATTATTGTGGAATAACTGAAACAAATTAATATTTGATTTGGGAAAGCTATTAAAATACAATATAAATATGCAAAATGAAATTTGAAGAAATGGAATCTTGCATATTTCATAAACTGAAAAGCGAGAGAGATTAGTAGTGAGCTTGGGAATAACTGGTTTTTAAACCATAGAAAATGTAGCAAGAAGCATAAGATCCTTAAAACGGCTTTTTTTTCTGATGAGATTATATTTAAAATCAATTTATTCCTTTGAAACTAAAATGTTTAAATTAAGTCCTTAATTGTTTGCTAGCTGAAACCCTCTATTATGATGTCAACTTTTTCTTAAAGACCTTTCCCTAATATCAGGAAGAAAAATAGTCTCTTCTAGCCAGTAATATCTTATAGCAAAAAAAAAAAAACAAAAAGAAAGAAAAATAGTCTCTTCGTGATCAACAGACCACAGATATTTTCAGGAGAGACACATTTACTGTCTCCATTAAGCATGTCACATCCAAATTACAGAAAAATAATTATATTTCAGCATCGCTACTCAGTCACACTGTTTATTCTGATAGTTAGATAATTCAATTGGCTCTATTGTATTCACTAAAGAGCTCCCATGCACAGAGCTTTTACAGACGACTATCCTACTCCTGAAAATCTCTGTGACTTTTGTACACTGCATTAAATAGTAGATTAATTTTGAAATTACAATCTTGAAGCCCATTAAAATTCAGACTTTGATAACACTTAGATCAAACACCAAGAACCCCTTCAGTGAGAATTTCATGAATTTACATTAGCAGCAGTCATGGGTCGGTTTAGGGTCTCAGACCTCCAGTTTCTCCCCACAAGCTGAGCCCATGCCTCAGGAATTATTCCTCCTTCCTGTGTAGTTTTACCCCTGGACAAGTTTCTACCCCAGAATATTTTCTTTTCCAGACACCTACCCAGATTCCTGATACACCTCCTTCCCTTACAGACTATGTCTCTTAAACTGAAGTAGAAAATACCAGACTCCTTCCCGCTGCCTGGACTGTGAGCTCAAAGTGATGGTCGTAACAGCCGAAGTGTGTGTGGGAGGGGGGAGCCAGAGCCTGAAATATGGGTTTGCAATGCTGTGACCTCACCTCCCCACAGAATTGCAATTATCATTTCAAGTGTAGCAGCAATGCCAGTTCACGCTTGGGGAGCTGAGAAGAATTCTAAAAAACTTTTTAATTCCCAGAATCTATTAGAAGTTTTATCCGTGAGCATATCCAAAGAGACCATTGGAGTGTTTAGGGGAGACTCTTTTCCATTATTCTGGGAGGCAAACAGGGTCTGTCATGGAGGGAGCAGAAAACGCTGAAGTCTAACCATTTTCACGACGAACAGACAGAAGCTCATGTACCTCATTGGATTCTCTGCTTCCACGAGAATTTCTTCTACCCCCAGTTTAATTCTTTGTTAATCCTCAGACCCCTAAGTACCACTATCATTTAATTTATGGGCAGAAAAATACAATCACACAAACTACCCAAGAAGGATTTTCAATTTGCTAAGTGCAAAAGTAAGAATATGATGTCAATAATTGATCAGAAAATATTTTCTCTTACTTCCCCAACTCAATACAAATTAACTGGGAAATGTAGATAAAATGGACATTTTCTAGGAAAATACACTTTACCAATATTGACTTCAGTAGAGATAGGGGGTCTAAACAGAACGATATTCACAGAGGAGAGGGAGAAGTTTATGAGTCCCTCACAAATAAAAGCACCAGGATCGGGTTAGCAGGCAGTCTTCAGTTCTTTTAAATGTTACATAAGCCAATGCTACTTACTCAATTCAAGGACATTGAAGAAGAAGAAAAATTTCCAAATGATTATTATAAATTAAACAAAATACTGATACCAAAATATCCTAAAGTTTGTATCAAAAAGAATACTACAGAAAGATCTAACATCTGCTTACAGATGGAAACATCTAAAATAAAATATAGCAAAAAGCTGAAAAATAACATAAAAATAATATATGATGACTAAGTGAAGTTTATATCTGGAATTCAGGAATGATTCGATATTAGGAAACTCATTAATATAGTTCATCATATTTGTAGAGAGAGAAATCGGAGGATCCTACTCACAGTTACAAAAACATATATTTGGAAGAATTCAATGTGTATTGATATTAAATTAAAATATTCAAAATTAGGAATTGATGGATCTTTCCTAACTTGACAAAACAGAGTCTTCATCTCGGTCATGGAGAAGCACTAGGATGAATCCACTAAGGTCAGAAAACAACATTAAAAACACATTATCACCTATTCTATTGGAGGATTAGCCAATGCGATTTAAAGTGCCATTAAGAATTGAAAACAAAGATGTAAAACTATGTTTGCAGATGATGTAATTATACATCTAGAAACACAAAGGAACTGATAGAAAAATCGACTACAAAAAATAACTCAGTAAGCTAATAGAATATAAGATTGATATACAAAAACAATAGCCTTAGTATGTACAAAAAACAATCATCTATGAGTTGCAGTGGGAGGGGCTACAATTACAAAAGTATAAAATAACATTAAATGAAATAAACTAATTAGGAATAAATAACAAAAATGTACAAAGCCTATATGAGGAAAACAATAACACATTCCCTGAAATATATGAAAGCAGATATAAACAAATGGAAAGTCATATCATGTTCTTGGATAGAAAAACTCAATGTCATAAAAAGGTCAATTATCCTTATTAATTTATACATTTAATTTGATCCCAATATAAATACCATCCATTAATTTTTGAAACTAGCAATGTTATTGCCAAAATCTAATAGAATGTACATCTATTAAGTATCAATAAAAAAACTAACAGAAGAGTGAGCAAATGAGCAACAAAAACTCTTAAAAATAAACAAAATGAGGGTGCATAGCCCTGAGAGATATGTTGATTCACAAACAGACTGATAGACAAGTGAAGTTAAAAATTCAGAAACATACTAAAGTGTATTTTTTAAAGTTAATAAGCAATAAAAATTACAGTGGGAATAATATCATTAATACTTGGTATTTGGGAAATGGAAATTCCTACCAAAATAATAATAAATGGACTTATTCTTTATGTCCTATAGTAAGATAAAGGTCAAATGAAACTTACATAAGTTTAACTTTAAACCCAATAAATTAAAACTTCCCAAGAAGTAATTGGGCAGAGAAGTGTGAGAATTTACCAAATGGGGACGCCTACCTGATGGTCAGTCAAGAAAACGAGATGGAAAAATAATGGCTCTGTAGCAAGTGGTCTTAGATAGAGCTGGGGATAAAATAATACATTACACAAGGCGGAACATTGGTGACCAGGTTTTGGGTTTTTATCTCAAATCCTGAGAGCAAAGCGAGTCAGCTAAAATATATGATTGTTTGGGGTAGGGCAGGAATATTTCCAGGTAGAAATGTACAGAGCGACCTACTTGGGGCAAAGTGTACGCAGGAAACAGATCAGGAGGTTTTAATAAAAATTTAAGTCAGAGCCTATGAATATAAGAGTCAGGGGAGAAAAAAAAGAGATTTTAGAAGGTAGAATATTTTCTATTAAGCAATGCTCCCAATTAGCCTGTTGGGAAGATAGAGGCTTCCAGGCGATGCCTGTGTTACCACCTTGGGGCAATGAGTCTATGGAGTCTATGGAGCTGTTCGGCTTAGAGGAGCTGGGGAGGAGGCGTTTCAGGTGAAGGCCATGGAATGCGTGTTTATGGAGGCATATTGTTTCTTTGAAACATTCAATGTTATAAAATTTACAGAATCGAAAGATAAAAAGGACAATCCTCATCCATAGGAACAAAAAATTTAAGAAACTTCTCTCAATTTTTGTCAGATAAAGCACTGAAATTTATTAAGAATTCAACAATTGGAAAAATACAATGAATGAGTTTGATATAATGGACATATATTGAACCTGTGCTATATGTTATATTTTTTGGCATACACAGAACAATAAAAATAATCAGACCACGAGAAACTTTTTAACAAATATAAGTATTAATAAGACAGATTATTTTCCTTAATTAATCATATTTATAAAATTATACATTCAGGAATATTAAAACAATTAAAACTTTTTAAATCTGGTCAATATTTCTAATGAAAAATTATAATCTTTTAAACTAAAAGATGGTGATAAAACCACATGAACATTATGCAATGCTTTTAATTCAAGAATAGCTCAGAGAGTGCTCACTTTGGCAGCCCATATACTAAAATTGGAACGATACAGACAAGATTAGCATGGCCCCCGCGCAAGGATAACACACAGGAAAATTTAAAAATAAAATAAAAATTTTTTAATTTAAAAAAAAAGAACAGCTCAGAGAAATGAGATGGCCACAAATTCCTATACTAGAATAGAAGTCTGCACAATTCATGAGCTAGATGTTCAGCCCAGGAATTTTGAAAAAAAGAAACATAAGCTAAATGCAAGCAAAGCAGCACAATGTAAACTTAAAAATTTTAAACAAAATTATGTACAATAAAAATTGAATAAAATTATTGACAAAACAGCTACCACAATGTTGGTAAAAAATAAGGACACAAATTAAGAATAAATAGTAGATAAACATGAACATATTTGATAGACATTTCTCATAAAACCTCTACAGACTAATACAATCCACCTGGACTTCTCTAAAATATAGAATACCAAAACTGAATTCTTCTAAAAGATTGTAACCTAGAAAACCATAAATAACTTTTAAATACTTTGAGACATTAATGAAGTTTTATGATTATTTTATTACTTTATGATTATTATCTTCTCCCATATTTTCAACATTTAGGTCATCTTCATCTTCCTTCTTCCAAATCTATTTTACAAAACAGAAAAAAAAGAAGGCTATGAAAAGATTTTATGTGGCTATTATATTCCTGATAACAAAAAATTGAAAAGATTTAAGTTATGAATTTATATATAAAATAGTAATTAAAATATCCAGCATGATTGAGAAGGGTTTATTTCAGAATACAAGACATACAAATAAGAGAACGTGTTCAACATATTTAAAATTAAATAAAACTCTATTCACTGAGAAAATGGTTTTTTACCCTTATAAATTATTACTCATAGTAAACTAACTTAGAAAACATACTCTAGCAGAGGGTGTTTCAATTATCAGTGATCACTACACATCAGGATATAAGAACAAATGAATTTTTAATGGATATATATATTTGTTGGATATTTGAAATGTAGTTTTTATAAAATAGTTCAATGAAGCCCTTTATTTTCTTATATTTATGTTATTTTGACCATGAGCATTCTATTTCCTAAGATGATAATGTAGTCATTCTTTGATATATTCATTGTTTTCCCATCAAGTGTCTTTAGGAGAAAACTGAAGATGTGAAGTCAAGTCTTCAGATGACTGCAGTGCGGTCAACAGTGTGACCAACCACCTCATGAAAGCCAATGAGCTAGAACCATCCTGTTAAGCTGCTCCCTGCTT
Source organism: Daubentonia madagascariensis (assembly GCA_023783475.1). NCBI lineage: Eukaryota > Metazoa > Chordata > Mammalia > Primates > Daubentoniidae > Daubentonia > Daubentonia madagascariensis. The sequence continues at coordinate 448,635 of JAKFHU010000112.1, read as the reverse complement.
CCTGACCATCAGAAAGCTTGTAGTTTTAAGCCACTCAGTTTTGGGGTAATTTTTAATGTAGTAATATATAACTAGTATACCCTGTGAGCCATCAGTGCCAATTTTCAGAGACACCCAGGTAACACACATGTTTAAAAATCCAAGAAATACAATGATGGAATCATTGTACATTCTTGCTAATGCATAAAAATTAACATTGAAAGTCTAAAATGAGGAAATTATTAAATAAACTCTAGTACATTCATATGCTTTAATAGTAGAAAATATCTCCAGAAAGTACTCGTAATTAAGAAAGTCAATTGGCAGTATTTATGTAAAATATTAGTACAGAATAACAATGCACTGAATGTTATTATTATACGTACTATCCTGCACCTTAAATGTATATAAAATGGTCTGGAAAGATACAGCTCTAACTAATGAAGAGATTATGTTGATGCAAAGCTAGTATCAAGCAAGGAATAATCAAGGGGAACATATTACCATCCACATTATTTAGTTTACAAAATTGTTCCCAATATAAATCAGGTATTTTATTAAGCAGTGTGAAAATTTTTAAAGTTTAGGAACACATGTCCTTAAACTCTTAACCCTGGCCATCTCAATGGGTTATTTACTATAATTGATGGGTCAGGAAAAGGAAAGCCTTCACTTTCTACTTCTGGATTGTTGTGTTTGCTTTGCCTCCAACATTGTATCATTAGAACCCTAAAACATACAACCATAAATAAATGCAATTTCATCATGAAAAAAATGTACATGCGTACCTTGAGGATCTCGGCAGAAAATCGAAGGACAAATGGCTGTCCTAAGTTTCCCACATTGGGAGCCATGATGTGCTCAAATTTCCTTCCGGACAGCCCTCTTCCCTTGAAGCAGTTATACCAAAATGCACTCTCACTTTGTTTTTTACCCCTCACCTACTATCAGATCTAATTCCCAGTTATGAAAACAGAGACCCAAAGAGGTGGTAGACAGATCTTGGTTTACTCCAGTATCACCTCGTAGGTTCAATTTCTCTTGGGCAGTATGGGAGCCTCCAGCGTGGCCCAAGAGGAATCACTTGGTTTGGTCAGAATTACCAAGTACATGTTATGTGTAAATATGGGCGTAGAATATTTGACAAAAAATGTGGGTTGGGGGCCCCCATGTGAGGATAGAAGGGGCTGAAGGAAAACCAGATGAGTAGTTCAGATATCAGCACCAAATGGTGTAAAATCGTCCTTAATCTAAGTCCATCAAAGTAGGTCTGAGTGGAGTGAGCAGAGCCCAGGGGAGGTGAGCTCAGCCGTGGGAGCCTGGGGAGAGAGGGGGACAGGAAAAGGGTTGTTTCAGTTTCCTTCCCCAAGAGAAATTTATGCACTAAAGTTTAAATCCATTTGAATCCAAGCATTCAGTTACTTAAAAATATACAACCTTGGTAAAATAGTAGGTGAAAAAAAAAACCTTAAAAGTTTGAGAAACTGGTATTAGTTCTAGGGAAAACAGAAAAGTGCCCTTTATTGGAAATAATCTGTTGGAAATTTCTGCAGCATGTACAGTAGTGAGCTGATAGGATCAAATTCCCGCCAGCACCACCTTCAGAATTTTCACAGGAAACAGTAAAGGAGCTATTAACTCTGAAATTTCAAATTAAAATTTATTAGGGGTGTAAATGGTACTACTGAATATTTCAAAAACTAGTTTTACTATTTACTTTCATTGTCCATATAAAGGAACACACATTCTTCTCAAAGGCAACCTTTTATAAGCCAACCTCATTATCTCCACTTGACACAAAACATTCAGAAATAGAAAACAAAGAGGTTAAAATATCTAATTTATCTAATTTAATTTTCCAGTTAAAATACTCTTCCAAATAACTACGAATAAAGACTTTAAAATTGGAATTACAATTACATTAGTAATTAATGACTTAAGCTAAATGCAGATGCCAACCAGTACCCCTCAAAGGTATCTGGATTTATGATTTATCTCAAGAAGTGTGGATTACAATAACAAATTAAATTTAAAGAAAGAAAAATGAATTTATATCGATACAAGACGAAACTTTGTTCCTTTAAACAGTCTCAGCCCTCCACCCCCACAGCCCAGGGCCTGGCCCCAAGGTGCATCCTCGCCTCCAGGGTGAAAAGGGAACAAAAATGAAAATTGGGTTCCAGGGGGAGTTAGTATAAAAACACAGGCACAGTCTTGCATCTCATTCTAGTTACCAACACCTACACGGACAACTCCAGATCTTGCTTAATTAAATAAGAGGTTCTAATTGTCCCGGGTCTCAGACGTTCCTGGATCCCACCCCCAGGTGCCAGCGCAGGACGCGCCCCCATCGCTCGCCAAAAAAGTTTTCACGTTAAGCGTTTTCCACTTCAGAGGAACATCTTTGCTTCCGATATAAGTGGCCCAGGCGTCTCTAATTTTTCATCTAGCCAGTCTCGAAAGGACAACAAAGAGACTCAAAGTAACCCAAAAGCGAGAATCAGGGACCGTTGGGCGGAAAAACAAAAAGACCTAGAAACGCGCAGGGACGGAGCGAAGGGGACGCCCGGATCCCGCTCCCCAGGCCCGGCCGCTTCCCCGCCCAGCCCAGAGCAGCGTCCGCGGCCCGCCCCCGCCGGCCCCGGCCCCGCCCCTTGTCCGGCCCCGGCCCCGCCCCTTGTACCGCCCCAATGCGCTCGCGCACGCGCAGTTTCCTGCAGACCCGGAAGCGGATCCCTCGGGGTGATAGGCAAGCTCGGGTGAGTGAGTCTCGGTCTTTCTGTTCAAACCTGCGCTTGCGGGCCTCGGGTCCCGCAGCTCCACTACCGGGCTTCGGGGGTCGCCGTGTAGCTTAAGACCCCTGACCTGCCCTTCGCTCTCGCTGTGAGCTCGTCCCCGTCGCGGCGTGGCCCTGAGACGTTCTGAGTCTTGTCGCTCGCGGCGGGTCCGGAGGTCTGCGTCCATTTCGCATTAAAATCATCCTGAAGCGAGTACCCGGTACCGGCCCCGACCTTTTTGCCACCGACCACCCGCGGCGTCGTTTTCCTGCTGAAAACCCTTTTGTGACTCCCTATTCCCTCCCCCTGTGCAACCGCGCCGGATACAAGCCTCAATCCCTTCGCCCCCCTTGAGGGAGAACGGAGGGGAAACGAATAGGGGGGAGAGAGGGAGAAACACGCGGAGTTAGAGGGCGGTCAGAACGTTGCGGGAGAAAGCACCGCAGGGATTGAAACACAGGTTGCAGCAGGCCAAACACCCTGTAGGTGCAAGAATAGAGAGGAGAGGAAACAAAATGAGCAGAAGCGGAGAGAGGGAAACAGAAGTGGGAAAAGAAAAAAAAAGGACAGAAACAAGGAGGGAGAGAGACATTTACAGAGAGGGGGAGAAAGTGGGGGACCCAAATCCAGGTGAGTGTTGAATTCGTTTAATATGGAACATTAAGTTGTGAAGTACTGATTGTGGCTGTATAATCTAATTGATTTTAAATTTGTTAAATTGTTTAAATTATGCAGAAGAGAATGAGAATTGCAAAATCAGGTGTGTGAGGCTTCTGCATTTTCTAATTATTGCATCAGAAGATGAAACCATTTGCAAATCCTATTCATCCAGAGGGTTAACTGATTTAGCTCAGTTAATTCCAGATTACGGTCTTCCCTTTCTCTGGTTTTGGGAGAGAAAAGTGCAAAAAATGGGGAAAGCCTCTCTGACTCCACATGGTGCTTTCTAAAATGGACATTAACTGTATTGTACCGTCTTCCCTTTTTTGTGGCTCGTGTCATTCTTTTCTAAATTTGGTGTATGCTTGAACTTGTTTTAAATTTAATCTCAGAATTTATTGGATCTTTAAAGGATTTTCAAATTATTTTCTCTCGTAAATGTATTGTTCAGATTACGAGGTTTAAATGCTTTCTACTCTTTATCATATATCAGAACTATTTTTGATATTTAATATTTAGTAACTGATTTCACAGTGTTTCACTGTAAGGATGTTAATGATGTTCTAACACTCAAAATCTGGTTTAACCAGTTAGTTTAATACAGTTGATCTTGAACAACACAGGTTTGAACTGTGCAAGTCCAATTACATGGGGGATTTTCTTCTGCCTCTGCCACCCCTCAGACAGCTAGACCAACCCCTCCTCTTTTTCCTCCTCCTCAGCCTACTCAATGTAAAGATGATGAGGATGAAGACCTTTATAATGATCTACTTCTGCTTAATGAATGGTAAATACATTTTACCTTCCCTACAATTTTCTTAATAACATTTTTTTCTCTAGCTTGCCTTATTCTAAGAATATATATATAATACATGTAACATAGAATATGTGTTAATTGGCTGTTTATGTTATTGATAAGGCTTCCAGTCAACAGGAAGTTATAAGTAGACAATTTTTGCTGGAGTCAAAAGTTAAACACAGATTTTTGACTGTTTAGGACATTGGCAGCCCTAACCCTGGTGTTGTTCAAGGGTCCACTGTATTCAGTTTCTTTCTTCCTTTATGTGATCTGTTAATTAGTCAGCTCTGAGCTAAAGTCTCCAACTAAGTAGATGTTCCCCTAGGTACCCTTTGTCGTCTCTGTGCAAGATGTTGAAGGATGGGCTGGATTGATGTGGAATTTTGTTCTAACAGAGCCCATCTATTCATGATGAAGAGATTACTCAGAACTGATCTCCACAGCTGATCCCCTTTCATGCTTTCCAAGAGTAGTAAGTGTTTGCAATTTTATCTTTTTTAAATATTTTTCTGGAAAGGAGGAATTAAATGCTTGGGATTGATTAAACCCATCAAATAGGTGTTTCTCCTATTCAGGAATATGATGGGTAATCTGGAATAAGGACAAACCCTTCCCACTGCCCTATCCAGGCCACCATTTCAGAATTTGTTCACAACTGAATTCTGCTCACTCAACTCAGACCTCTTCAGGGTAATTTGGTGAAATGACTCCCCTCTCTGAACCTCAGTGTACCCACCTCTAACATAGAGATGATGGAACAGACCAGAAATTCTGAGTCTGAAAAAATGGGATCCCTGAAATGATTTTCAAAATTGAGCATGTGTCTGCATGTGGCAATTTTTTGAGAGGATGCCCAGTTATAATTAGAATCTTAAATGGCTCTCAGTCCTCCAGAAATAATGCAAACCACTAGAAAGAGGCAGGAGCATAGGCTCAGAGACAAGAGAGTTGCCTCTTAGCTTCTCCCTCTCTGCATCAGGAGTAAGTCTTAAGTTTGATTGTGTCATCAGCTGGAATTAAACCATTTTATGGTTTCCCCTTGCCCTCAGGACAAAAATTTAAACTTCTTAGTATGGCTGCATCAGGGAGCTCTGGAGCTGTGGTGGCTCTTCAGAATCATTCCAAATTGAGGGAAGAGACAGGCTTTTGTTTCCCGCATTGACCAGTTGTTGTATTCTGACTACCCAGGGAGAGGCCATGAACTTGGACAAGGCAGTTCTCTTTGGTTGGATGTCAAGCAGAGAAAGAACAATGCAATTGAAGCAGAATGTATGGGTTTTAGCAAGAGGGGAGGGATTTTTGAAGAAACGGGTGGAAGAACTTACTTACTGGTCTCCACGTAGGAGTTTATTGTTCCTAAATCCCTCCTGTTGGCAGTGGGCAGCTAAAAACCATCTTTTCTCCTTATTAAAGTTTTCCCTGGGTGTGTGTACTTGTGGCCAAGGAAGGAGGTATATTGATTCTAAGCGTTAAACAACATATTTTTGACACGCAGACTAATCTTACCTGAGAAAGAAATCCAGAGGAAGAGGAAAGAAAGGAGTGGAGGGAATGGCACTTTCCCAGGTAAAAGTCGCATTCTTAGTTGATTGTTCTGTCCTCTCCTTCCTGAAATGCCACATTTTGGACTTGCTAATCTCTGATTCTGCAGTGTCCTGCCTAACACGTATGCTCACACCCATGGCCTTCCCTCAGTTCCATCTCCATGAAGATTCCATCTCACTGTGACTCAGTAACATGGAACTTTGGAAGAGGCTCCATTTAGATGATTGTTCTGGGAAGGGTTTTATACCTAGGGATGGATTGGAGATGGGGAGTAGGCTCCGTGGTGTCGGTGAAATAGGGTAATAGAGACTGTTCACAGACCTTACCTGGCTGCCCTTTCAGCTGTTTATAAATGAGGATTAAAGAAACTGCATATGTAAGTGATTTATTAACGTGCACAAACACCTGGAAAACTTTGGAAAAGAAGACTGATGGGAGAAACGCTTTGCTTGATTTTATAAAGCATTTGGGTGAAACTAAACGGTTGAATCAGTGTGTTTCTGGCTCCGAAATATTAATAATTTGGAATAGAATGGGAAGTTCAGAAGTAGAAATTAGATATAGAGGTGGTTTTTCTTACGGTTGGTTTTAAAATGTGGAATGAACCTAATTGGAGGTTCTTTACATTATTCACAATGCATCCACCATCTCATGAAGACCCTCCTGTTCATTTAGGAATTCTCGTGCAGCAGGTGTTTAGGAAAAAATGGCTATCATTTAGCCAAGATATAGGAGCAGAACTTCCTGTCATTAGAGAGGCTAGAGCCAAATTCTGATTACACTACTTATTATTAAATGTTATATTTATTTTGTATTAAACATTGATGACGAATAAATATATCTTTATGGTAAAACTTCACACAGTGTTGCTTAGGGACTAAGAAGTAAAACAGCACATTGTCCACCAATGCTTCACCATCTTCATTGTTTTCAGTGCAAGTCTTAATAAAAATGCATTTATGTATCATAAGGTGATTTCAGAAAGTATTTTTTAGTGAATGTTTTGTTGTGTTATTTTATTCTGCAAATTTAAATATTTGGATACCATGTCTTGATGTTGTTTTTATGTTAGTAAAATGGGGATAACTTGAGATTTTAGTTCTTCATTGGGGCATTTGCTTAATGAAGATACATGGGCTTTTTATAATTTTTCACTGTTTTAAAGAATACCACATTGGCTGCCTCTGAACAGGCCAACTTTACTACAGCTATCTGAGTGTTTGTCCAGGTTGGGCAGCTGGAAGCATGATTACTGGTTTAATGATGGTGTTTCTGAGAAAGCACAGACATTAAATCAATTACTAGAAATGATTTTACATCACCTATCTCAAACATGCTCAGAGAGCTAAAGGAAACCATGGACAAAGAACTAAATAAAAGTAGGACAACAATATTTCAACAAATATCGATAGAGAGATAAAAATTATAAAAAAGGAGTAAAATAGAAATCTTGGAGCTGAAAAGCATAAAAACTTGAATGAAAAATTCACTTTAAAGTTTCAAGAGCAGATGGACAGTCAGAATAAAGGATCAGCAAACTTGAACATAGGTTAATTGAAATTATCTAGTCTAAGCAGAAGAAAGGGGGAAAAAGTGAAGAAGAATTCAAAGTAACTAAGGAAGCTTTGGAACACTGTCAAGTATGTGAATGTATGTATGCGTGATAGGAATTTTGGAAGGAAAAGAATAAAGGGCAGAAAGAATATTTGAAGAAATATGAACTGAAACCTACCAAATGTATAAAAGACATGAATCAATACACCCAAAAAACTCAACAAACTTCAGTTATGATAAACTTATAGAGATCCACAGGAAGATACACAATCAAACCGTGGAAAGACAAGAGAATCGTGAAAGTAGGACAGAAATGACTTGCCATGTACAGGAATCCTCAATAAGATTAGCAGCCAGTTTCTCATCAGAAACTATAGAAGCCAGAAATTAGTGGGATGACATATTCAGAGTTTGAAAGGAAAAAAATATTCATCAGGAATTCAGTGTCAGGCAACTATCCTTCAAAATTGGCAGAGAAATTAAGAGATTCCCAGGTAAACAAGAGCTGAGGGAGTTTGCACTAGTGGACTTATCCTACATGAAATGCTATAAATGGAGTCTTTCAGGCTGAAATGAAAGGACATTAGCTGTACCTTGAAGCCTTAAGAACAAATAAAGAACAGTGGTAAAATTACCTACGTAGGTAGATAAATATAAAAGCCAATATTGTTTTTTTATTTTAAGTAGTTTTTTTCTATATAGTTTGAATGTATAAAACAATAATCATAAGTCTGTTACTGCCTATAAAATTATAAAGAAATAATTTTTGACAATAACAATATAAACGAGGCAGGCAGAGGTATATAGGAACAGAAGTTGTTATGCAATTAAAGCTAACTTAGTATAAATTGAAACTTAAATATTATCAGCTTAATATGTAAATTGTAATCCCCAGGGTAAACAATAAGAAAATAACTGAAAAATATGAAGGAAAGGAAATAAGAAGGGAACCAAAATGTTATACACACACAAAGAAGGAAGGGAAGGAAAGGAAAGAATTACAAAATAATAAAGATAATAAGGCATATAGAAATCAAGTAGCAAAGTGGCAGAAGCAATTCTTCCTTTATCAGTAGTTACTTTAAATGTAAATGGGTTAAACTGTCCATTAAAAGGCAAATACTGGGCCAGGCATGGTGGCTCATGCCTATAATCCTAGCACTTTGGAAGGCTGAGGCAGGAGGATCACTTGAGGCCAGGAGTTCGAGACCAGTCTGAGCAACATAGCGAGACCCTGTCTCTACAAAAAAAAAAATTTTTAATTAGCTGGGCGTGGTGGTGCACACCTGTAGTCCCAGCTACTCAGGAGGCTGAAGTAGGAGGATGGGTTGAGCCCAGGAGTTTGAGGTTTCAGTGAGCCAAGATGATGCCACTGCACTCCAGCCTGGGTGACAGAGTGAGAGCCTGTCTCAAAAAATCAAAACAAAACAGACAAAAAAAGGCAAAGATTGGAAGAGTGAATAATTTTAAAAACCATGATTCCACTATATGCTGTCTACAAAAGGCTCACTTTAGATCCAAAGACACAAATGGGTTGAAAGCGAATGGATGTAAAAAGATATCTTACGCAAATAGTAAAGAAACCCAGCTGGGTAGCTACAGAAATATCAGACCAAATAGACTTTAAATAAAAAATTATTGCCAGAGATTTTGAAGGAATATATTTTGAAGTATATATTGATAAAAGGGCTAATCCATCAAGAACATATAAAAGCTATAAAAAAATATGGATCTAACAACAGAGCCCCAAATTTTTTGGAGCAAAAATTATAGGGAGGTAGACAGTTCTACTATAAGTTAGAGACTTCAGTATTCTCTTTTTAATAATGGATAGAACAACCAGACAGAAGATTAATAAGGAAATAAAGAACTTGAGCAACACTACAAACCAACTACACCTAACAAGCACGTAAAGAAAACTTGACTCAACCAGAGCAGAATGCATACTCTTCTCAAGTGCACATGGAACATTCTCCAGGATAGGCCAAATGTTAGGCCACAGAACAATTTTATGTTACATAAATTTCACTTCAGTTTTTAAAAAAATAAAATTAATGATATATAACTTGTTTAGATTACCTCACGTGGATCAGTCAGAACACTCAGCCCAGCCAAGTCAGTCCTTAACCTCTCTCCTGCCATTTTATGTGAAAGTGAGAGATCTTCCTGTGTCCACTTGGTGAAGTGTGTTTTCATTTCAGGGACTGTTTACATTCAGGGATGTGGCCATAGAATTCTCCCAAGAGGAGTGGGAATACCTGGACTCTGCTCAGAAGACCTTGTACAGGGACGTGATGTTAGAGAACTACAGGAACCTGCTCTCCCTGGGTGAGGATAACTTCCCTCCAGAAACCAGTAACTGCCCTTGTATATCTATGCATATTCCCTCGTGAGTCTCTTAGAAGCCCTGACTTGCTTGTCTGAATTTCCAGTCCCTGTTCTAAGGGGAAAGACTGAAACTGTCTTGATTCAGAATGGAAAGGATTCATAATGTGGCATATGGACTTTAAACTTCCCCTTTCTGCAGGAGTTCTGCACATTTCAGATTTGATTAATGGCAGTTCCAGAACATTAGTAGTCACAAAACCTTGTGACAAACTTTTAAAAGTATCTGGTTTCATGGTTTTACCCCTGTGCTTTTGATTCAGTAGTTCTTGGAAGAGAGCTAGGAAAATGGGGAAAACGGTGGCCCCCCAAAATGTGTCTGGGTTTCCCTGAAATTTCATGGGGCCTTCTACCTGTGCAGGCCCCTTGACCATTTCTTCAGTTCTACTCTTGCCACATGTGAGTAAAGGGGAATGGGGTGGGTCTTTTGAGATTGTTACTCAGCAGTAATGTAAAGACTTGACTGGGAGATCCTTTTTTTGATTCCCATTCCAAAATGGGAATATAGCTCAATCTTTTAGACTTTCACCCCACAGCCCACAGGCAGAGCACACCACCCCTTCTCAGGAACCCCACAAAATCTGACCCTCTTATTTTACTCCCATATCTTGTATTTTTCTTCCTCTTCCAGCTTTCTGCCCTGTCCAGAGGGAAAGACAGACCTTGGTCTTCCTGATTTCATATTCTAAGATTTTGTCTCTGAGACTTGCTTTTGAAATACACATTCCTAGGGTCTGAAACTTTATCCTTTTCTCTGGGATAACCCTCCTTTAGGTGGCGGACAACTTCTAGTACTATTGTGCATTCTGCTTCAACAAATAAGATTTTGATGCTCTTGTTGAAGGAACTTATAAAATTGAATGACGTCTATATATTAAAAATCTAGTATAATTTGTTTAAGCCATTCACACTTTCATCTTGCAAGTGTCATTGTTATAAATGAACTTACATATTTATTTAATCATGAGTTACATATTTTTTATGATGCTCTTAGTGTTTTTTGTTTTATATTTACAATGTGTGGAGCTGTGGGATGAAGGAACAAATATTATTTTATATGTCTTACCAGAATATTTCTTTCTTGAGTGTTTATGTCTGAGCATTAGTTTCCCCCAAAACATATATAACTTCCAGAATTTTGTTAAAAGGTAGTGCTGATTATTCCTCTTACTTGTTTCCTGTAACTTAATACCAACTATTAGCATATACTTTTTGTAACATACTTTATTTTTCAGGCAATTTTAGGTTCACAGCAAAATTGAGTAGAAGATACAGAGATTTCCCATATGCCCTCTGTCTCCACACATACATGGCCTCCCCTTCATCCACATCCCCCACCTCAGTGTTACCTTGTTACGATTGATAAAGCTATATTGACACATCACTATCACCCCAAGTCCATAGTTCACATTAGGGTTCACTCTATATGTATCCTGTGGATTTGGGCAAATGTGTCATGGACATATATCATCTCCATAATAGTATCATAAAGAATAATTGCACTGCCCTAAAAATCCTCTGTGTTCTGCCTGTTCATCTTTCCCTCCCCCAACACCTGGCAATGACTGATTTCTTTATTGTCTCCATAGTTTTGCCTTTTCCAAAATGTCACATAGTTGGGATCATACATTATGTGGCCTTTTCAAATTGGCTTCTTTCACTTAATAATGTGCATTTAAGTTTCTTTCCTGTCTTTTCATAGCTGATAGCTAATTTCTTTTTAGTACAGAATAATATCCTCTGTTCCTTTCCATTATTTATAGAATGGTAACCTCTATTAAATTGTATTGACGTACCACAGTTTGTATGGCTATACTATGGTGTGTTCATCCCTAAAGATGAAGGACATCTTGGTTGCTTCCAAATTTTTGCAATTATGAATAAAGATGCTGTAAACATCCACATGCAGGTTTTTGTGTGGACATAAGTTTTTGACTCCTTTGGGTAAATACCAAGAAGTACAATGGCTGGATCTTACGGTGTATATTTAGTTTTGTAAGAAACTACAAACTGTCTTCCAATGTGGCAGTACTATTTTGCATTCCCACCAGTAGTGAATAAGCATTTCTATTGCTTTAAATCCTTACCAGCATTTGGTGTCCATGTTCTGGATTTTAGCCATTCTCATAAATCTTTGATATCTCATTGTTTTAACATACACTTTTCTCATTTAGAATCTATTGGACTTTTTGAATTGAGAATTTTTGATAACTTGAGAACACTTTCTTATTAACTTAGTGTTTTAATCACAGAAATACCATTAAGGTGACTTGCTGTATTTTTTTTTTTAGGATACATTGCTTTCTCTACAGTATATGTGATTTTCTAAAAATAACTTTTGGGTTTTATTTGAATTTTACAGACTTCACATTTTTTGTGACAAATACTTAGTTCTAATAATTATTCCCCCGTCTATATTCATCATGTATATCTTGGTGTACTAATCTAGTATTTTTAAATCTCAATTTTATAGGACTCTCAGGCAATTTCCTAGACTCTGTGGTGTCCTCACCACTATTGCTTGTAACACTTGTGTTTTCCATAAAATTTCTGAAGTTCTTGGAATTGCATGTTTCAGTTAATCCATGAAAACTGTTTTGTTCCCTGTTCTTCTTTTCAACTAAATTCCATTAAAAAGCTCACCTAGTCCTTGTTGACCCATATCCTGGTGCTTTTCTAATGTTCTAGCTGTTATTGTTTATGTTGCTCACCATTTGTCTGCACATCAGCCTCTTCCCTGAATTTCCATGGCACTGCCAAAAATTGTTTCTACACTTAAGTGCTGGTACCAACACCATACAAGCCATTCTGCGCTCTGGGTCATTTAGTAATCACTTCCAAGAATCTTTGTGAAGTCAGAATTCATTACTTTTGGATAAGTGCACATTAATGTCCATTGATTCGTAATAATAACTTTGTATCTTCTAAGACATATAATAAGAGCATTCCTCACTTCTTGTCTAATATGTCTGGGATTTTGATGTTGAAAGATCCAAAGATATAATTTCAAACAATTAAAGAAGGCCACAAAAAAAGACTTTTTTTTAATATAACAAACAAGGACACTGGGACTAAAAAAACCAACATGCCAAACTTTGTAAATTCTATGTAAAAAACATATAATTTAGTTCTTAACTTATTTTTTACCAAATGCAGTCACATCCCCAAAGAGCTTAGACCTTGGCAAAAGCCTCCTGCTAACTTCATTTCTACCTTACAACCTCTCTGTCCTGCTAGCCAGGGGATCATCATCCAGCACCCATGTTCACCCCTCATTGTTGGACCCTTGAGGATTTCATTGCATCCACATGTGTTTGTACTGAGTGAACTCACGCGTTCTCCTCTTGGTGGTCATTCCAGGTTTTTGCTTTTGGGTCCTGCTAAGAACATTCTTGTACATGTCTTCTGGAATACACACACACACACACACACAACACACACATACACATATACATACATATATACATATACATACACTCATTTATGTCTGGAAATAGAATTTGTGGGATGTTTAGTTTGATTTTAGAGTAAATACTGGAATATATGTAAACCTGCATTTTTCCTACATTACATTTTTTGTGATATGTTTTAAATGTTACCTACTTTTGCCCCATGCCTATAGTATAGTTTCCACAGAATGGGTCAGTATTAAGCCACTTAATCAGCTCCTCTTTTTTTTGTAAGAACAGGATTTTAACTGTCTTAGTACAATCATATTCTCATAGATTTGCAAGCGGAAGCTCTGCTCCCATATTGCTGTGTATTCCTTACCTTTCACTCTTGCTCTTCTAAATCCCTGTCTGGGCCTTTCCTCCAGTTTTTCACTGATCTAGATGAACTGTACTGGTAGCTACTAGTATATTAATTGTGAGCACCTTGGCGACCCGGTTTTCACAAGACCTGCCCCTCCCTGCACTGCACATACTGGGTAAAGAAAGACCACTACTCATGCACAGGACAGCTTGCTCAGGACAGCAGCCTGTTCAAGACATGACTCAAATGCTGTTACTTGGGAGTGGTGGCACTGTCACACTATAAGTGATACAGCTCAGGTCCTCTATCTCCCTTGAAACATTTCTTCCTAAGCTCCTGGTATTTGCTGTGACCTGTTGTAATCTATACTGTGTGGGTGGGCACTGGTGTTTAATGCTTGTGAATATGGCATCTTAGCCTCCACACCCAGGTTCAAATTCTGGCTCTTGAAATTGCTTTCTGTGTGAGTCAGGGATAGATATATAAACCTCTTGGGCCCCTTGTTTTTATATGAAAAATTGTGATTGTTTTTAAATAAATAAGTTAATGCTATTAGAGGGCTTAGTACATTGCATAGCCTGTAGTATGGACTGAAAAGTTATCTCTGTTAATAAGATATATCACCTTTCTGTGATATTTCTTATGAGATTGACCTTTCCCTGCATTATATTTTTTTCTTATCAACATTTCCTTTGACCCTAGACAATAAATTTTCAAAGCACACAGCTTTTATTAAATATTATATATTTTTTGGCTATAGAACTGGAGGATTAGATGACACCCTCATAGTTAGGAAGTTGCTCTGTGTACTGGTTGTTATATAACTGCAGGCACAAAATTATGATTTCAGACTGCCTTCTCTAATTTTTAATCTTTATAATAATGTGTATTTACCTGAACCTGATATTCCAAAATTAAGTGATTCTCAACATATTTCTTATTCTTCCTGTTGTGTGCTCCTTCAGCAAGGAGAGTTCTTCCTTTAGTTCTTAAGCAAGAATTATTTGGAATTCAACAGACAATAATGTTTTATAATTGTGGTTGCTATTAACTTGCTTGCTAGATTTTCACAGATTACTAAAATGTTTTATTTATTTTTATTATGATTTACATATGGTGGTTTTTCAGTATATATTATGTAATATAACTGCCCTGCACAAAATGTTAATGCTGCAAAATGCACATTCTACGTGGGTATAGGTAGTTTATAACAAGTATTCAGATTTACAATGTTGTAAATTCTTACAATGGCATTTAATTATTAATAAATTCTTCCTGATTTTTCCTGCTCTATTTTTTTGCAATTATGAATTACCATTTTTATATTTTTATTACATAAGTTTGAGCTGTGCTTTAGCTTTTATTTGTGTATAATAATCATGCACTAAATAATGCATTATTATTTGTTTCTCTTCAAATATGAGACAGCCATATAGGTATGCCAATTGGCATGTTTTTTTGAGGTGATGGTATTGAAATATCCTTTCTTTCAGGGCTTACATGAGTTTACATAGCATAAGTGTTTTGGATATAGGGTGTTTCAAACTGTACTGCCCTTAAAACAATTTGAATTACATGTTTTTTACTATATTACTTTCTTGTTGAGGACAACCATTTGCTTTGTGTTCCTAAACATTAAAGGAACATGGCTGAGAAGCTTCATAACCCTGTTCATTATAAATATTATTTTTATAACATATATTTTAATGTAAAATATTTATCCTCCAACTCTACATGATGAAAAGCCTATGGTTCTTTATATCTTTCAGATATTTCTGATGGATTTGCAAATAAGGGATTATCACCAAAAGAAGACATCAATAAAGAGGAATTATACCATCTGGTGATATTGGAAAGAAATGAAAGCCATGGCATCAATGAAGGCTAAATGTTTAGTACAGCAGTGGGGATTATGATACAAGAAATTACAAAGGAGTCCTATTGACCTGTGTAAAAAAGAAATGCTCACCTTCACAAAAAAAATAACAACATAATAATTCCTTATAAAATTTTTCTTTAAAGCAAAATCCCATATTCTTTAGAGAATGTTTCTTTAAGAGATAGTGCATACCAATATTTTGTACATGGCAAGCCATTCATAAGGAATTTGTTAAAACTGAAAAATAACATAAGCTATACTGGAAACAAGTATGTGAAGTGTTTTGAAAATAGGATTGGATTAAGCCTAAAGGCACATCTTGCTGAACTGCAGAGATTTCAAACTGAGGAGAAAACTTATGAATGTAATCAAGTTGAGAAGTCTATCAACCATAGTTCCTTAGTTTCACCACTTCAAACAATTCCTCCTAGTGTCAAAAACATTTGTAATAAATACAGGAAGATTTTAAAACACCCTTTGTTACCTACACAATACAGGAGAACACACATTAGAGAAAAATCATACAAATGTGATGACTGTGGAAAGGCTTTTAGCAAAAGTTCCAACCTCACTAATCATCAGAGAATTCATTCTGGACAGAGACCTTACAAATGTAATGAGTGTGGCAAAGCCTTTAACCAGTGTTCAAACCTCACAAGACATCAGAGAGTCCATACAGGAGAGAAACCATATAAATGTAATGTATGTGGCAAGGTCTGTAGTCAAAATTCAAACCTTGCAAGTCATCAGAGAATGCATACTGGAGAAAAGCCTTACAAATGTAATGAATGTGGTAAAGCATTTATCCAGCGTTCACACCTTTGGGGTCATGAGAGAATTCATACTGGAGAGAAACCTTACAAATGTAGTGAATGCGGCAAAGCCTTTGCTGAGCGTTCAAGCCTTACTCAGCATGAGAGAATCCATACTGGAGAGAAACCTTACATATGTAATGAGTGTGGCAAAGCTTTTAAACAGTGCTCACACCTCACTAGACATCAGAATATTCATCCTGGAGAGAAACCACACAAATGTAGTGTGTGTGGCAAGGCTTTCATCCAAAGTTCAAGCCTCGTGGAACATCAGAGAATTCATACAGGAGAAAAACCTTACAAATGTAATAAATGTGATAAAGCTTTTATCAAACGTTCACACCTGTGGGGTCATCAGAGGACTCATACTGGAGAGAAACCTTACAAATGTAACGAGTGTGGCAAAGCCTTTACTGAACGTTCAAATCTTACTCAACATAAGAAAATCCATACGGGAGAGAAACCTTACAAATGTAATGAATGTGGCAAAGCTTTTACCCAATTTGCAAACCTTACTAGACATCAGAAAATACATACTGAAAAGAAACATTGTAAACATAAAATACGTCATAATGCTTTTATCCAAAGTTCAAACCTTGGGGATCATCAGAAAACTCATAGTAGAGAAAAATATAACAAATAATAATGAATAAGACAAAACTTAAACAAATGTTCAAGCCTTATCAACATCAGAGACTCCACTATGAAGACAAGCCATATAAAACTAGTATAGCGGAAAAGCCTTTAGCCAGGGCCCACACATCACTTGATATTTGTATATACATCTTTGAGAGAAACCACACAAATATAATGTGTATGACGAGGCTGATCCAAAATTCAAGCCTTGTGGAACATCCACAGAGTTCTTATTGTAGAGAAACCTAACAAATGTAATGGATATGATCAGCCTTATAAAATATGTACAACTTTGTGGTTATGATAGAATACATTCAAGATGGAAACCATACAAATGTGTCAAGGCCTTTAAGCAATGCTCTGACTTCAGGATACACCAAAGAATTCATACTGAAGAGAAACATTACAAATGTAATCAAAGTGGTGAATTGTTTAACCAGTTCTCTCAATGGATTACACATATGAAAATTTATACTAGGGGGAACTAAGTCTCTATTCCTTCTTGAAGATTAACTGACATCAGATGTTAAATTCCACAGACAATTAAAAAGTTAAAATCATTTAAAATTCATGAGATGAATGTGTGTCAATGGAACAAGGACATCTGTGGAAAGATCTATCTTCACTTCATAAAATATTTTTATTTATTTGAGATTTCTTAAAAAGGCTTTGTTATTGATGAATTATAACTTGACATTTGAAAGCTGTTGATGGTATATCTTCATTACGTGCTTTTCTTGTATCATGATTGTCTTAAGGAAGGGATTGATCCAACAGAAGGGCCTGTTTGGGTGGGGTTTGCATATATATCATTGTAGTCTGGGGAAAGCAAAGACACTAATTTTGAGATAAAATACAGTGTAAATTTGAGAGCATGGGAGTGCAAGAATAGAGGTAAAAACTTATCTAAATTATCATGCTTTGTGTGGTCAGGACCCCTTCCCTGGTTTGTTGATATGACTGAGAACCTTTGTCGATTACAGGAAAGGTAAGTTTACTGTACAAGATGACTGTGAAACGGAAAGAGCAGGCCAGGACATTGAGAGAATGAGATTTTCATGGGAGTAAAATAATAGGTTACTAGGGACTCATATGTGGCAGAAATAAATGGAGGAGGGTTGATGGTCACCGTCTCTTTTGAAAGGTAATAGTGGTAGCATATCACACACTATTAAAAATTGGTCCTATTTTTGGAAACTGAAGATATTATAGAATGGTTATCATAGAAGACATTTAAGACAGTTAAAAGAACCAGAAGAGAGTGTTTGTAAACCATTCACATTTGGCCACTGAAATTGCATTTTGATACCATTTTATTTAGAATACATTATACCTTTTACGTCTTAATTAGTACAGTATAATCATTTTTAATAACCCTGAATGAATGAATGTGCTTTCTGTCAACCCAAGCATGTCCTACCTCTTTAAGGCATTTCATATCAAACACTAGTAATACATCATTAAGCTCTCAAGGTTGAATGTCACCTATAACAATTTCTTTCCATGTTAGGTTCAAATAATATGCAATTTGGAGAAGATATATTCATAATTTACACTTGAGTCATTTTCTCCATACTACCCCAGATTATTTCTATGACTATAGTAAAAATACCATATCATAGCAGTGTAATATCAGACCCCTAAAACCTGCCTTCTCATTCATAAATATGCACTGTATGATTATATTTCTACATGCCTACATGTCTACATGCCTTTTTTTGCAAGAATGGCTTTCACTTCTACGTGGGTGAAAATACAAATATAAGCATGTGAAAATATTAGTAAATAAAAGAAAATTTCAGAAATAAGGATTAAAATAACATCTCTTTTTTGTACTTGGATCACTCAGTGAAATAATTTGAAAAGATCAATGTTAATGAGTTTCCTCTTAATAATGAATATTCACAATGGGCTTTTTTATTTTAGAAACTAGAAACTTTATATATTTACCCCTAAAACTTTTTTTGTTAATTTGCACTTGTGGCCACTCCACTGTAAAAGGATGGAAGCCCACACAAAATTCGGTCTAAACTTCAAGACTGGTGACACCATGCACTGAAGTGTTATGAGAATGTTTATTATGTGAAGCTTTCTGGGAACAACAGAGTAGACTTCCCAAGCTGGCTCAAAAATGGCTAGAGAGGGCAGTGAAAGATGACTGGCTTGGGGTGTTATGATGGTTACCTGGGGGGACTAGAATGAGAGTTTACCCACATATGGTTTGAATTTCTAGCTGGTGCCAAAAGAGACATACAATAAAATTTGCATGTTTTAAGTGTGCAATATAGTGGGATATCTTAGTGGAACCTTTATCAATACCTAATAACTTTCCATTGCTGAGTAATAGTCCAGTTTACCCATCATTCATCATTGAATGGCAATTTGGGCTCTTTGCACTTTGTGAAATTAGGCTATTATGAAAAATGCTGCTATGAACAATCTTTTACAAGACGTTTTTGCATATATATGTTTTCACTTAGGTATGTTTGTAAAAGTGGAATTGCTGGGTCGTATGGTAACTGATTATCTTTTTGTGAAACTGCCAAACTGTTTTCCAAAGCAGCTGCTCCATTTTACATTCCAACTGGCAATATACAAGTGTTCCAACTTCTGTGCTTCCTAATCAACTTGATATTTGTTGACAGTTGGAGTATTAGTAGTAGTAGTAGTAATATTGTAGCCTTCTAGTCACTTACAGGTGATATTTCACTGTGGTTGGATTTGCATGTCTCCATGACTAATGTTGAACATCTGTTCATATGCCTTTTGGCCATTTATATCTTTGGAGAAATATCTATTCAGATCCTTCACTCTTTTTTTTTAGATTGGGTTGTTTGTATGTTTTTTGTTGAGTTGTAAGAGTTCTTCTATATTCTGAATACTAGACCCTTATGAGATTTGTAATTTACAAATATTTTCTCCTCTCCCATGTATTGTTTTTCCACATTCTAAATAGCACTCTTAATTTTGGTGAAGTCAAGTTACCTATTTTTTTTGGCTACTTGAGTTCTGGTGTTATATCTAAGAAACTATTGCCTAGCCCAATGTCATGAAAGTTTACATCTGTTTTCTTCTAAGAGTTTTATAGTTTTAGGACTTAAATGTAGCTATTCTATTTTGAGTCAATTTTTATATAATTGTGGTGTAGAGGTGTGGAGTTGTGGTCCAACTTTGCTCTTCTGCCTATGGATATCCAGTTATCCCGGTTATTACATCTTTTTAAGATCAGAATTCATTAATTATTTTTAGGCCCTAAAAAATTTAAACAACTCATTGATATCAAACGGTAGGAGGACCAATGGACCTGGGGCCAGTACAGTAATGCTGATTGTGGTGATTAATCTTTGAAAACATGGAACTAGCATTATTCTGAGTGATTGTATTAGTCTGTGTTTGTTCAGGAAAACATGTACAACAATTATTTTGAGAATAAGAATAATTACATAAGACAAGAATTTGGGAAGTGCTTGAGCAGTGAAATGTGTGGAAGACTCCAGCTGGAATGTCAGAGAAATATTCACTGGGAACTTTATTGTGAAGCCTTGAGGTAAGTGAGAAACCATAGCTCATGGAGACATCTGAGAAGTTACTGCTTCTGGCTGCTTGACTGTGGGGTTAAGAGTTGGTGAGAAGGTCTATGCCTCTGGTCACCAGTTCTCCTGAGATTAATGGCTTCTGCTTCACTTCCGCCTTCCAAATTCAATTCAGGTTGTTCTCACTGGAAAACTTTAGCCAGAACCATACAGGAAAGGGCCTTTGGGAAAACAGTTCCCAGCGTTAGATTGTGGTGGTGGTAGTGCCAAGTGGGCAACGGACAGCGCAGTACAAAAAAGTAGTAGAGACATGTTAACCTCAAAGTCGGAGATGGTTTTTGAAACATTAAGAGGGAGTGCAAATGAGTGCCTAATGTATTTGTTCAATTATATTGGATAGCTACAGTAAGTATTACATGACCTTTTTTTTTAAGAAAATGGTGATACAGTGCTATAGTTTGAATGTGTCCCCCAAAAGTTCATGTTGGAAACATAATTCCACAATTCATATGTTGATGGTGTTTGGAGGTAGGGGCCTTTGAGAAATAATTAGGGTTGGATGAGGTTGTGAGGGTGAGGCCCCCATGATGGGATTAGTGGCTTTGTAAGAAAAGGAAGAGAGACCTAAGTTAGCATGCTTCCTTTCTCTCACCATGTGATACCTTCTGCCATGTCATGACACAGCAAGAAAGCCCTCACCAGATGTGGCTCCTCCAGAACTATGAGAAATAAATTTATATTCCATATATATAAATCACCCAGTTTCAAGTATTCTTTTATAGCAATAGAAAATGGACTGAGACACAGGGATAGGTTGGGATTTGGGGGAAATGTGAATATCTAAAGAGATTGGCAGTGGAAGCATGATGCAGTGATTTATAGCAATTGCTGAGCAGCACTGAGGACCAAATGATGGAGGAAGACAGGTTTTATTGTCCTTGCCCTGTCTTGCTTCAGGCCTAGATCTCTAGCAGTTTGTCAAGAGAGGGGGTGTTGCTAAAGCAAGCTGTCTGGGCTTTGCTTTCAAAAGTCCTGTAAGGAATTGGTTTTTTAAAAAATTCCAGGGGCTTAATATATAAAAGGACTATTTTCTGTCAATTGCACCACTGGGATAATTGACACTGTAGGACAATTAATGCTCATGTAGTAACTCAGAAATGCAGGTGCTTCCATATTATGGTTTCTCCATCTTAAAAGTGAGCCTCTATGGTCATTATGGCAAAGAAAGAAAACAAAAAGGTCACACTGGTTTTATTATAATTAGTGTGACCTGGAAGTCAAACATACTTCCATTCACACACTGGCAAAACTTGTCTCATGGCTGAGAAAATTACGGGAACATTGGCTATGTGTGTGAAGCTATTAAAAGAATGAGGAAAGTCATCATATTGGTGTGGTCTCTGCCATACATAAAAAGCGAGGTGTAGAATATTATATATGGGATTCTCTTTGCTATAAAAAGTAAATCTGAAAATAATATAGATAGTAACCTATTGAAGAAAATGAAAAGGTTTGAAAAGGTAGATTGGAATAGAGATTGTCATATTTTTAATATAATTTTGACTTTTGAGACTCAAAATTATATGTGAAAAATGCAATGAATAAAAAAGAAAATGAATTGAAAACTATAATGTAACAGAGATGGAATTATTTTATGTTTCTTGGAACAAATGTAACCTTAAAATAAACATTTTAAATGCTCACCCTCAGTTGAATATATTCTTCATTGCCAAGGAAATCCTGTTGCCATCTCTACTGCTTCATTGGAAATATTTAATATAGGCTCTCCAATTCTGAAAATCTCTTTGAGTTATAACAGTTATATTAATGTACATTTGGAGGTGATGTTAAAGTATTTCCCAACTACTACCCTTTTGCATTTCTTTCACTTTAAGATGGGATGGCATGAAAGAAAAACATCTCAAATTGATTATTTTTTAAATTTTCCCACCCTGATAGTACAATCAGAATATCTATATTAAAACCTGGAGAAATATTTTAGTTTGTTTAGATACAAGTAGAGCTAAAAGGAAATAAATCTATAAGTTAAAAAACACTAAAGACTGTTTAATAATTTTTGTCTCTCATTTGGAACACCTAAAAGACTGGCCATGGGTTACATGGAATATTAGACTCTCAAGATAAAGAACAAAATCAGTTGATATAATCTGTCTCTTCCCAAAATTATGTTCACCACCTTGTCATCTAATATCACTGGTGAGGGGTATTTTAATTTGGCCTGCACCATGTTTTGTCTAACTTTTTTATTTACCTTCCTCTCTTCTTGAGATGTGAATATTAAATTTGAAAATTTCCATTCTTCATTAAAATTACCGTGTCCACTTAACAGAATTACCTAATAATATTTGGAAAGAATTCCTGAAATTATTGCTTCCATATAAACAAAATAAAGCCTAAATATGAAAAGGATTTTGCCTCCCACCCTATACCCTTCTTAGTCATACCCCAGCTGTCTGTATTCTCTTTAAGAAGGAGAGCTGAGTGCTAACTGAGGCAGAATGGACTTCCCAGAGGACCTGTCACATCCCAAACTGCAACCTCTGCACTTCCTGCCATGTGAGAATGATAAACCTCCTACTTGTTTTGGTCACTTTTCCAGGTTGTCTGTCACTCACAAAAAAAAAAAAAAAACTTTTCTACCTGACAAAGGAGATTGTTATATTGTGTTGGGAGCAGAATGGAGCATTTGAGAGTAACCTGAATTTTTGTGGCTTAGAAAAACTTCCTGAAAACCTTTTTTCATTACTGAGGTGGATCTGTATAGCTCATGTTGCCTGAAACAACACAAGGCATGAACAAAAGTAGAATTTATGACCTACTATGCATTGCAGTAACTTTCTTGTTTGCATTTAAAAATGCATGCATTTATTCTTTCTTTCAACATGAATGCAGAGTGCTTGCTCTCAGGAATCATTCTAATCATTTACGATCTAGCAGGGAACAAAACCAATTCCCTGCCCTCAAGTAGTTTATGTTCTACAAGGGTAAGTCAGTGATAATTAAATAAAATATGATATGGTGATATTGATAAGTACAATGAAGTGTACATGTATAGTGATAGCATGACAGGATGTCCTAATTAAACAATGTGTTCAGGCAATGCCCATCTCATAAGATGATAGTTGAGCAGAATCATTAATGAATTGAAGGAATGAATTTGTATCTGCATGCAGATACAAATGGGGAAAGGTAATTGGGAAGAGGAAATAGAAGGAAAAATTGCCAGGATGGGAACATATTTACAATGATTGAGGAATACCCACAATCTGTGTGTGGCTTGGTGAGGTATGTGAAAGTAAGTATCTGTTGGAGACATTAAAATTTAGGACTTCTTATAGTTAGCAATTTTTATTTTTCAGGACTTAAAAGTCAAAACTTATATCAACTGGCTGTGTATATCTTTGCATGTTAATTTTTCTTTTAAAAACAACAAAATTTCCCTAGAGGGCTTAATAAGTAGTGGATCCAGAATCATGACCTGTTTGCAGAATACACAAACAAGTTCCTTTACAGCAACCTTACTAATACCAGCAGGACATGGGGTGGGGTAGGGTACTGAGTTAATGGAAAGATAGTAAAAATCATTTGTCAAAACTATCTGAGATCTGATGATACCAGTTCTGAAAGGACTTGGTAGGATACACATTTTTCCTATAGTCTACCTCTGTGGCCACCACCTAAGAGTATATTGCTGCCTCCACTTGTGAATGCACATCAAGTAAAATTAGTGGAATGTTTAACCCCCGGTT
This sequence comes from Daubentonia madagascariensis, assembly GCA_023783475.1. NCBI lineage: Eukaryota > Metazoa > Chordata > Mammalia > Primates > Daubentoniidae > Daubentonia > Daubentonia madagascariensis. The sequence goes on along the minus strand of JAKFHU010000112.1, from coordinate 424,553 downwards.
TATATCTTCAGTGGCAATGTCATCAAAAAGTATTTTAACATAACATTGTAGTTTCAAATCAAATAGCAACACAGTCTCACATCTCCTATATTTTCCCTAGTATGAGGACAAGATCTTTTGACTCCCAATTATTCCTGGTTTTATTCTTCTGAGAACAATCTTATGACACCCTCGCTTAATATTTGACTACAAAGTTGGCTTTTGTGTATGCTTTTATTTCCCAAATTTTATTGTAATTCAAATATGTGATGGAAATGTGATTCTACATGAGAAGTCAACAAACTTTAAAGGGCCAGATGGCATTTATTCACTGTAGGCCATATGGTTTCTGTTGCATATATTCTACTCTGCCCTTAATGAATCAATAGTACTTACACATGGGTTTGGCTGTGTTCCAAGTAAACGTCATTTAAAAACATATGGTAGGTCATATTTGTCTTGGTTTGTGTTCCATAAGTTGCAAACACCTGATCTACACAAAAGAATGAAGAGCACCAGAACTAGTAACTACATGGGTAAATTTAAATGTCTTTCTTATTTTTAAATCTCTTTAAAATATAATTGTTTAAAAAACAATCTAGTATGGGTTTATGGGATATGTAAAAGTAATATCTATGATTATGATAGCACAAAGACCAAGAGTGGTAAAAATGCAAGTATACATGTCTGATGCCCTACATGAAGTAGTATACAATCTCTTGAAGGTGGACTGTGCTAAGTTGTACAGTATAACTCCTAAAGCAAATGCTATAAAAATTAGTTATAGCTAACACAAATAAACCAAAAAAAAGGAATTGAAACAGAGTCATAAAAAAATCAGTTGTTCAGAAGAAGACAGAAAAGAAAGTAGGAAAGTAGAAGAATAAAGAGGGCAATATAAGACCAATAGCAAAATAATTTAAATCTAACCATATAATAATTACTTTAATGGGTTATTTTAATTGGAATTGGTCTAAACACCCAAACTGAAAGGCAGAAATTGTTAGCTTTTTAAAAAGACAACTGTGTTTTTCCTATAAGAAATGTACTTCAAATATAAAGACACCAATAGAGTAAAAGCATAGAAAAAAGATAAACCATATCAACACTATTTAAAATAGAATGATTATAGTAATGTCAGTGTAGATCAAAGAGCAAATAATATTACCAGGGATAATGACACATTTCATAATGATAAAGGGATCAATTCCTCAAAAGGACATGACAATTCTAAACATTTACAGACCTAGTAACAAAACTTCAAAACCCATGAGGAAGAACTTACAGGACTGCAATGAGAACAAATCCACAATGATGGTTCAAGATTTCCACGGCCCCTCTTGCAAGAATAGAACACGTAAACAGAAAGTAAGTGCCAAGAGGATTTCAACAATACTGTCAATAAACTTGACTGAATTGATGTTTATAAAACATTCCACCTAAAAGAATTATACACAATCTTTAAAAGTCCACAAAGCACTGGTCTCTGGCTTGCTATAACAAAAATACCATAGACTGGGTGGCTTATAAACAACAGAAATTTATTTTTTACAGTGCTGGAGACTGACAAGTCCCAAGATTAAGGTGAGGCAGATTCTTACAAATTCTTACAAATTGCCATCTCCTCAATGTGTTCTCACATGGCAGAAGGGGCAAGTGAGCTCTCGGTAGTTTCTTTTATAAGGGCACTAATCACATTGATGAGGGCTTCACTCTTGTGACCTAATCACCTCACAAAGGCCTGTCTTCCTAATACCATCACCTTGGAAGTTAAGATTTCAACATATGAATTTTGGTGTGTGTGAGGGGGTGGGACACAAACATTTAAACTACAGCAGTACATTACCAAGACAAACCATATTCTGGGCCATGAAACAAGTCTCAATAAATATTAAAAGAATTCAAGTCATATAAAATATGCCTTTGACCATAATGTAATTTAGGAGTCAATAACAAATCTCTGGAAAAATCCTCAAGTAATTGTTAAACAATAACCTAGTTGTGAATTACCCCAGGACGAAGAAGAAATCACAAAGAAAATTGGAGTGGATTCTAAATTGAATGGATGAAAACAGAACATAATGACATTTTAATCACCCACTACAGTATGGGAAATTAGAAAGCACCCTTGGATGAGGACAGCAAAGCCCATAAGCCTAGGACTTTTTATTTGTTTGCCCGAGGTTTTGTTTTGAATTTTTTTTTTTGCCATCAATATGAATTTCCTGGGTGTAAGGGGACTACAGTCAATAACTGAGCTCATCTGATTCTGAAGGTTAGTAAGGTGAAGGCAGCACAGTGAAAGAGGACAAGTTTCTCCAGGATGTCTACAAATACCTGACTGTGGTAAACCAGTTGGGTGAAGTTGTAAGAACAAATAGTTCATTGAGGGTGGTTACATAATAAAAGGCAATAGATTTCTAGATGAATTTTAAAAATTGTTATTCTAATGAAAGGAGAGCACATAAAATGGAAGGAATGAAGGTAATATAAGGAGGGAATTCCTGGAGTGGAGATTTCAAAGGTAGTACAATTAGTGGAGATAATGAGCTACCATCTGTAGCCTTGGATTTGGGAGGTTAAGGTGGGAAAAGAAAAGGAAAAGGTAATTGAAAGTGTGCCAGTGAGCTCTCTGGAAGTTATGCTGCGGTAACAAATATCCTTGAATTCTTACTATGTTACAACAACAAACATTTATTTCTTCCTTATATCTATCATTATTCACCTCTTGCTTGGTTCCACAATTTGATTCTGGAATTTGGGGCTAAATTTCAGTCTTTATCTGGGACATACCATTCTAATGGCAGATAAAAGAGATTAGAAGAAACAAATGAAGGCTCTTAAAGCTTCCATTTAAGTTAAAACACACAAGATTCTCCTGCCAAGCCTCTGGAGCATGATCCATGAATCAAGACCCCAGAGCCACACAGTTTTGTAGCTTTCTTGTCAGAACCAAGTACTCAAAGGGATCCACACCACAGGGAACGTGAGTGACTCTGAGTTTCCCCTGCCTAAGGGTGGGTGCACACAGCTGGAGGGTTGACAGCTGCCTGGGTAGAGCCTGCCCCATGAGCAGGTGGAGCCCCTTGCCAGCCTCACCCTCACTATGTACAGCTTTTTACAGTACAATGGTGCATCCCTTAATGATGGCAATACATTCTAAGAAATTCATTGTTAAGTGATTTCATCATTGTGCAAACATCATAGCATGTACTTACACAAACCTAGATGGTATAGCCTACTACACATCTAAGTCTTACAGTATCACCTATTGCTCTGAGACTACAAACCTGTACAGCATGTTACTGTACTGAATACTCTAGGCAATTGTAACACAATGGTACTTGGTATTTGTATATCCAAACATAGAAATGGTATGGTAAATACAGTATTATAATCTTATGGGACCACAATTGTATATGTGGTCCTTCATTGAGCAAAACATCATTATGTCACACATAATTATATATCAATTACACCTCAATAAAGCTATTTTAAAAAATCTGCCTGGACACCTTCAGCTGGGTGTGATGTGGCCTAGGAATCTGTATTTTACCAGGGGAGTATTGTGAGTCTGAGTACAAGCTCACATCTGAAAAAAGATTTCTCTGGGATAGAAACCATTCTAGTGGCAAAGATCCAGAGGGTGGAGGAATAATTTCTGAGATATGGACTGAGTCTGTGGAGACAGACTAGAGGTCCAAACCCCCACATCAATTCCTGATTGTGATTGTTGATGTTTTATCTATGTACCATTTAATCTGAGATTAAAATTATCTATGGTTTTAACTCTGGTTAACCTGCCATATAATAGTTCCTGACATTATTTTCAGGATAATAGAGTAATTATTATAAAACCTTCATGTATACAATGATGTAAAAAATGGAATACAGTGATCTAATTATGTATAGAAACCATGTTTCTTTTCTCTAATGCTGGTCATATGATGTACTGAATGGAGATAATAATTGTATTTGAACAGAACACATCTATTGTCTGTTGACTACAGTGAAAGTAACTTCCCTCTTGAGGTCACAGAAGGGACATTTTTAGAAAAAAAGTTAATGCCATCAGTGTGGGTTTCGTACCAAGGGAGGTAGTGAGAAATACTTTAGCAGTTTTCACATTCAAATGTATCATGTGATATTTTTCTTTTTTCAGTTAAAAATTATCTTTTAAGGGGGCCTGACAGAAACGTTTTAAAATTAGAATGTGACAATAATTTCACAACTCTGTATGTGTATTAAAAGTCATTGAATTGTACATTTAAAGAGAAACAATTTTATGGTATATCAGTTATATCTCAACAAACCTGTTTAATTCTAATTCCAATGCCACCTCTAGACTCACTACAAATCTATTTCAATGTATTTAATGTACATATTTCCTTATCTTCCAGATACAATTTTACATGTCTTTTATTTGAGTCTATTTAAATAATTACATTAATTCTAATAGTGTGCCATTAGTAAACAATTATATCATCGATAATAATAATTTAGTCTCTATGCTAAAATGTTTTTTTTTTGTTTTTTTTTTTAATTTCAGAATATCATGGGGGTACAACATTTTGGCCATACACATTGACTATGCTAAAATGTTTTATCTCTTACTCATGTTCCAGGTTTACAGCTTAGCTCACAATATTGTGCAATTGTTTCAATGGTTGGTATTATTTGACTCTTGTTCTTGGTTTAACGGCAATCTGTCCTCTCTCTTGATGACAAATAGTGAACCATTCTTGGGTCAATAAACCCAACTTCATCTTGGACAATCCTTCTTCTGGGTTTATGTGGTAATCAGTGTTTTCTGCATTTTATTTGTTTATTTGTTCATAGTAATTTGGCCTATGAAATAAAAGTATAGACATAGTAGGAAATTACCACAATCACAATGATTTAGGAAGATAAACCACACAGGGCACTAACAACATAAAGTAGAGGTGAGGAGTGCCAGAAGGACAAAGATAACCGGCCTCGTCAGTGTAGCACCACTGCTGGGCTCATCCCTGCAGCACACAGTGTAAATCCTGACTCACCCACTCACTGGGATGTGATTGGATGAGTCTTTAAACTGTCCTAGTTTCCTCATTTGTGAAATGAGAGTAACATCAGTACTTCCTTCACAGCTGAAGATTCAATTAATCATTTCGCATAAGGCGCTGATAACAGTGTCTGATATAAAGGATGATATATGTGCAAACTTAAGAATCATGTATTAAAGGAAAATATATATATTATTTTGGGATGGGAACAAATTAAAGGGGAAGTATTGGATGTCAGTTGCTAGAGTAAGTAGCAGAAACCTCATGTTTCCCTGCAAGATCCGACCCTGGATGTGAATACCAGTCACTCAGCAATGGCAGAACAGCCTCCAGGGATTTGGCAATGGAGATTATCTCCTTGTCACAAACTATAGTAGGAATCTCGCAGACCTTTTCTCTTATTTAAAATCATTATATTTACTTCGCTGGATGCTGGTGAACCTCCACGCACTTGATTTTCAAGCAAGATTTATTAATATATTCTTATACCTAATAAATAGTGAACACTACTTTAAAACATTGCTATTAATATATTCATTGCATTTATAAGTATGAATTATTTGGTGAACCCTGAGTTTAGGGCCATGCTTAAAAGCCTTGCTACATTCAGTACATTTGTAAGGTTCTCTCTAGTATGAACTGTCTGATGATTAGTGAGGTGTGAGCCCCGAGTAAAGGCTTTGCCACACTCATCACATTTGTAAGGCTTCTCTCCAGAATGACTTCTTTGGTGAATACTGAGGTCAGACCATTGTCTAAAGGCTTTAGCACATTCGATACATTTGTATGGCTTCTCTCCAGTATGAATTTTCTCATGTAGCCTAAGATGTGAAGACCTGCTAAAAGCCTTACCACATTCATTGCATTTGTAAGGTCTCTCTCCAGTATGGATTACCTGATGTTTAGTTAAGCTTGAAAGCACACGAAAGGCTTTGTCACACTCCTTACATTTATATGGTTTCTCTCCAGTATGAATTCTCCGATGATTTACAAGGTGTGAATTTTGACTAAACACCTTGCCACACACATCACATTTGTAAGGCTTCTCTCCAGTATGAATTCTACGATGACTTTCAAGGTGTGAATTTTGACTGAAGATCTTGCCACACACATCACATTCATATGGCTTCTCTCCAGTATGGATTAAATAATGTGTAGTGAGGTGGGACCCCTGAGTAAAGGCTTTGCCACACTCATCACATTTGTAAGGTTTCTCTCCAGCATGAATTCTTTGGTGAATACTGACATCAGACCATTGCCTAAAGGACTTGCCGCATTCAATACATTTGTATGGCTTCTCTCCAGTATGAATTTTCTCATGAAGTCTAAGTTGGGACTGCTTGATAAAGGCCTTGCCACACTCATTACATTTGTAAGGTTTTTCTCCAGTATGGATTACTTGATGGTATGTCAGGCTTGAACGCACACTAAAGGCTTTGCCACACTCATTACATTTGTAAGGTTTCTCTCCGGTGTGAATTCTTCGATGACTTGAAAGGTGTGAATTTTGACTGAAGACCTTGCCACATATGTCACATTTATATGGTTTCTCTCCAGTATGAATTGTCTGATGTTTACTGAGGTGTGAGCCCTGAGTAAAGGCTTTGCCACACTCATCACATTTGTAAGGTTTCTCTCCAGCATGAATTCTTTGGTGAATCCTGATGTCAGCCCATTGCCTAAAAGCCTTGCCGCATTCAATACATTTGTATGGCTTCTCTCCAGTATGAACACTCTCATGATGCCTAAGGTGTGAATGCTTGATGAAAGCCTTTCCACATTCATTACATTTGTAAGGTTTCTCTCCAGTATGGATTACCTGATGGTTAGTTAAGCTTGAATGCACAATAAAGGCTTTGCCACACTCATTACATTTGTATGGTTTCTCTCCAGTGTGAGTTCTCTGATGGTCCACCAGACTTGAATTTTGGATAAATGCTTTACCGCATTCATTACATTTGTGTGGTTTCTCTCCAGTATGAATTCTGAGATGTTTTACAAGTTTTGAATTTTGGACAAAAGCTTTGCCACATTCATTACATTTGTAAGGTTTTTCTCCAGTGTGGATTACCTGATGTCTAGTTAGGCTTGAATGCACTCTGAAGGCTTTGCCACATTCATTACATTTGTAAGGTTTTTTTCCAGTATGAATTCTCTGATGATTTTCAAGGTGTGAATGTTGACTGAAGACCTTGCCACACTCATCACATTTGTAAGGCTTTTCTCCAGTATGAATTCTACGATGACTGGCTAAGTTTGAATTTTGACTGAAAACCTTGCCACATACATCACATTTATATGGTTTCTCTCCAGTGTGGATTATCTGATGTCTAGTGAGGTGGGAGCCCTGATTAAAGGTCTTGCCACACTCATTACATTTGTAAGGTTTTTCCCTAATGTATGCTCTCTGGTCTTGTATGAGTAACAAAGGATGCATAAAATCATTCTCATATGTATTAAACATGTTAATGTTGATGCTAGGAGGAATTGTTGGAAGTGGTGAAACTAAGGAACCATCGGTGGTAGACTTCTCAACTTGATTACATTCATACATCTTCCTTTCAGTTTTAAATTCCTGCATTGCAGCCAGATGTGACTGAAAGTTTAATTCAAACTGATTTTCAACAGGTCTATTTCCTGCATCCCTTCTATTACGTTGATCTTGTCTACGAGTGATGGGGTTTTTTTTAATTATAGGTACTCCTTTGTAATTTCTTTCATCACTCCACTGACAATCAAAATCATGCATATTTTCCTGGACTTCCCTGAAGTAAAAATCTTTGATGTCATGGATTTCATGTCTTTCCAACATCAATGTTTGGAATATTTCTCCTGTGCTATTACTCTCTTTTGGTGGTAATTCCTTGATCATATGTGTAGGAGAGATATCTACAAAATATAAAGAAACATAGGTTTCATATTAACTACAGTTGGTAAATCAATACTTTATATTGAAAAACATATTACACCAAAACTAATACTTATACTGAACAGAACAGTTATAAAATTTTCAACCATGATTTTCAAATTTTTAGGAACACAAAAGGAACAGGATTTTTAATAAAGAAAGAGTGATTACATGTAATTCAAATGAATTTTAAGGGAGCCCAATTTCAAACATCCCATGGCCCAAACACTTGTGTTGTACAAACTATGTTAACCCTGAAAAAGGAGGTATTTTTCCACCATGATCTCAAAGCAAACACCAATTAGTAGTAAACACATGGCTGTCTCATAACTGAAGAGAAAAAAATATTATATTACACATACTGACTTCATATTTATTGTACACAAATAAATGCTGAAGAAAGCATGTTACACAGTTGGCCCTCCATATCCTCAGGTCCCGCATCCATGGGTTCCATGTCTGTGGATTCAGCCAACCTCAGATTGAGAATACAGTATTCTCAGGATAGGGACCCTGTGGATACCAAGGACCAATTTTCAAATCCAAGGGTTCCACAGGACTAACCTTGGGACTTCAGCATCTGAGCATTTTGGTATCCACAGGGTGTCCTGGAACCAATCCCCCATGGATAGTAAGGAACAATTGTACTGTAATGATAAATAATCCAAAAAAATTTATCTAATAAATAATTTAAATAGCAATTTAAAATTCCAAAATAATAATAACACTGGAAAAGTGAGAAAAAGTTAATAAAAGAGTGTTATAAAAATATAATATTTTTCTGAATACTTGTTATGAAACTGTCTATACCCACACAGACCAGGAATTTTGTGGCATTAACAAGTGGTGCATGTCCGTTATATTGAATAATACATGCTTAAAAACCGTCATCTGTAAATCACATTGAAAATGAATAAGATATTCTAGTAAACCATAATAAAACCACAAGTAAGTAATAAGGAGCCACAATTATAAAAAATTATAGGCTGTGGAATTCTAAACAATTCCTCCTTAAGAATAAAGAAAGGACTTGTATTCTAAAAAGAGCACACATTATGAGAACTGGAAAATATGTGCAGATCACCAACTTTTGAAATCTCAGGTCAGGTATATATATATATCATTATAAAGAATAAGAATTGGAGAAGGAAGTCAGAAATCACAATTATGATTTCATGTCTGCAGTTATGTAACAGCCAATCAACAGAGCAGCTCCCCTATCTGAGCAGCACCCTTTAATCATCCATTTCATTGCCCACAAAATATACGTAATATAGAGTATGTACTTTTAACATGTATTAACTAAGGATACAGACAACATTTGCGGGAAAAAACTGCAAAATAAAAACATACAAGATTTAATAAAGGCAAAGGCACCTCATAATAAACATGACAGAAAGTTGATATATCTTATTAAATAAAAATAACTTGAGTTCTTACATAAAACATGCACCATTGTAAGGCATCTAACAGCATTAACTTGTCAAAAAGGGCTTGAGGTATATTATTACTATTTTTCAAATGACAGAAAACCCATGGGTTTATGTTACTTACCCAGATTTACAAGGAAAATAAGTGAGAGAAACAGGATGTGCACCTGGGCCTGCAGGCTCAGACAACAGTTTCTTAAGCATGCCTGCCTATCCAAGAGTATAGGTTACAACAGGCCACAGGAAATACCAGGAGCTTAGAAAGCAATACTTCAAAGAAGATACAACAGCTGAGCTGTGTTGCAATCTTCATTGGTTCAGGCTGCTATAACAAGGTACCATAGACTGGATGGCTTAAACAACAAACATTTACTTCTCACAGTACTGGAAGCTACGAAATCCAAGATCAAGGCATTAGCAGATGTAGCTGGTGCTGCTGAGGGCCCACTTCCAGGTTTGTGGATTGCTGTCTTCTCACTGTATCCTCATATGGGGAAGAGCAGAGAGGAGCAATCTCTCTTTGGACTCTCATACGGGCACTAATCCCACTCATTAGGCTCAACCCTATTGACCTAATCACCTCTCAAAGGCCCACCTCCAAGTACCATCACACTTGGGATTAGATTTTAACATATGAATTTTGGGGGGAAACAAACATTCATTCCATACCATTTTGCCCTTGGTCCCAAGAAAATTCATGTCATTCTCACATGCCAAATATATTCATTCCATCCCAACAGTCCCAAAAGTCTTAACTTTTTCCAGCATCAACTCTAAAATCTAAAGTATCATCTAAATCAGATATGGGTGAGACTGAAGGTATAATTTATCCTGAGGCAAAATTCCTCTGCAGCTGTGAAACTGTGAAGCCACACAAGTTATGTGCTTCCCAAATGCAACAGTGGGATTGGCATGAGGTAGACATTCCCATTCCAAAACCAAGAAATATGAAAGAAAAAGAGTTAGAACTCCCATGTAAGTCTAGAACCTGATAGGGCAAATTCCATTAGAATTCAAGGCTCAAGAATAATCCTCTGTAGCTTAATGCTTTGCCTCCCACGCCCACTGGGGTGGCAACATCACCCCCACGGCTCGGCAGAATGGTCCCTGAAGCAGTCCTCTGACTAGGTCCCACTCCCATAGCAGCTCTCTGCTGGGTACCTGCCCAGGCTGGGGCTCTCCTTGGTGGCCTCATCGATGCCACAGTTTTCTGTTGATGCTGGGGTTCACCCCCAGGGTTCCACCAAATGGCTCCACTGGGCTTTGATCCCACCCATTGAAGTCAAGGTGGAGGCAGCACTGCCCCCAGGGCTATAGCAGCCCTGATAACCTCTGAATCGCCTTTGGGGTCCTTCTTCCCTTTTCTTAAAGATTAGTCCATGTTCACAGCTAAATAGTTCTGTGGTTTAGTCCTATAGGGCAGAAGAAATCTGATAGTCTTCCTTTATTTTGTCCCATCTTCTGATCTCTTTAGTCTCCACTGGCAGTGTTTCTGCAGTATTATCCCATCTCTGTTCCTGGGTTGTTGGGTTTTTTTTTTTTGAGATGGTTGATTAAGTCCACTGTTCACATCCACACTAATCTCCATATCAAACCTTCACTCGGATACACCTTAGGTGTTCTCTTCCAGACATGGCCGGCCTGCAGAGCTGTGGGGGTGGGACCATTGCCCCCTCGGGCCCAGAAGGCAGGACTGCCAGCCCAGCAGGCCTGGAGGGCAGAGCATGCAGCCAAAAGGAATTATTCTCAAGCCTTGAGGCTCCAAGGAGTTTGTCTTGCCAGGCTTTGGACTTGCTTGGGATCCCATACCCTTTCCCTATTCCCTATTTTTCCCTTGTGGAATAGGAATGTCTATCTTATACCTGTCCCACCATTGTATTTTGGAAGCACATAAGTTGTTTGGTTTCACAAGTTCACAACAGGAGAGTAATTTTGCCTCAGGATGAATCGTACCTTGAAGCTTAAATGATATTTAGATGAGATTTTAGTCTTCAGACTTTAGGGTTGATGCTGAAATGAGTTAAGACTTTTATGGCTGTTGGAATGAAATGAATATATTTGGCATATGAGAATAACATGAATTTTGTGGGGCTAAGGGCAAATGCTATGGTGTAAATGTGTCCCCCCCAAAATTCATATGTTGAAATCTAATCCTCAATATGATGGTATTTATAGGTGGGCCTTTGGGAGGTAATTAAGTCATGAGGGTGGTGGAGTCTTCATGAATGGGATTAACATTTTTATAAGAAGAGGCCAAAGAGCTAGTTCACTTACTTTCTGCTACGTGAGGATACAATACATTAGTCATCTGCAACCCCGAAGAGGGCCCTTGCTAGAACCCAACCATGTTAGCACCATGATCTCAGATTTCCAGTCTCCAGAAATGTGAGAAATAAATTTACTTTGTTTATAAGCCACCCAATCTATGGTATCTTGTTGTAGCAGTCCAAACTAAGACACCATATTATCCAGCAATTCCACATCTGGGTGTAAATCCAAAAGAACTCAAAAGAGAATCTCAATGAGATATTTGCATACCCAAAATCACATAAGCATTACTCACAATAGGCAAGAGGTGGAAGAAAACCAAATGCACATTGATAGAAGGATACATAAAGAAAATGTGGTATATACATTCAATGGAAAATTATTTAGCCTTAAAAAAACAAGGAAATTGTCAAATGTGACAATATAGACGAATCTTCAGGACATTATACTAGATGAAATAAGCCAGTCACAAACAGATAAATAGTGTATGATTCCACTTACATAAGGTATCTAAAATAGTCAAATTCATAGAAAGAGAAAGTAGAAAGGTAGTTTCCAGAGGCTGGGGAGAGGGGGAAATAGGAAGGAAAAAGTGAGTTTAAATACTCATGATAATCAATTGAATCTTATTCAAACAATAAGAAAAATAAGGTATATTTTAACTTGGCTAAGCTCATATAATGTAAATTATAAAAGTTATTTGATGAAATTTTTAAAGGGACATGAGGTTAAGGGTACTAATACTATTACATGTATTAGTAGATATTTGTTAGCATGAATGAATGAAAACTAATTTATCCAAAATTAATAAATTTGACTTCACAAATATCAGAAATTAGCAACTGTCTTAGTCCATTTGCATTGCTATAAAGGAATACCTGAGGCTGAGTAATTTTACAACAGAAAGAAATTTATTTGGCTTATGGTTCTGCGAGCTGTATAAGAAGCATGGCACGGCATCTGCTTCTGGTGAGGGTGTCAGGGTGCTTCAACTCATGGTGGAAGGCAAAGGGGAGCTGGTGTGTGTAGAGAGCACATGGCAAGAGAGGAAGCAAGAGAGGGTAGGGGAGGTGCCAGGCTCTTATTAACAACCAGCTCTCATGGGAACTAACAGAGCAAAAACTCACTAATGACCTTGAGTACAGCATTAAGCCATTAATGAGGGATCTGCTTCCATAACCAAAACACCTCCCATTAGACCCCTACCTCTAACATTGGGGATAAAATTTTAACATGAGGTTTGGAGTGCAGAAACAACCAAACTATAGCAGTAGCCTATGAAGAAAATAAGTAAGTAAATGATGCACAATGGGGAATGGCTTGTACTGACGGGCACTGTTAGTATCAGCAAAGTGCAGAAACATGTCTGGGCAGTGTGTAGACACCCACGGACTAGGTCATCAGCAACATAAACAGCAAATAAGAAGCAGAGAACAACAGGACAGCACCAGTGGGTGGACTGACAGGGACCAAGTAAACGTTACAGGAAATTCAGATGGAAGGAAAGATGAGGAACAAGACAGATTTCATGTGCTAACTGAAGAATGCAACTTCTAGAATTTCAGAAGTTTTGTAGAAAATACAGGTGATAAAGTATATTCTCAAGATACGAAAAATTCCCAATTTAGAAACTAACAAATTTTATTGTGAAAAGTTTACTTTAACAGTAGGTACTAAGTCAGATGAAACAGAAGTTAAAAAAAAAAAAGCAATATTTTCAATATATTTTAGAGTTTATGTAGGTTTTAGGAAAACAGCTGCTGAGTCATACCTTCAGTACCAAAGAAGGAAATCTTGTAAAATGTGTAACACAACATCTATTCCCCAATACAAAGCCCTATATATTTCAGACATAAAGCAACCACTAAGTCTTATTAAAAAATATGGACTGCTGATTAAATAAATAAAAAACAAGCTAATTTATAATACATAGAAATGTACAAGATGAAAGTAGCAGTGGCTTAAACAAAATAAATTATGGTAGACTTAATAAGGTAGGCATCCTTCAACTTCATAAGGTCCCTCACTAAGATGCTTAACAATTGTATTTGTTGAAGTAGAATGAACAATGGCACACACAGAGGATGAGCAACATGACATGAACAATAGTTTGGTCAACAACCTCATGGTATGAGGTTGTGAACTTGGACAATGTTCTCCCTAGGAGAAATTCCTACACCATTTATTGCTGGATCACTGGTATATTTGATTAACATTGTCACATTGCCCTTGTGACACTTTCTATCTCAGTATCTTGGGTCATCCTGACCACTTTACTCATTGTCTTCAAGTGGTACTTTTGCATGATATGGTAACATACTAATCAAATTGTTGTCTTTCAAGAATCTTCTGCCATCAAATAAACCCACTCCATGGGAGAGTACAACAGAAGTTGTCCTTAACCTAAAGATGGCTTATCACCACAGAAAAACTGGATGGAATTTCATACTCTAGGAATGTGTATTTCAAAAGCAAGTTTCAAAGGCAAATGACAGAAACTGAAAAGAATACATAATCAGGAAGAGCCGAGGGGTTTTTTTGTTTGTTTTTTTTTTATATTCAGAGAGTAGTAAGAGGAGTGGGAGAAAAAAATACAACATGTAGGGGTCTGCCCACAGACTTCTTGCTGAGAGCCTGAAAGACAGAGATATGCTCCCCATTTAGGACTGAGGATTAAAGAGCGGATCTCTCTGTGCACTGCCTTTACAGTCCTGCTGAGTAACAATCTCAGAAGATCCAACAGACTCCCCTGTTATGCACAGCAGAGAAGTGTGATAAAATCAAAATGGAAGAAATGGCTGAGGGACATCAACAGGCAGAGAGGGCTGGAGACAGCTCTGTGCAGTTTCCGGGGCCCCAGATGCAAAGAAGGATCAGCCAGTGTTTTGCCATCTCCCGATGAGACCCTCCAAGCACAGATGAGGATGATACCGGGACAGGTCCAGGCATCAGGTCTATGGAAGCCATAGTTTTGATCTATATGGACAGAGAACTGAGTACCAGGTGGAATCAAAGACCGCAGGAGAGACCACGGGGGAAGGAGACCCCTTTGAAAGAGCCCTGCTGTGCCACACAGTCAGAGGACCAAGGAGTGCACAGGAGCCAGATGACAGGCAGTTGTCCATCGTGATAAAGACCTCACCTTGGTCTCTGTTTGAGCTGCAGCACCACTGGGGGGTGAAAGGACAGTGCTGTACGTCCGAAGAACAGAGAGAGGAGTGAAGAAGAAGGAGGATTTCCTTTGAGAGCTCACAGGAAATAAACTTCTCCCAGTTTCCCCACAGAACTCTTCGACTTGGAAAGAGCTACTCAAACACTATTTATTGGGGTGGCTTCCACGCTGCCTATCCGAGCTCTTCCTTGTGTTCACACCTTCAAAGCCCATTTGCTTTTCTTGCTGTTTTCCCATGACTCTCACAGCCCAGGGTTCTTTCCCTTGCTCCAACATGGTGATAACACTCAGGTCAAAAAGAAAGACTCTTGCTTATAAAAGTAAAGGAATGTGATGTGCTGTGGCTTTTCCAGAAAACCTACCTTATGTTTAGGTGAGGAGAGAGGGCATTACAAATGGTTTAAGAAAAATATTTCAGGCTGGGCGTGGTGGTTCACGCCTGTAATCCTAACACTCTGGGAGACTGAGGCAGGAGGATCGCTTGAGCCCAGGAGTTTGAGGTTGCAGTGAGCTATGATGACACCACTGCACTCTACCCGGGGCGACAGAGCAAGACTCTGTCTCAAAAAAAAAAAAAGAAAAAAAAAGAAAAGAAAAAGAAAAATATTTCATAAATTTATTCACCGATTGCCTCCTTCTGAATGTTTAGGGAGCACTGTACCATCAGAGACATTTAGCTGTCTTCAAAGAACCACTGAATCAAAAGCATAGGGGTAGAAAAAAAAAGAGCTGGATATTTTAAAAGCCTGCCATAGGGTTTTATTTCTACTTAATCTCTGGAACCACCAATGATGTATCATGAAGGGGGCAGATCATCTGAAGAAAGGAGACAGTTAAGCAAGTCCAGATGCTGCATTATGGAGCTTTTCATTTTAGAGTCAACAAGACTTCAATCTCAGCCAAGCAATGCAGGAGCTCCCAAGAGGTGCACCAGAAAAAAATGTAAAGACACACAGGGCAGATCCAACTTCTGGAGAGAAGTTATCCTCACCCAGGGAGAGCAGGTTCCTGTAGTTCTCCAACATCACATCCCTGTACAAAGCCCTCTGAGCAGGGTCCAGGCACGTCCACTCCTCCTGAGAGAATTCTATGGCCACATCCCTGAATGTCAACATTCCCTGAAATTAAAAAAAGCACATTTCACCAAAGAGCCATGGGGAGAGTTATCATTTTCATATAAAATGACAAAAGGAGAGAGGCGTAAGGAACAATTAGGTTTAAGTGCACATCATGACCAATCTTTGAAAAGATATGTTTAAGGAAATTATGTGTCTTTTTTTAATACTTTTCCATACGATATCCTCTAAATCAGCATAGATATCTCATTTGTGTGGCCAATACAAGAAATATAAATATAGGAAAGTTAACACAAGGTTTTCTCTATAGAAGTGTTAGATACTGCGTTTGGCACATCAAGTGATATTCAGTATCTAGATGGGTGGTGTCTTCAGAGATGACAAAGTCCATAGTGGCTTTAAAGAACAAAGGTCAAAATCTAAAAATGGTGATGATGACAGCAGTAGCAATGACTAAAGCTTCTGAACACTTCCCATGTGCTAGCTGTTAGTCTTAGATGCTTTACATGTACTAACCTGAACAACTAAATAGCCCACAAGAGAAAGATCTATTCCTATATTACTAAGAGAAAACCGTGTCACAGAAACTCTAATAAACTTGCTTCAGGTCAAACAGCTAAGAAATAGCAGAGCAAGCACCCGAACCCAGGCAGTTGTCCTTTAGAATTGAACCTAAAGAATCAAATAGTTAAGTAATATATACAGCATCAAAAGCACTTTAACAGAGAATTCCCTGAGATATGAAACTGCATAAAAGGTCATTATACATGCATGCACACAATACATTAGTATTCCTACTATTATTTATTTCATTAATGTGATAGTGTAGGAAAAAATTTAAGACCATGGAAAATATTTAATATATAATTTCAACAGTTAAAAAAATATAAAACTTATTTATGAAAGGATGATGTATCTTTATGAAAGCCATGAGCTTATGCATCTATACACTCATGCCCACACATATACATACATGTAAATTAATGGAAATAAGAAGAGAAGCATCCCATTGACATATTTTTGGATGACTTTTTTCATTATCATTTTTCCTCATGTGCATTTCAGCATTTGGAGGGACAATAAAATGTGCAACTTGTACTTAGCTTAATTTGTAACATTATGCTATATTAGACTAACAAAAGAATGGTACAAACATTTTTTTAAAATTTAGAAAACTTTAACTCCAATTTCTATGAAAATATAAATAAAATTTTATCCATTTAAATTTAAATATTTAGAAATTTTAAAAATCCAAATGGATTTTATTAGTTTATTCCACAAATAAAACAATGATTCAAGATTAGACAATTTATTAGAGTCATACATTAATTTAACAGGTTAAGATAGAAAAAATTATCACAGCAGTAGTTCCTTGAAGAAATTATTAGATAACTAAAAATCATGACAAAAAAGAAATTGGAGGAAGGGGAATCTTTTATTAACAAAGAACAGTTTACCAAACATGATCAGCAGTAAACACTGGATATATTTCCTTTAAAGTGGAAAAAGAGGGCCAGCCAGGGATCCTACCATTCACCACTGCATGGGGTGCCTTGCCAGAGGCCAGTGGGAGATGGAAAAGGAGAAAAAAATAAAAAAGAGGAAAAAAAGAATCAAAGAGCTGGAACTGCTGAAATTCAGAGATGACATGAACGCAACTTAGGAAAGGAATGTCATTTAACTATAGAGCTAATAACAACATACTAAAAACAACATTCCTTCTTTAGTAGCACTAAGGAAAAAATACACACACAAGAAGCAGAATGCATTTCAATTAGCAAATATACCATGGTACCTATTTACAAGATTATTTCCAGACCTATGTATAGAAATTATAAAACTGAAGAAGTGATGTCAGCAAGATAGCAAAATAGAAAGCCCCAGACCCTCCATAGACACAGATTTAACAATATGTGAAATAACTGCCTTTGTGAGAAATCCAGAAACCTGTTAAGAGGTTCCTATGCCCCAAAGGAGTGTAAAACCAATTGCATCAAAACTGGGTAGAAAATTTTGTTGTACTCACTCACGGGAGCCTTTGCCCCAGGCATGCAAAATAGTGTAACTGGAAGGAAACTCCCAACTCCCAAGTAATCCCTGGAGAAGAATGAAGTGGAACATCTCTCCAATGTTCTGACTTTTCAGGGAGTTGCCTGGAGGACTGGTTTCTGTCTTGCCTGAATGTAGGCACTAAAAGGAACAGGAAGCCAGGTAATGGGCCACTGAGAACAAAGATCATTAACAAAACCCAGTGTTGGCAGTGACACAGACAAACACTAGGTGGAGACCCAGTACCACAGCTTACAAGAGCACCAGAGAGGCCTCAGTATTGCAGAGAGTCAAAAGGCGAGTGAGTACCTGTGTAGAAACTGATAAACATCTTCAATCAGGAGACTACAAGCAAAAGCCAGAGAGTACAAATCCCAAGAAAAGACTTAAGAGGTCTCCAGAATCTCTAGCCAAGCTGATTAGAGAAAGTCGTCAGTGAACAAAACTAGACAGCAAAGATTGGGAGAGGAAGCTGATTTTTCAAATGCTGAGGTCCCAGCAGACTACAAGACATACAAAGAAAAAGGGAAACATGGCTCTTACAAAAGAACAAGTTAAATCTCCATAACCTGACCCTGAAGAAACAGAGATATATGATTTATCACAAAAAGAATTCAAAATAATTGTCATGAAGATGCTCAAAGAATTAAAAAAGAGTGCAGATAGACAACAACAAAATTACAAAAATTATGCATGAACAAAACAATATCAGTTGAAAAACAGAAACTAAGAAGAGGAACCAAACAGAAATTCTGGAGCTAAAAAATACAGTAACTAAATTGAAATAGTCACTAGAGAGGTTCAACAGCAGGCATGACAAGGCAGAAGAATCAGCAAACTCAAAAACAGGGCTTTCAAAATTAATGAAGAGGAGCAACAAAGAAAAGCAATGAAGAAAAATGAAGACAGCATGAGGGACTTGTGGGACACCACCAAAGTGTAACATCACCCACATTAGAAGAGTCTCAGAAGAAGAAAAAGAGAAGTCACCAGAGTCTATTTGAGAAATAATGACCCAAAAACTTCCCAACTCTGAGGAAAGAGATGAACATATAAATTCAAGAAGCCTAAAAAAATCCTACTCAAATAAATCTAAGAGAACTACACCAAGACGTATCACAATCAAACCGTCAAAAGTCAGAGACAAAGAAGAATCTTTATAACATCAAGAGAAGAGAGATTCGCCACACAAGTGGGAGTGCCCGTCAGATTACCAGCAGATACCTCAGCAAAAACCTGGCAGGTTACGGATGATGTATTCAAACAGTGACTAAAGACACAGTCGTGCATGCCTGGCCCAACCTCAGGCCTGTGACTATGTTCAGTGATGATGATGAACAAGCTGGTGACTTTGAAAGATTCCATATGTCAAGTGAGAAAAAAATGATGTCAGGTGAGAAAAAAATGACCTCTTTACATATGCAAAAAATATACCTTCAGAGTCTGTCAGTAAGCTGGAGGACGTGGGTATCAAAGAAATTTTTAACTTTGATAATGAGGCTCCAGTTCACTCATTGACCGATGGTGAAATAACCGAAATGGTTCTGAATCAAGGTGATCCTGATAATAGTGATGATGAGAATCGCATCGTTAACTCTGCAGAATAAGTGCCAATAGACAACATGCTCAAAATGTATGATGGGCTTACTGAAGGACTAGAGCAGAGTGTGTTCACAGCAGAACAAGAAATCTTTCAGTCTATAAAATCAAAGAGAGACTTCTAAGACAAAAACCATTGTTAATGAGGCAGATGACTGGAGGAAACGCTTAAAAATGCCATCCAGCAGAATACTTCCTACTCTCTAGAGGACCCTCTTCCTGGTCCCTCAACTGCTTCTGATATTTCTTCTCACCTACAAAAACTAAATATAGTGTACAATAATCAAAACACAGCATCTTAGGTGGAGATTGAAAGCCTGCCATTGTCTGTAGCTGCTGTTGTTTCACAGCTGCTACAGGTATTCTGGTGATGCTGCTGTGCTGCTTAGTTACCCTGAACACATTTTTCACTGTATTAATAACATGTCATATTTTTTACTGTTAAGTACTTATGTGTAAGAAAGTGTAAGAAAGTGATTGCTTATCAGTAGCATATATATTAAGAGTCAAGAATGATGGCAATGCCAAAGAACCACAAACCACATGTTCACATGGGTGGTTGAGACAGTGACACCTCTGTTTTCTGATGGTCCAACATATACTTTGTTTCACATATAAAATTATTTAAAATATTGTACAAAATTACCTTCAGGCTATGTGTATAAGGTGTATATGAAACATAAATGAATTTTGTGTTTAGACTTGGGGCCCATCCCCAAGATATCTCATTATATATATGCAAATATTCTAAAATCTGAAAAAAATCTGAAATCTGAAACACTTCTGGTCCCAAGCATTTTGGATAAGGGATACTCAACCTGTATGGAAAAAAACAGTATACATAAGGTTCAGTACTATCTGCGGTTTCGGGCACACACTAGGAGTCTTGGAACATATCCCCCACAGATGAGGAAGGACACTGTACAGTCAAATGATGTTCAACAAAGGAGCCACGACTATACAATTGGGAAGGGAAAGACTCATCAACAAATGGTAAAGGGAAAACTAGATATCCACATGCTAAAGAATGAGGATGGAAGCTTAAATTATACCATAAACAAAAATTAATGAAAAATGAATTAAAAACCTGAACTTAAAACCCAAAACTATAAAACTTCTAGAAGAAAGTGTCAGAGAACAGCTTCATGACGTTGAATTTGGCAATGATTTCTTAGATATGACCCCAAAAGCACAGGAGAGAAAAGCAAAAAAAAGAAAAGAAAAAATGGAGCCACATCCAACTTAGCAATGTCTGTGCAAGCAAGGGGAGAATCAACAGAGCGAAAAGGCAACCTCCCAGAGAGGGATGTGCTGAAAATGACTTAAAGAATCTCCCATTGTTAGAGATTTAGGTTGATTTCATATTTTAAAATCAATGATAGAATAAAACACCCTTCATCACTAATGTCTACTTGTGAACTTTCCATTCCACACTAAATCATTAAGATTTTGGAGCTGAAAACACACTGATTCACACATTTATCTTAGTATGTACTATAAAACCAGACAAACAGAATTCCCTGTATGTCTACTCTTCTAGAATTTAGCGGGTATTCGTGTATATTATTAGTAATATGTGATTTCCATGCGCAGCTTCTTTAATCCTGGCCTACAGAGAGCTGACAGTGCATCCACTGCCCCTCAACAGTCCCTGCTGCCCAACAGCACTGACACCATGGGGCCCACACCCCATCTCCAATCCATGTCTGGGTGTGAAACTCGGTCACAGTGAGATGCAATGTTAAGTAAAGATAAGAGGGACCGAGGGATGGCCCGGGTGAGTTCGAGCAAACACGTCAGGCAGGATACTTTAGAGCAAGAAAAGATTAGCAAGCTCAAAGAAAGTCATTTCAGGAAGAAAGGAGAGACAGAACAATCAACTGAGAGTATGGTTTTACCTGAGAAAGAGACATTCCTGACTCCTGTTTCTTTCCTCTCTCTTCTCTCCTGGACCTCTCCTTCAGCCAGCATGGGCCTTTCGAAGTTAATCTGGAATGTGAAAAATAACCTACTTAACACTTAGAATCAACACCCCCCCTTCCTGTGCCACAACCGCACACATCAGGAAGCCCTCGCCCTTGGAAAGACAGTCCTCTGCTGCCCGCTGCACCAGGGGGGATGCAGGGATAACAAACTCCTACAGGAAGAGCAACAAGTGAGTTTTCTTGACCCTTATTTCAGAACTCACTGCCCTCCTACAGAAGCCTATATAAACCCTGCAGCAGTGAGGATGTGGGCTGGACTAAATAGTCCCTTCCTGTCACAGACCTGACTGACTAAGCCCAATGAAGAAAAGAGTCCCCTCACCCCTCTGACGATCACAGGCTGATCTCAGCCCTCAGAAATGGATGATACAGAGTGCTGGTGTCAATTCTGGGTACAGATTAGAATCACCTGGCACAATGTCACTATTATTAAGGCTGGACCCCAACCCTGATATATGAATGGGGATCTCAGGTAAGGGGGTCCAAGAGATTTATTGACAAAATGACTCAGCACTCTAATGTGAAGCCACCACTCAGAGGGGGTATGAAATAATAAGAAATATATTTATTGCTCTCTGCCCCTGGTTCCTGGCACAGAGCTCCTAAAACTCTCGTAGGTAGGGGTGCTAGGAGACTCTTTTGTTCTAATATTTGATCTTTGACCCTGGCTCCTAACACAGAACTCCTAAATCCCTTGGAATTTTCCTGGCGACAGGAATGTCTTTTGTTTTAATGAGGAGACTCTTGGTGGGCTCCTGGAAGCTGGTCACCAGAAAGACCAAGCCATGATTAGAAGACTGGAACTTTCAGCCCCACCCCCATATCTCAAAGAGTGGAGAGGGGCTGCAGATTGATTTAATAATCTCTCACGCCTGAGTGATGAAGCCTCCATAAAAATGCCTGAACTACAGGGTTCGGAGAGCTTCCTGACTGATAAATGCATCTGAATGCCAGGAGGGTAGTGCACTCTAAATCCATAAGAACAGAAGCTCCTGCTCGTGGAACATTCCCAGACCTCACCCTATGCATCTCGTCGTCTGGCTGTTCCTCTGTATCCTTTATCATATCCTTTATTAATACACTAGGTCCTCACTTAATGTCATTGATAGGTTCTTGTCTTGGAAACTGGGAACTTAAGTGAAATGACAATTTTTTTTTCTCATCAATGTTATAAAGAAACAACATAGAACGAAACGTTATTTGAGGACCTGCTGTATGTCATTTCACCAAAGTCCCAGAGCCTACTGATGACATTAAGTGAGGACTTACTCTGCAATAAATCAGTAACGTAAGTAAGTGTTTCCCAGAGGTCTGTGAGCTATGTTTGCAATTAATCTAACCTGAGAAGAGGGTCGTGAAAACATTGATTTACAGTAGGCCAGTCATAAGTATAGGTGAAAACTTACTACTAATATGTTCGATTGATGTCTGAAGTGGGAGGCAGTCCTTCTTGTGGGACGAGTTACAGATCCATAACCTGTCGGATCTGACTCTATCTCCGGGCATAGTGTCAGAATTAAATTAAACAATACAACACCCAGTTGGTATCTGCTGGAGAATTGCCTAGTGTGTGGGATAAAACTCCCACACATCTGGTGTCAGAATTGTTCTGTGTTATGTTGGGAATATAGGGAGAGAAAACAGTTTGTTTTTCCTATCTAACACGGGGGCAAGCCCAGCACAAGTCCCACCTTCTGGCTCTACTGTCCACTTGGGGCCTTGCTGTCACCAGTATCCAGACACTGAGGTAGAGGGAGCCGAGAGAAACATGCAGAGCAGGCAACAGGGACCACTGGTGGGGATGAGGGTGTGGATGGACTGTTAAGGGGATGGGTTGTCACATCACAGATCCCCACTGAGAACGTGAGCTCTGAACAAAGACCTGGGGAGGGGAAGGTGTTTGCCACCTGCAGCGAAGGGGCCAGTGAGTTCTAGGCAGAGGGACAGCCCACCTGGAGACCCTGAGGCAGGAGCCACCTGGGCCCCAGGAAAAGGAAAGCGGCCTGTGTGGCTGGAGCAGAGCAAGCCAGGACATCACAAGCAGCAGATGAGGCCAGAGAGGTCCTGGGGGAGCAGAGCAGGGAGGGCCCAGGTCTGCAAACATTTCTCTCCCACACCTCAGAAGAACATTGGAAATCACGTATTCTCTCACTGCTTTAAGGAAACATCTAATTTTTTCTTTGTCTTAAAAATTAAAACCCTTACAAATAATGAAATATCTAATATATTTTACTGCAAGGGAACGCATTTCGGGGAGTTCAGCAAGTCACTTTTGGACGTATGAAGGGGGAGATGCCTGTTAGCCGCCCAGCAGAGAGGTGAGGAGACAACTGGGCACTGGATCTAGAGGTCAGGGGAGAGGTCGCAGGGGAAATGGAGACACGCAGGTGGGGTGTAAACCATGAGATGAGATGACAGGGAAAGCCAGTGGGTGTGGACAGAGATGAGAAGAGGTTCACGGAGTAAGCCGTGGGTCACTCCACATTCAGACAATACACTTCAAGAGACATCAGAAGAGAACACTGCAAAGTGACCAAGAAGGCAACAAAATTAAAACAAATAGATTTTTAAATGTTACCGGCATGATCAAAGCCAAGAAAAAAGAACAAGGAGTGATCAGCTGTGTGACATGCTGCTGACGGGAAAAGAAAGATGAGGACAGGAAATTAAATATCGGATTTAGAAACGGGGAGGCCAGTGGTGACTCTGAGAAAGGACCAGTGGAATAGTGCATGTGCGAGCTTGACCGGACGGACGGGGTCAAGTGAAAACTGAAGGCAAGAATTAAAGAAAGATTATAAACAAGATTTTAGTGCATTTGTGCTCTTAAATGGAGCATAAAAGACAGGGACTTACTACAGGGAAATATGTAGCTCATAGAGAATTTTTTGTTTTCAAGATAAAAAAGTGGAAGCAAAAAAGGATTTATAGTGTATGTGTGCATGTGTTTAAGATGGATAATACCATCATCTGGGGGCACTGACCAAAATAATTCCCTAGGAGTTAATATTGATGATGTCATGGAGGAAGGCTGTGGCGCCATCCTGAGACTGTGAGTGGGGCTGGCGAGCGGCACAATCGCAGGGCCAGCAACAGCCAGGAGCAGGGACAGCCCACCCCCCCGTCACCACTGAGCACAGGACTCAGTGGAGGAAAAACAAAGGCCTTTCACTGACAGAAATGGAAGAGGAGTTGCACTTCTGAGGAGCCATAAAGGAAAAGTGTGAAATGGACAAACAGGGGGCTGCAAGAGGAGCTGGGCCAGGAATCTGAAGCAAGACAAGTGAGTGTGGGTGTACATTGTCCTCCAGCTATGATCAGCCACCAGGGGCAGGCACCGAGTAAACCTGGATATGGTGATGTCAGGGAGAAGCAAGGAAGTCCGGGGTACTCGGGGGGATAATTACATCAGCCATTCACTTGGGGTCATTTGATTTGTGGACTATTAGTAACTAAAAGAGTTTGTTTGTCTCTATCATTTAAAAGTAATCCGGACATGGCAGGGGAGTATATTCCACGGGTTTACAAATTTTATCCCCAGTACAAACAAAAAAAGCCTGGCAGTGAGTAAAGGTCCATAAGTAGTGAGTAAATAAATGAATGAACCTGGCGTGAGTGACATAAGTACCCCCTCTGGCGTGGCCTTCACTGTGAGATCCTTTTTGTCCTTGGGTGGTCTTCATCCTGAGTGGGGGGAGCTGAGCAGGAGCAGCTGGCAGGCAGAGCCAAGGGTCCTTCACCCCAACCACTCCTCACCCTCACCAGCTGGGAAGGACAAGTGTAAATTCAGCCAGAAAAGCAGGGAGCTGACTGGGGGTGGGGTGGGGGGGGCCTGAGGCTGAGCAGACCCACTCTGACAATAAAAGAGACTAAATTAGGCAGAAAGAGAAGACGCCTCCTGGCTGCCCAGGCCCCTTGATGGAGAAAAGTTCTAAGATTTCTCACTTTGCAATGAATTGACTTAAACATTCAAAGACCCAAATCTTTGGGTTTTGATTGGGTCTTAGGATTGTACAAATGGAAAGTAGAACTGCAGGAAGTGAGTATCGGAACAGAAGAACAGACAAGGGTACACCCAGCTGGTGTCTGCTGAAAATTTTCTTGTTTGGTGTGTGGAGAAATACCCCCACACGTTTGGTGTCAGAAGTGCTGCTGGCTGTGTGAGAGTAGGAAGGACACTTTGGGTCTTCCCATATATCACAGTAAACCACTGTATGCAAATCTCAGTCTTAGCATCTGTGTCCCAGGAAACCTGAGCAAAGACACTATGGAACCCAAAACGATCCTGCAGCCCCAGCACCACCCATCAATTTCCAGTTCCTCCACGCTTGAGACTTTCCTTGCCAAGAGTTCTACATGCCCCTTGATCCCACGACCATGCTTGGGACAGCTGCACACACCATTCGTCAGGCTCATCTCAAGGCCTACCCTTGGCCTTCAGTATGGAGAACAAGAAGTTGGCCCTGCTGGGAAAACTTGCCATCAATTAGGGACAACATGGTGTCTAGTTTTAAAGGCATTTAAAGATTGGTTGGATTGAGTTCAGGGAGGAGGCCGCAGAAGGAGAGAGAGGCCCCAGATCTCAAGAGAGAGGCCACCTTTCTCCCCGTCTCTCCCCGCTCACGGCAAATTGCAAGATTCCCTCAGACTTTAGGGTGTGCTTCCTTTATCTCCCTTAAGCTCCTGACCTTCTCCCCATCCTGCCTGAAGGAAAACCAGGATCCTTGACTCTGTGAAGAACACTTGGTGGAAGATAAAGCCCCTGTTCACAACGGCAGCTGGTCCCTGGTGATGTGCAGAGCCTGGAAGACCTGAAAGATGGAGTGAGGTGGTGACACAGCAGGACAAATATGAGGACATCTCAGCACACAGAGTAAGGACACCAGTTCTGTAGGCTTCAGAATATCCTTCTGTTTCATTTTGATTTAAGTAAATATTTGAGTAAAATAAGTAGCCAAAAGAGGTTTAGATCAATGACAGTTGAAATTTCCAGAAGAAATACGGGACCATCCTCATCATCTGCCCTGGCCCCATGGTCTTCCCTGAGGACTACAGCCCTGCCCACAGCCCCAGCATCTACCCACAGCCCCAGAGCAGGAGCTGCAGTCGTCCGGCCAAGAAGGCGGAGACCGCGTCCTCCAATGGAGGGAAAACACAAAAGACTCGAATGGTCGATGCAGAAGAGCGTTTCTGACATGGGGACTGATGCAAAGACAATAAAACCTGAGTAACGTGATAGAGACTGACTGGCAGAGGGGCTGGGAGACATCTCTGAGCCTAGACCTGAAGGAGGAGAAAGGGACAGAGCCATGATGATTTAGGGACAAAGGGAAAGAGAAAGAAAAAGACCTGAGACAGGAAAGGTTTTCGTGTTTGGGGAAAGAGAAATGTCAAATGTCACTGGGGCAGAGTGACCTGTGAGGACGGGGAGCTCCCAGGAGGAGGCTGCACACACTGGCAGGGGCCCTGGTGACACAGGGCTGTGGAGCCACAGGGAGGATGTGGATTCGTCCTGAGGAACATGGGAAGCCAGAGGAGGACTCAATGCCAAGGACTGACACAACCTGCCTCTAAATTTACCCCTTGTAATCCTAACGTAGAGAAAGACCTCTGTCTCTGAGTCTAAGCCCCTATTTCTTCCATTCTTGTGCTTTTATTTTTGTTTTCTTTTTTCATTTTTGGAGGACTGAGACCCATTTAAAATTCTAATTACAACTAGGCACTTTTCCCTCCCAAAAGAAAAGCCACACACAGACATACACCAAATTCTGACAATCACTTCAGGGGTTCATGGGGGTCAGATTCAGCTTCTGGTCGAGTCCCTAATGTCCATGTTACCGGTGGGCTCAC
This sequence comes from Daubentonia madagascariensis, assembly GCA_023783475.1. Classification (NCBI taxonomy): domain Eukaryota; kingdom Metazoa; phylum Chordata; class Mammalia; order Primates; family Daubentoniidae; genus Daubentonia; species Daubentonia madagascariensis. Next base: position 397,192 of record JAKFHU010000112.1, on the reverse strand, counting down.
TGAGGTCCAGAGGGGGAGATATTTCACCACGTTATCCTGAGAAGGTCTGGGTTGAATGAACAGAACCGGGTTTAACAAGATTCTGAAAGTGGCCTGGAGGAGCCAATGGGGTAGTTTGTCATTATCAACCTTCCCTCTTAAAAATTCCACAACCACTGTTCACATACCTGAGCAAAATAAACTTCTCTTTCAAGGTTTTCATCACATTGATTCCTCTTTCCCGGAAATCAGAGTAAAATACTTTTAAAATACAAAACTGTGAATGGATAGCTATTGTTGTTAAAAATATTGGAAGAGAGTTAGTTGTAGAAATAAACTGTGAGCAAATTTTTTTCAGCATGAATACATGGGCTCTGTTGGAATAAGGTTCCTAGTCAATTTCAGCCCATCCTTCAACATTTGCAGAGAACGGAACAGACAGTGGGGACTTGAGGGGAACATCTACTTACTAGATCACAGCTTACCACTTTTACAGATCACATACAGGAAGAAAATTGAATATTAGACTAACTGATTATACTAGATTTAACCAGTTAAGTAAGTAAAGATAAAAGATCATTGAGAGCATTACCAAGTAAAACAATCTAAAATCATTCATTAGGTACCAAACAAGTTTCCAAATATGTGATAGAGTAGAAAGCATGCATACCTCAATCTCAATTGTAAAAAAGAAACAATTTGGAAATTGTTTTTTGAGAAAATCTAATGGGTTCTGGGGTGACAGTTTTAAAAATTTGAGAATATAGTTGGCCCTTAAACAACATGGGTTTGAACTGTGCAGTTTCACTTAAAACATGGATTTTTTTTTTCAATAAATATATTGAAAACATTTTTGGAGATTTGTGACAATCTAAAAAAAGGGTCAGAGATAAACTGCATAGCCTAGAAATATCAAAAAAGTTAAGAAAAAAGTATGCCATGAATGCATAAAACATATGTAGATACTAGCCCATTTTATCAATTACTACCATAAAATATACACAAATCTACTATAAAAAGTTAAAATTTATCAAAACTTACACACACATTTACAGACCATACATGGTGGTATTCACAGTTGAGAGAAATGTAAACAAGTGTAAAGATGCAGTGTCAAATCATAACTGCATAAAATTAACTGTCATCCATACTGTACTACAATAATTTCATAGCTACCTCTTGTTGCTATTGTGGTGAGCTCAAGTGTTTCAAGTATCCATTTAAAATGCTGTGTCTCTCCAGGAAATTGCATACTACAGTGAAAAGTGATCTTCCGTGGTCCTTGTGTATTTTTCATCCTGGCTAGTGTAGTATCATAAACCTTGAATAACACCATGGGACCCATACTAACTGCCAATGGTGATACTGGAAGTGCTCCCAAGAAGTAGAAAAAAGTCATGATGTTAGAAGAAAAAGTAGAATTGCTCGATATGTACCAGAGATTGAGGTCTGCAGCTACAGTTGCCCACCATTTCAAGATAAATGAGTCCAGAGTAAGGATCATTGTGAAAAAAGAAAAGGAAACTCATGAAGGCATAACTGAAGCTATGCTTGCAGGCATAAAAGCCTTGCACTTTTTGTAAAATATCTTTTTATCTTATATTGAAAAAGCATCTTTTATGTGGGTGCTGGATTGCTATAAGAATTGCTGTAAGAAAGGCATACCTACAGACTCGAATACGATTTGAGAAAAAGTAAAGCCATGATATGGCAATTTAATGCAAAAGACAAGTGAAGGATCTAAAGCTGGAGAATTTAACGCCAGCAAAAGATAGTTTGATAATTTTAGAAAGAGGTTTGGCTTTAAAAATGTCAAGATAACAAGGGAAGCAGCTTCTGCCAACCAAGAGGCAGTAGACAAGTTCCCAGAAGCCATTAAGAAAATCACTAAGGAGAACGGATATTTGCCTGAATAAACGGATATTTAATGCAGACAAAAGTGACCTATTCTGGGGGAAAAAAATGCTACAAAGGACATTTATTAGTAAGGAAGAGAAGCAAGCACCAGGATTTAAGGAAGGAAATGATAGGCTAACTGTCCTGTTTTGTGCAAATGCAGCTGGATTTATGATCAGGACTGCCCTCATCTGTAACACTGCTCACCCCTGAGCCTTGAAGGGAAAAGATAAACACCAGCTGCCAGTCTTTGGATGTACAACAAGAAGGCCTGAAAAAGAACCCTTTTTCTGTACTGGTTCCATCGATGCTTTGTCCCCAAAGTCAGAAGTACCTTGCCAGTAAGGGATTGACTTTTGATATTGGACAATGCCGCTGGCCACCCAGAACCCCATGAGTTCAGTTTGACACTGAAGGCATCAAAGTGGTCTACTTGCCCCCAAAAACAACATCTCTAATTCAGCCTCTAGATCAGGGAGTCATAAGGACCCTTAAGGCTCATTACACATGGTACTCTATGGGAAGGACTGTCAACACTATGGAAGAGAACCCCAAAAGACAGAACATCATGAAAGTCTGGAAGGATTACGCCATTGAAGATATCATCATTGTTATAGAAAAAGCCGTGAAAACCATCAAGCCTGAAACAATAAATTATTGCTGGAGAAAACCGTGTCCAGATGTTGTGCATGACTTCACAGGATTTACAACAGAGCCAATCAAGGAAACCATGAAAGAGATTGTGGATATGGCAAAAAAGGTGGGGGGTGAAGGGTTTCAAGATATGGATCTTGGAGAAATTTAAAAGCTAATAGACACCACAACAGAGGAATTAACAGAAGATGATGTGATGGAGATGAGGCCTCCTGAGCCAGGGCCAGAAGACATGGAAGAAGATGTAGAAGCAGTGCTGGAAAAAGGAAAAAAATTGATATTAAATAATTTGGCAGAAGGGTCCTGATTACTCAAGACTGCTTTTGACTTCTTTTACAACATGGACCCTTCTATGATACAGGCACTGAAACTAACGCAAACAGTGGAAAAAGGATTTGTCACATATGGAAACATTTTTAGAGAAATGAAAAACCAAAAAATTCAGACAGAAATTACCCTGTATTTCCATAAAGTTTCACTGAGTGTGTCTGCCTCTCCTGCCTCCCCTTCCACCTCGTCCACCTCTTCCACCTCTGCCACCTCTGCCACCCCTGAGACAGCAAGTCCAACCCCTCCTCAACCTACTCAATATGAAGACAACAAAGATGAAGACCTTTATGATGATCCACTTCTACTTAATAAATAGTAAATATATTTTCTCTTCCTTATGATTTTCTCAGTAACATTTTTTTCTCTAGCTTACTTTATTGTAAGAATACAGTATACAATACACATAACATACAAAATGTGTGTTAACAAACTGCTTATGTTAACAGTAAGGCTCTGGTCAACAGTAGGCTATTAGTAGTTAAGTTTTGGGGGAGTCCAAAGTTATGTGTGGATTTTCGACTGCAGAGGGGTGTGCACCCCAGCCCCTGAGTTGTTCAAGGGTCAACTGTATGTCATATTTAGAAAAGAATGACATTAGCTGATGATAGAATGTCACCAATGCTTGAGAAGTTAATATTTGTAGAAAAGTAGAAACTGTATAAACTAAGATTTATCCCAAGCTTCAAAAAGAACAATGAATTAATTATAAGGGAACTAGAAAGAAAAACAGAAAATCCATTATTAAAAAAAAACAGCACTTTTAATATTTCTTTAAAAAGGCACTATGTAGTGATAGAGACTCAATCACCCCTTGCCCACTTTACTCTCCCACTCCCTACACTATGCCAGGAAAAGAGAACGGGGTGGGGGGGCCCCACACTTCATGAGTCAAGTAACTCTTCTCTGGCTGAATAGGGACTGCAAATAGAAAGAGCCTCTGAAGCCAAAAATTATTAAAAGCACAAGCTTTATAGACAGGGGTTTTGTAATTCCTATCCTCATCTGTATTAATTTAAACAAATTTTAAATTTATTAGATTTTAACGAGAAATCAACATGTCACAACTTAATCATCCACATCCAATGGACCCAGGGTCCTGTCTTTCTTCATTGCTGTTTCCCGCCCTCATTCCGTGCATCTCTCTCATTCTCGCCTTCTCTCTCTAGCTCTTTTTGTCCTTTTCTTTTCCGTGTTTCCCCCTGGGCTTCTGCTTCTCATTTTGTGCCCCTCTCCTCTCCTGCTCTTTCTGCTCTTCTTCCCTTTATTCCTTCTGTTCTACCTGTTCTGCTCCATTCTGGTCACTTCTTGCACCTCTTGTTCCTCTTTCTCCCTATCTTTTCATTGTCCCCAATTTCCAGATATTTCTGCCTCTTTCTTCCCCATCTCTGCTCCCCCTCTGCTTTCCCTGTTGAATTCCTGCTTCTCTGTTACACCCCCTTGTCCCACGGGAGGGGACTGCGAAGGAGAGGCTTGGGAGCCGAAGGCCCTGGCTTGAGGAAGACTCCAGGTGAGATCGACAGAGGTGGCGCCTTAGGAGAGGGGTGGGGTCTACAGAACCCCAGAACCGAGGAGAGGGCGCGGAATGTCCAGGATTGGGGCTGCGGCGCCGCCCTCCAGAGTCCGACAAGGGCGAGGCTTCCATGGTGAGGTCGTGAATCCACTTCACCGGTGAGGATTTTAAGAGGCGCGGGGTTGGAGGAGAGGTCAGTAAAGAGTTTTAAGCAGGAAAAAGACGTAAAAGGTGGCGTTTGCTTGACCCAAGGCAGAAAGAATGGGGATAGGGACCAGGCTCCGAGCGATTTTAATCCAAAGGGAAGCAATCCCCGGACTCTGACGGAGATCGTCTGCATTTACTTGGGGTAGAGGGAGCGGTGCGGGGATTTTAAGGTCTGTAGGGACCCCCAGACCCGGGACATGGAAGAAGGGGGACTGCAAAGCGCAGATTTAACCTAAATACAGGGAAACTCACGCTCCACGCGGTGTGACCTCCACTCCCGGCGATCCGCTTCCGGGTCTGCAGGGAACCCCGCAGAGGTGAGAGAGCGGGCGGGTTGGAGGCGGGCCCGGGGCGGGGCGACGTCCAGGGGGCGGGGCCTGAGAGGACAGACCAGGGCCCGCGAGAGGGTGGGGGCGGAGCCGGGGCGGGGCGTGACCGGCGGGGGCGGGGGCGGGGCGGGGCCTGTGCTTCCCGCCGCCTTGCTCCGAGAGCGGCCGTATCTTCCGGGCGTGGAAACGTTTGAGTCTATTTGGTATCCTGTGGAGCAGTTTTGCTTCTTGCCTATTTTAAGTTAATGTTTCAGACAGTTTTAAGATAAAGCCTTAGAGTTGTGTGAGCTACTTATATTGGAAACTAAGATGTGTTCCTCTTAACAAATTGCAAACCGTTTAAGTGGAAAGATATTTTTGTCAGTAGGTTGAACCCAATCCTGTTAGTGAGACTGAAGCGACTTAGTGGTCTGAGAACGGGACTTCGGTTCAGGGAGTAGAGAGGGGAGGTGACTTGATCCAGAAATGTTTCCCGCAATTAGAATTAGTGTAAGCAATTTAATTCAACAAGACTGGAATTGTCTGTGAAGGGGATGCAAACTAGAATGTGAAACGCAAAACGCTGCCTTGGCGGAATGTGCCATTTCATGCCGAAGCCCAACAGAACATCCTTTCCGTTTCTATTCCCCATTCACTCTGGAGGGAGAGACTCAACCTGTGCTCAGGTCGAGAGACTTTCATAAGGAGAAGGCCTAGGGTGTGGGGTGTGGGGGTCCTGTAATAAGTTTGGTCAGAAACCATTGCTTTTAAAGAAGCAACAACTTTTTAAAAATAGATATAAATTGCATTGTTCTTCCTTACACTTGTTAATCTATTCCATTTAAGATGAATTACCCTTAAATATCTTTCAGATAGACTTTGTTGACATCTTAATATTCTCACATCAATAATTTCTAGATATGGTATATTGTAATATCAAAATCATTTAAGTTCATTTAGAAAGTAATTAGAAGATAATGTTTATTTAAAAATTGTAATTAGTGTAATGTCTTTTATTTGTTGTCTATTAATATTTCTGAACGTTTTCCCATTGTGGATAACAAAGCCAATAAAACATCGTTTTCAGAAGACATTTGTTGCTTCTTCAAGGAAATTTAGGGAAAGGACTCTGACAAGTGTTCTTGAATACAGGTTTTTGATAACTGTAGAGATCATACCATTGGACTTGGTAAAAACTTCCAGAATCTAATTAAAAAGCTGATGCATTCTTGAGGAGTTCTAACCCCAAATCAAGTGGAACAAGAGTTAGTTACATGGGACTAAACTAATAGAGGACTGAAATAATTTTATGACATTTTTGTTTGAAGCATCACTGATTGTTTTTGTGTTTTCTTTTCCAGAGTCAATAAAACTTTTTTTTTCTTTTTGAGCCATTCATAGCTCATTGTTTGTCTTTTTGATACTAGCTATTCTAACAGGTATGAGGTGATATTTCACTGTGATTTTGATTTGCACTTCCCGGATGAGTTGATGTGTTCAGCATCTTTTCATATGCCCATTTAGTCATTAGTATGTCTTTAGAAAAATGTCTATTAGGTACTTTGCCTATTTATTAATCATGTTATTTGTTTTAATTTTCTATATTTGTTATTTGGGGAGATTGATCTGAGTTTCTTAACATGTTGGATTTAAACCCTTATCAGATATATGTTTGCAAATATTTTCTCACATTCCATAAATTGACTTGTCACCCTGTTGATTGTTTCCTTTGCTGTGCAGAAGCTTTTTAGTTTGATAGAGTCTTATTTGTCTATTTTTGCTTTTGTTGCCTATGATTTTGGGGTCATGTCCCAAAATTCATTCCCCAGAGCAAAGTCAAGACCCTTTTCCCCTGTGTTTTCTTCTTGTAGTGTTGTAGAGTTGGTCTTAGATTAACATTTTTAACTCTTTTTGAGTTGATTTTTGTATATGGTGTAAGATAAGGGTTTAGTTTCGTTCTTCTGCATATGGGTATCCAGTTTTCCCAACACCATTTGTTGATGAGCCTATCCTTTCCCTATCTTATGTTCTTGGCACCCTTGTTGAACACCAGTTGACCATGAATGCACGGATTTTTTTCTGAGTGTAATGTTGTGTTCCATTGGCAGTTATGTCTGTTTTTACCCATAGCATACTGTTTTAATTAGTGTAGCTTGGCAATATATTGTAAAAAAAAAAACTGTGATGCCTGCAGCTTTGTTCCTCTTGATGAATATTGCTTTGGCTATTCAGTGTCTTGTGTGGTTTCATATGAATTTTAGAACTGTTTTCTCTTTTTGTAAAGAATGCTGTGGAATTTTGCATTGAATCTCTATTTCAGTAATGGTAGTTTTGACCTTTAAACAATATTAATTCTTCCAATCCAGGAACTTGGGTTGGTTTTCCATTTATTTGTGTTTTTTTTAATTCTGTTCATCAATGTTTTATAATTTTCAGTGTGCAAGTTTTCACCTCTTTGGTTAAGTTTATTCTTCAATATTTTATTCTTTTGTTGCTATTATAAATAGAATTATTTTCTTAATTTTCACTTCATAGAGTTTGTTGTTTGAGTAATGACTTAATGAAACTCCAGTCAAGCTTCATTCCTTCCTCCAGGGCCCTGAACTTTGGACCACCCTTGGGTAGGGTAATTTTGAACAACTCCTTAACAGCCCCTCTCAAGAGTAGGCTGACCTTTAATAAAACATTCCCTGAATAACTGTAGGTCATGCCAGGTGCTCAACCAGTACCCCATACCTGCCTCTTTCTGAGCTTGTTTACTCTTCCATATAAAAGATAAACTCTTTTCTGTCTGACTCTTAGATGTAATTACTTCGTGGTTTATAGGAAAGAGAATAACCTCTTTATTAAATACCCTTAGAAATACTGCAAAATTATTTATTCCTTAGGTGAAAATAAATCCAATGTCTTCTGAAAACTACCAATTTTACAGGCTTTGTTATCCACACCTGACAGAAAATTAAGAAATAAAAAACCAAAGAAATGACCTAAAATTAAGTGCAACTTTAAATTAAAAAAACAAAGACCTAAAACAGAATACAATTTTAAAATAAAAAGTATGTTGTCTACCTTCAGAATGCACTTAAAGTGAATTTGAAATTACATTATATTTAGAAATTATTGCATTAAGCATATTATGATGTAAATAAAGTTTATTTCAAAGGTGTTTGAGGTTAACTCATCTTTATTTCTTTTTCTTTGTTTTTTTGTTCATTTGTTCTTGGTTAACTCAATGTGGAATAAAATAACTGGCACTGGGAATACCAATGCAATTTATATCTATTTTTAAAAAGTAATTGCTTGTTTTAAAGCAACAGTTGGTGATTTAACTTATCTGGGCTTTAGCCTTCCACTGGGGCTCACACCCCACGTGTTGTCCCTATGAAAGTCTCTGGAACTGAGTACAAGGTTGATTCTCTCCCACTGGGGCGCTAAGGGACTAGAAGTGGAGAGACGCAGCGGACTACCTGAGACCTGGGCTCTCTCAACGCCCCGCCCCGGGCCCCGACCCCGACCCCGCCCCGGGCCCCGCCCCTCCCGCGGTCCAGCCTCGGGCCCCGCCTCTCACCCCGGCCCCGCCCCCAGGCTGTCCGGGCGCCTCTCTCCGCGCATGCGTACTTTCCTGCAGTCCCGGAAGCGGATCGCGTGGAGGGGAGCTGATGCTGCCGAGCGTGAGTGTCCCCCTGTCTACCTTAAACCTGCACTTCGCTGTCCTCCGTCTTCCATACCCGGTACGCGGGGGTCGCTATGGACCTTAAAATCCCCAAACCGCCTCCTCCACCCCAGACCTCGCGGTCCCTTTAGTTTAAAATCGCTCCGAGGCTGGTGCTGCCCCCGGTCTTTGTGCCTTCGGACCAGGTAAACACCGCTTCACGTTTTTGTTTTTTTTCTTAAAACTCTTGACTGATCTCTCCATCCGCACCGCGCTTTTCAAAGTCCTCACTCGGGAGGTGGATTCACGCCCTTTGCGCCGCTCAACCCTCGCCCTTGTCGGCCCCTGGAGGGCAGCGCCACAGCCCGGTCCTGGGATTCTGCGGACCGCACCCCTCTGCGAAGGCGCCGTCGCGCCGTCACTTCTCCATCAGCAGGCCTGATCCTGCTCCCCAGGCCTCCCCTTCGCAGTCACCGCGTCCCCGACCCCTCGTTTGGGGAGGTTACTGGGGCCTGTCTTGTGACACCCGGCGTTCTGACGTGCCCAATCCCATCCCATTGGAAAATGCTGCTGTTCTGGGAGGCGGGTATCTTATTCCATCCCCTTCCCTGTGAATGTGTGGGCAAAGGGGATCAGGAGAAAGAGAGAGCAACTGAGAGAGAAATAGAAAAACTGAGGAAGAGAAAAGAATGAGGGAGATCTGTCAGCAGATGTCAAAGTATAGAGAATGTGTGAGGAATTTGCAAAGAGACGGTAAGAGTGAAAGAAGCAGCCGAGAAAGTATTAGGGGGAGAAAAGCAACTGGAGAAATTTAGAGAAAAATTCAATGTCCAGAGGGATGAAGGATAGCAAAATAGGGAGAGGGGCAGCAAAGGGGGAGGCAGCTCAGACAGAGTGGGGAGGGTGGTGAATGATTTGGAGCCAGGGCAGGCAGAGCAGCCTGGTGCTGGGACACCAAGATGGGGCACCTGGTGACAAGGAGAGTAGAGAGGGAACCACAGCAGGGAGGAAGCCTGGGGACCTGGGGGTGCCAGAGAGTTGGGACAAGGGGGTGTAACAGGGAAGAGGGAGTTTAATAGGGAGAGCAGAGGAGGAGCAGAGATAGGGGAAGAAAGAGGCAGAAATATATGGAGATTGGGGCAATCAAAAGATTGGGGAGAAAGTGGAAGAAAAGGTGAAACAAGTTGCAAGAATGGCACAGAAAGGTGCGAGAGAAGTAGAGGGAAGAAGGGGAGAAAGAGCAGGAGAGGAGAGGGGCACAGATGAGCAGAAACCCAGGGAGAACACACAGAAAAAGGGAAAAAAAGAGCTAGAGAGAGAAGGTGAGAACGAGAGGTATGTACAGAACGACGGAGGGAAACACACAGGAATAAAGGTCCCTTTAAGTAAAATTACTAATGGGTCCACATTAGTGGTGAGGAAGACAGGGATGATTGGATATGATGATTGTAATTATCATTTGTAATTAGCGTTTTAAATGGATACCAATCCTCCAATAACGAAAAAAGAAAAAATAACAAGAATGGAAGCAGGGGCTGCGACAGAGAGAACATCTTCAGAGGCCTTTCTCTGCATTAGAATTCTCAGGGCTAAACCTACAGGCAGGTCGTGCCAGTCCCTGGCATTGAGCCCTCCTCTGGCTTCCCGTGTTCCTCAGGACGAATCCAGATCCTCCCTGTGGCTCCACAGCCCTGTGTCACCAGGGCCCCTGCCAGTGCGCAGCCTCCTCCTGGGAGCTCCCTGTCCTCACGGCTCACTCTGCCCCAGCCACGTTCGACATTTCTCTTTCCCCAAACACGAAAACCTTCCCTGTCTCAGGTCTTTTTCTTTCTCTTTTCCTTTGTCCCTAAATCATCATGGTTCTGTCCCTTTCTCCTCCTTCAGGTCTAGTCTCCCACCCCCTCCCACCTGTCATTCCAGGCTCCCTCTGCCAGTCAGTCTCTATCACGTTACTCAGCTTTCATTGTCTTTGCATCAGTCCCCATGTCAGAAACGCTCTTCTGCATCGACCATTCGAGTCTTTTGTGTTTTCCCTCCATTGGAGGACGCGGTCTCCATCTTGTTGGCAGGACGACTGCAGCTCCTGCTCTGGGGCTGTGGGTAGATGCTGGGGCTGTGGGCGGGGCTGTAGTCCTCAGGGAAGACCAGGGGGACAGGGCAGATGATGAGGATGGTCCCGTATTTCTTCTGGAAATTTCAGCTGTCATCGATCTAAACTTTCTGTGGCTATTTATTTTACTCAAAATGAGAGCAAAAGGATGTACTGAGGCCTGCAAAGCCTTACGGGGACCCTGTGTTCTCAAGCATGTGCTGAGATGTCCCTATTTTAGCCGTCTGTGTCACTGCTTTACTCCGGCTCCTGGGTCTTCCAGGCTCTGCTGCACATCACCAGGGACCAGTTGCATGTATTTAAAATTACATTGTTTGTAAGTATATTATTTAATAATATAAAGAAAAAATTACATGTTTACTTAAAACAGATGAAAATATACATCCTTTCCAAAATTCTTTTGAAGTGTGGTAAAAAAAGTTGTGAACACCTGGGCCCTCCCTGCTCTGCTCCCCCAGGACCTCTCGGCCTCATCTCCCACTTGTGTCATCCTCAAGCGCTCTGCTCCAGCCACACAGGCCTCTTTCCTCTTCCTGGGGCCAAAATGGCTACCGCCTCGCGGCTTTCTCATTGGCTGTCCCTCTGCCTAGAATTTTGGGGCCCCTCAGTGCAGGTGACAAACACCATTCCTTTTTTCCTTGGGTCTCTGTTCTGATATCATATTCTCAGTGGAGACTCCATCTGGGCTCCATTTAACATTCCAGCCACACCGTCATCCCCACCTCTGCTTTATATTGGCTACTGGATACATGGATACAGTTCACAACAAGGTCCTGAGGGGAGAGCAAAGCCAGAAGGTGGCGGGTGTGCTGGGCTTGCCCCTCTGAGTGGAGCTCAACCCTGGCTTCACATTAGAGTGCTGAGGCATTTTGGAAGTACATCTCTTGTGTACCCTTACCAGAGATTCCCATTCAAATAGTCAGATTGGGACCATCTTTCAATAATATTTATAATGCCCCAGGTGATTCCAGTCTGTGTCCAGCATTGCACCCTACAGCTCTGTGTCCTCCTTTTCTGAGGGCTGAGATCAGCCTGTGATCCACAGAGAGGTGAGGGGGACTGTGCTCTGCATTGGGTTTGCTCAGGGCCAGGTCTGTGTCCTGGAGGGGAGCTCAGTCCAGCCTGGCTCCCCACTGCTTCAGCGTGTGTGTGGGCTTTACCAGGAGGGCAGCAAGGTCTGAAGAAAGGGGTCAAAAACTTACCTGTTCTTCCTGTAGGAGTTTGTTGTTCCTGCATCTTTCATGGTGCAGTGGGCAGCAGAGGACCATCTTTCCACTTGGTGATGTCTTTCCTGTATATGGGGTTGTAGCATAGGAAGGGAATGTGTGGATTGTGAACAGTAAACAGCATATTTCCGACATTTAGGATTGACTTCTAACGACTCATGTTACATGAAGAAGAAACCCAGAAGAGGAGGAAGAGGAAAGAAAAGGAGTCAGGAATGGCTCTTACTCAGGTAAAGTGATATTCTCGGTGGATCGTTCTGTGTCTCCCTCCTTTCTGAAATGCCGGGCACTGCAGTTTCCAATCTTCTCTGGCTCCGACGCGTCCTGCCTGGCGTGTCTGCTCACACTCACCCGTGCCTTCCCTCAGCCCCTCTCATGTCCACTTAGATCCCATCTCACCATGACCCAGTGACATGAGCTTGTGAAGAGGCTGCACTGGGCATGGTCCTGGGAAGGGCTTCACGTGCAGACATGGATTGGAGACGGGGTGTGGCCCCTGTGGTGTCAGTGCTGTTGGGCAGCAGGGACTGTTTAGGGACCACATCTGGATGCACTGTCCGCTGTCTATAGACCAGGATTAGAGAAGCTGCCCACGGAAGTCATGTATTAATGTGGACATACTGTTATTTATAGTGGCTATACTAATTTATATTCCCAGAAATAGTGTATGAGTTCCCTTTCCCCCTCATATTGACCAGCATCATTTATTTTTTATCTTTTTAAACAATAGCTATTCTATCTGTGTTAAGATGATATCTCATTGTGGTTTTGATTTGCATTTCCCTGATGATTAGTGACGTTGAGCATTGTTTTATATACCTGTTGACCATTTGTATGTTTTCTTTTGAGAAAGGTCTATTCGTGTCATTTGCCCACTTATTAATGGGGTTATTTCTGTTTTTACTGTTGAATTGCTTGAGTTCCTTATATGTTCAGGATATTAGTTTCTTGTCAGATGTATAATTTGCAAATATTTTCTCCCATTCAACCAGAGAAACAGGTTTTTCTGCCTTTGCCGTGCAGAAGCTTTTTAGTTTTATATAGTCCCATTGTTTCATTTATAAAAATAGAGTTTTATTTTTGTTTTTGTTGTTTGTGCTTTTGAGATCTTAGTCATAAAATCTTTGCCTAGACCAATGTCCTGAAGTGTTTCCTTTATGTTTTCTAGTATCTTCATAGTTTTGTGTCTTATGTTGAAGTCCTTAATTCATCTTGAGTTGATTTTTGTATATGGTGAGAGATAGGGGTCCAGTTTCAATGTTCTACACATGGATATGCAATTTCCCCAATACCATTTATCAAAAAGTATGTCCTTTCCCCAACATATGTTCTTGCCTAGTTAAAGGGAGCCTGTCTCTCCCTTTAAATCTAATATTTGCTTTATCTATCTGGGTGCTCCAGTGTTGGGTCATATACATTAACAACTGTTATATCCTCTTGCTGAATTGATCTCTTTATCATTATATAATGACCTTCTCTGTCTCTTTTTACTGTTTTTGACTTAGTCTGTTTTATCGGATATAGGTATAGCTACTCCTGCTTGCTTTTGGTTTCTGTTTTCCTGGAATATCTTTTTCCATGCCTTTACTTTCAGTCTATATGTGTCTTACAGTTGAGATGCGTTTCTTTTAGGTAGCATGTACAGTCATATTTTTAATTCATTTAGCCAGTCTGTATCTTTTAAGTGGAAAGTGTAATGTGTTTACACTCAAGGTTATTATTGATATGTGAGGGCTTATTTCTGTCATTAATTGATTTTTGATTATTTTGTATATCCTTTGTTCCTTTCTCTCTCTCTCTTATTGATATCACTTTGATTTGGTGGTTTCTGTAATGACAACATTTGAGTTTTTTCTCTTCCTTATTTGTGTGTTTGCTCTGCCAGTTGTGTTTTATACTTTCGTGTGTTTTCATGCTGGTTGATATCATCCTTTCACCGCCTGGTGTAGAACTCCCATAAGCATTTCTTGTAGGGCCAGTTTAGTGGTGATGAATTCCCTCAGCTTTTGCTTGTCTGCAAAAGACTTTATTTCTCCTTCATTCATGAAGGGTAACTTTGATGTGTATAGTTTAATGGGCTGACAGGTTTTTTCTTTCAGCACTTTGAATATATTATCTCCTTCTTTCCTATGCTATACGTTTTTGCTGAGAAATCCACTGTTAGTCTGGTGGGAGTTCGTTTGTAAGTGACTAGATGCTTTTGTCTTGCTGTTTTTAGAATTCTCCTTTTGTCTTTTACTTTGACGGTTTGACTTTAATGTGCCATGGAAAAGACCTTTTTGGATTGTATAATATCTCTTTTGTTATCTCTGAGCTTTCTGTATCTGGATGTCTAAATCTTTTCCTAGACTTGGGAAATTTTCAGGTATTCTTTCGTTAAATAGGTTTTCTATCCCTTTTGTTTTCTGTTCACCTTCTAGGACACCAAAAATTCAAATATTTGAATTTAAATTCAAATATTTTATTTATGGTGTCCAATATGTCACATAAGCTTTGTTCATTCTTTTTTATTCTTTATCTTCCTTTTTGTCTGACTGGATTATTTTAAAAGTCCTGTCTTCAAGTTCTGAAATTCTTTCTCCTGCTTGATATAGTCTGTTGTTGAAGCTTTTGAATGTATTTTGTATTTCATTCAATGAATTTTTCACTTCTGGAATTTCTGTTTTGTTCTTTTTTATGATATCTGCCTCTTTGGAAAATTTCTCATTTATATCCTCAATTGTATTCTTGATTTCTTTGTATTGTTTTTCTGTATTCCTTTTTATCTCAAGGAGCTTCTTTAATGTCATTATTTTTAATTCTTTTTCCAGTATTTCATAAATTTCTTTTTCATTGGAATCTGTTGCTGGAGAATTGCTGTGTTCTTTTGAAGGTGTCATATTTCCTTGCTTCACATTTCAGGTGTCCTTACGTTGATATCTGCACATCTGGTATAACAGTCACTTCCATTTTTTTGATTTGCTTTTGTAGGTGAGGACTTTTCTCTGAAGATGTGTCTATGGTGTTGGTTGGGTAGGGCAGTTAGGCTTTGTTTCTGGTTGCATGCAGTAGTGTTGTCTTCGTATGATTTCTTTATTGTAAACAGCGTCAGGGGTATCTGATTTCCTCAGTGGCTTAGGGTGCCATTGTTAGTGGAGGTAGTGGTGAAGTTTTGCTGGGGAAGGGAATGCCAGGTGGGCCAGTTCTTTGGCCTCAGTAGTGGCAGCAGCAGGCCAAGTCTGCCTGTCCTTTGGCCCCAGGGTAGCGTGCACTGGAATTAGTGGGTCCAGGTAGGCTGATTCTTCAGCCTCAGGGTGGTTTGCTCAGGTGCTAATAGGCAGTGGTGAGTTCTCAGGCCCCTGGGCAGCAGATGTGGCATGGATGATGGCAGAAGCAGTGGTGAGACAACCCTCTGGCTCCCAAGTAGTTTATGCTGGTGTCAGTGGTGGCTGCGACTGGCTGGGTGGACTAGTCCCCAAACCCACAGGTGGCATGTGCAGGTGGGTGCCAACTGTGGTAGTGGCGGCAGGTTGGATGGGCCTAACCTTAGGCCCCCAGGAGGAGTTGGATGGCACACAGCTGTAGGCCCATGTGCCAATGGTGGTGGAATGAGCCGGGCGGTTCTCACACCCTTGGACAATGTGGTCGGGCACTGTAGGGGTGGTGCCAGTCCAGGTGGGCCTGTCCTCGGGACCCGTGGTGTGGTATATTCAGGCACTGGCTGCAGTAGGCAGGGGCAGGGTGATCCCTGGGACCCCGGCAGAATGCTTGGCTGGGGACAGCATTGAGTATGCTGCAGCCTGCTACTGGAGGGCGGAGGGATTGCTTTCAGTGGCAGCAGCCATGGGCAGGTGGCTGGGGAGCATGCGTTTTGGCGGCTGCGGGCAGGGTTGCCTGTCCTCAGGGCACTTGTAGATGCACAGCATCTCTGCTGCAGAGAGCAGCAGGGTCACTGCCAGAGGCTTAAGCTTCAGTCCCAGCCCTGGTAGTGGCAGCCAGCAGTGATGGCAGCTGCAGGCGGGGGAGCTTGTCCTCAGGACATGAGAATGTGAGCAGTGGTTCCACTCCCAGAGGCCTGGGGTCATTGCCAGTGGTACACTGTTTGGCCCAGATGGCAGCAGCCAGCCACGATGGCAGCTGTGGGCAGGAAATGCCACTAGGGCTCCAGGGATATGGAGATGCAGGGGCTGTTGGGCCTAAGGCAGGATGCAGTCTGTTGAGTCTTGGGCTCTCAAAATGGTGCTGTGCGGTAGCTGCTTAGGACTTGGGGGGCAGGAGGAACCCAGGGTGGGCTCCCTCTCTGGAGCAGGTTGTATGGTCTCCAGGCAGCTTCCTATGCCAGTCTCAGGGCCCATGGAGATTAAGGGACTCTCCTGTGTCTAGAATTGCAGGAGTCCATGGTGACAATGTGGACCACTGGGACCTCTCACTTACCCTCTCCCTGCACTGGGGAGCCTCTCCGGGCTCCCAGTCAATTTTGGCTGAGCAGGCCCACTTCCCTCTCCTTCCTTGCTTTAGGTGTTTCCTGTCACTTTTCTGTTGAATGTGCAATAACATTTACACTAAATTAAGTATGAGTTGTACATTTTTATTGTCCCAAACATGCTGAAATGAACCTGAGCAAAAATGATGAAAAAAAACATCAAAATATACGATGGCTGTCCAGAAAGTATCCAGCCATGTAACTGTTCTTGTCATGTTAACAATAGCTGGATACTTTTCGGACAGCCCTCGTACGTCATTGGGAGACAGCTTCTCTTGTTTCATGGATGCACAAGCCCATGGTGTATTGTTTGTTTGTTTGTTTTTAGAGATGGGGTCTTGCTCTCTTGTCCAGGCTGAAGTGCAGTGACATGATCATAGCTCTCTGCAGACTCAAGCCCCCGGGTTCAAGTGATCCTCCCACCTCAGCCTCCCAAAGTCTTGGGATTACAGGCCTGAGCCACCATGCCCAGCCTTGTGTTTTGTTTGTTTTGTTTTGGTTTGGTTTTTTGGCTATTCAAGTGAGGCAGCGGGAGTGGAGAAGGAACAAAGAAATCTGTAACTGGTTGTGATCAATTACTTGTAAACACCACTGCACTCAGACTAGCAAATGATTTCTTATCAAAGACACATCATCATTTGAAATAAGTTTTCTATTTTGTAACAGTTGAAATTATAATAATGTCTTAAAGATTTTCCATGGTTTTAAATTTGTTCTACACTATCACTTTAATGAGTTAATAGTAGTAAGAACAGTGACATATTAAGTGCATAACTGTGTGTGTATACAATGACCTGTTATGATGTTCCATATTCTTATCCTTGAATTTCTTTCACATTTTCTCCATTACATAAACCTCTGTCAATTTACATTTCATGCTGTCTCTGTTACTTAACTCGTTGTTTCTTTATGTTCAATTCTATATGCCAGACACCTGGGTGCAGGTGCTGGCTCTATCATTTTCAGCTCTTTGATCTGTGGCAAGTTTCTTAGAGTGTCTGTGACACAGTTTTCTCCTCAGTAAAATGGGAACAGATCATTCTATCACAGGCTATTATGTTATTATAAGAATTAGTACATGTAAAGCATTTAGAACAGTGCTTAGCACATGAGAAGTGTTCAAAAACTTAAGCCATTGCTATTGCCATCATCATCAAAGATTTTACACCCTGACCTTTTTTCTTTAAAGCCACCATGGCCTTTGTTTGTCATCTCTGAAGACATGTGTTATATTCTAGCTCATCTAGATACCAAATACCACTTGTTGTGTTGAACGTAATATCTAGCACTTCTATAGCTATGACCCTGTGTTGACTTGTTATTTATATATTTTTTGTATTCTGCACAAAAATGAGAAATCCACACTGATACAGAAGATATTATAATCTCTTATGGAAAAATATAATAAAACAATTAAGGAAAGACCTGTGCTCAAAAATACCTTAACGTGAATTTTGCAGAACACTTCAATCAAATCCATACTTAAAATTTGCTTCTCTCTTCATTTTCTGTGAAGATGATAAATCCCTCCATAACCCCTTGGTGAAATGTGTTTTTCATTTTAGGGACAGTTGACATTCAGGGATGTGGCCATAGAATTCTCTAAAGAGGAGTGGCAATGCCTGGATCCTGCTCAGAGGATGTTATACAGGGACGTGATGTTGGAGAACTACAGGAACCTGGTGTCCCTCGGTGAGGATACCTTTACTCCAGAAGTTGGGGTCTGCCCTTGGTATCTTAGCATTTTCCCTTGTGTGCCTCTTGGGAGCCCCTGTATTGCTTGACTGAGATTGAAGTCCTTTGAACTCAGAAACAAAGGCTTCAGAATGAGGCATTTAAATTTGTTCCACACTATTCCCTTTCTTCAGTTGTTGTGCCCCCTTTATGATATGCCAGTTGTGGATCCACAGCTAAAGTATACATAAAACCTTAGTCAGACTTTTAAAATATCTAATTCCTTGTTTTTTTACCTCTGTGCTTTTGTTTCAGTAGTTCTTAGAAGAGAGAGAGATGTCTGCATGTTACCATGTTCCTTAGGCATTCAGAAGGAGGCATTCAACATAAGGAGACCCCATCTCTACAAAAAATAGAAAAAAAATTAGCAAGTCTTGGTGGCATGTGCCTGTCGTCCCATCTACATGGGACACTGAGGCAGGAGAATCGCTTGAGCCCAGGAGTTGGAGGTTGCAGTGAGCTATGATGACACCACTGCACTCTACCCGGGGCAATAGAGCAAGACTCTCTCTCTCAAAAAAAAGCAAGTTTCAGAAGCAAAATCATGCAAACTTAAGAGATTATGAAATGAGGAGGAGCCAAGGTTTTTCTGCATTCGTAGAGCAATGGAGAAACTGCTCTAATGGAGTGCTGCTCTAATGCACTGCAGAACCTGCTTATAATTTCAGTAGCCTCCAATCTGACATACAAACTATGCCACTGTTCCTTTCAGTAATCCCAGTCAGACAAGACAGAATCCAGTCCTTTGTGTAGATGCCAGACAAGCCAGAACAATGGATCCAAATTCCACTCTCTTCTTCCATCCCAAGGAGGAAGTAGGGAGCAAGGCACAAATACTGTGCTGGGGAGGAGGTGGGGCAAAGATGAACAAATATCCACAAACGTTCCTACACTTTCTGGTTCAAGTTTGTATTGTGTTTGTTGGGTGCTGTGGCTTCTTTACTGGTTCTAGACTCTTCCCAAAGGTATTTGAGACCATACATTGTTGTTAAGTCGGTGTCTCCATGGAGGAACGAGGGCCTGGCATTTACTAGTCAGTCTCCTTGTGGACATCACTCTCCATGTCTCTTTTTATTCTGAAGATTATCTTAACAGGTCCATGGATGTGATGTCAACATACAGGAGCTAGCAAAAGAGACACTATTATTTTATATAACAAACAAAGAAACTTACCCTAAAAATTTTAATATGCAAAAATAGTTAAATTTCTTTTCTTTAAACACATAACTAATATTTTGATTAGTGAATTGTTTTAATTTTTTCATTAATGTGATCAAGCTCTTGCCTTGGCAACAGCCTTCTGCTAGCTTTGTTTCCTTGAACATATCTCTGCCAACCCAGCCAGGGCATCATGGTCTCCTGCATTGCTGTGCTCTTGATAAAATATCTCTGTACAGAATGAACTCATCCATCTTAATTTCTTGGCCATTGCCAGGTGTTTTTTTCCATGTCCTCCTAAAAATATTCATGCACAAGGAATCTTAATGTAGGATTTTGATAGATATATGGCTGGAAATAGAACTCATGGGACATTCAATTTCATACATGATATGTGAAATAGCAGATATTTAAGAGATGTAAAACTGCTTTCTTCCCAAGTCATCATACTGTCTCCCTTTTGAATCTCTTCTTGTCCCACACCTATAGTGTAATTCCCATATTTATGCATGGATCAGTATTTCTTTCTTGATCAGGTCAGAATTTGAACTACTGTAGTACAGTTATGTGAGGATTGTCCAGAAAGTATCCAGCCATTGTTAATATCATTTTTCATTTAATATCGTTTTCATATTACATGGCTGGCTACTTTCCAGACAGCCCTTGTATTCCTAGATTTGCGTGCACAAAATTTACTCCTACATGCCTATTACTCCCTGCCCTCCACTCTTGCCCTGGCTCCATCCTGGCCTTTCCTCACATGGTAGGTACCTTGATCTAGATGGAATATATTGTTGCTTCCTAGCATATTAATTTTGTACTCCTGAACTCTAATTTTCACAGGACCCCCACACCTCCCACACTACTCTCACTGTGTAAGGCTGATTTACAGCTAAAATCTCACTGATTTAGGCTTCCTAAATCAACATGTACAGGTGGTGATGACTCAACTACGATTACTCATGAAGGATGGCTGAGCAGCTCCATGAGCAACACAGCTCAGCTCTTGTATCTCCCTTGTATTTCTTCATTTGCATCTTGTATTTGCTGTGACCAGTTGTTTTCTTGACTGCCTGGGTGACCAGTTGTGCATAAGAGCGTGTCTGATTTTGTAGGCCCAGGATCAAATCCTCTTATTCTCAATTACTTTCTGTGCAAATTGAGGTTAAGTACATGAACACTGTGGGCCTGGTGTCTTTATTTGAAAAATAATGATAATTTATCTGAAAGTTTTTAACATAAGTCAGTGCTGTGTGAGGGCTTAGAATATTGCACATTTTATAGTAAAGTCTCAAAATTTCCTTTGTTTAATGATTTATCACCTTTATAATGAGATGGTCCTTTCCCTGTCTTATTTAACTCATTGTACAATAAGAAATACCATAGACTAGGAGGAATAAACCACAGAAATTTATTTCTCATAGACCTGGAGGCTGAGAAGTCAAGATTAAGGTAGGTGCCAGACAAACTGGTTCCTGGTGAGAGTCCTCCTGGTTTACCCCAGCCATCTTCTGACTGCCCCACATAATAGAAAAAATGACAGGAAACAAGGTGTCATGTCTCTTCTTATAAGGGCATTAATCCTATTTATGAGTAGTCCACCCTCATGACCTAATTATGTACCAAAGGCCCCACCTGCAATAACATCCCACTGGGGAATAGGACCTTAGCATATGAATTTTGGCTGACATATTCAGACCATAGAGGCTATGTTATATTTTATATGTTTTTGTTTTTCTTTTTGTTCTAAACAACATGTTCTCTCATCTCAGTTAATAAATTTTCTAAGTACAAACTCTATTTTATATATATATATAGTGGCTGATTATTAAAGGGCAATACATTATTAATCTTATTAAAGGACAATACATATATAGGGAATTGCTCTATTGACTGTTACATAACTGTGTGTGAAATCGTAATTGTGATTTCTGACTTTGTTATCTAATTCTTATTCTCTGTAATGCTATGTATTTACCTGACCTCATGCATCAAAAGTCAGTGATCTTAACATATATTCCAGTTCTTGTATCATGTGCTGGTTCTGAAATAATAGTTCCTGCTTTTTTATTAAGAGGGAATTGTTTAGAATTTCACAGACTATAACTTTTTATAAATATGGTTATTAATTATTTGCTTCCTGGTTTTATCATGGCCTACTATAATGTTTTATTAATTTTTGTTATGATTTACAAATTATGGCTTTTTGGTAGATTTTATGCAATATAACTGACATGCACCATTTATTAATATCACAAAATGCCTTGTCTATATGGGTATAGTTTTATGACAGGTATTTGAAAATATGTATGTATTAACTTTTATTTCATTAACTTTTTCCTTATTTTCTCAGTTCTATTATTGTTTTACAATTCAGAATTACCATTTATTTAGATTAGTCATTGTATAAGTTTGTTGTGGCTTATTTACCATTATACTATATTGTACAGTACTTTAGCATTTACCTGGACAGTGTAAATATGCTATAATTATGTACAATCTAATTTTTTTTTCTTTTCAATAATGAAATAGCCATATGTTTTCCAAACATAGTTCTGTTACCAATTGGTGTGTACTTTGGAATCAGGTGGAAAAATACTCCTCCCAGGGCTAGCATAGGTTTGTGCAATGTGAGTATTTTGCTCATAGGATGTTTGAAACTAGGCTTTCCTAAAATTGATTTGAATTACATGTAATCACCCTTTTTTTATTAAAGAGTCTTATTACTATTTTCCTAAAAATTGAAGGTCATGATTGGGAAGTTTTATAACTGCATTCAATATAACTATGACTTTTTGTGTAATATTGTTTTTTAATATGAAATATTTATTTACCATCTGTAATTAATCAGAAACCTGTGGTTCTTTATATCTTATAGATATCTCTCTTAAAAGTGTGATCAAGGAATTACCCCCAATAGGGAACAGCTGTCCAGGAGAAATATTCCACACACTAACGTTGGAAAGACACGAAAGGCATGACATCGAAGATTTTTGCTTCAGGGAAATCCAGAAAGATATACATGACTTTGGGTGTCAGTGGAAAGATGATGAAGGAAGTTACAACACAGAGCCCATGACCCAAAAAGAAAATCTTACTAGTAGAAGAGGCCAACATAATAGAAGGGATGCAGGAAATAAGCCTATTAAAAATCAGCTTGGATTATGCTTTCAGGCACTTCCACCTAAACTGCAGCTATTTCAAGTTGATGGGAAAATTTATGAATGTAATCAAGTTGAGAAGTTTATCAATAATGGCTCCTTAGTTTCACTATCACAAAGAATTCCTTCTAGTATTAAAACCCATATTTCTAAAAAATATGGAACTGATTTCATCAATCCTTCATTACTCACACAAAAACAGAAATCACACATTAGGGAAAAACCTTACAAATGTAATGAGTGTGGCAAATCCTTTAATCATGGTTCACACCTCACTGTACATAAGTTAATCCATTCTGGAGAGAAACAATATAAATGTGATATCTGCAGCAGAGTCTTCAGTCAAAAATCAAACCTTGCACGTCATCAGAGAGTTCATATGGAGAGAAACCATACAAATGTAATGAATGTGACAAGGTTTTCAGTCGCAATTCATGCCTTGCACTACATCAGAGAATTCATATTGGAGAGAAACCTTATAAGTGTAATGAGTGTGGCAAAGCATTTAGTGTGCGGTCAACACTTATGAACCATCAGGTAATTCATACTGGAGAGAAACCTTACAAATGTAATGAATGTGGCAAAGTCTTTAGTCAAACTTCAAGCCTTGCAAGTCATCGGAGAATTCATACTGGAGAGAAACCTTACAAATGTAATGAGTGTGGCAAAGCCTTTAGTGTGCATTCAAGCCTAACTACCCATCAGGTCATCCATACTGGAGAAAAACCTTTCAAATGTAATGATTGTGGCAAATCCTTTAGTGTGCGCCCAAACCTCATTAGGCATCAAATAATTCATACTAGGGAGAAACCTTACAAAAGTAATAAATATGACAAGGTCTTCAGTCAAAGTTCAAATCTTGCAAGTCATCAAAGAATTTATACTGGGGAGAAATCTCACAAATGTAATGAGTGTGGCAAGATCTTCAGTCGTAAGTCACTCCTCGCACAACATCAGAGAATTCATTCCTGAGAGAATCCTTACAAATGCAAAGAGTATGGCAAACCCTCATGAGTTCAAGCATTAATGGACATCAAAGAGCCCATAATAGAGTGAAATCATACAAATGTAATGTATACAGCAGGGTCTTTATTTAGGCCTCAAAACTCACTAGACATCAAAATACTCATCTCTGATAAAAACACATGTGTACATGCCTAAGATCTTACCCAAGTATCAAAACTAGAACATCAGGGGATTTATACAAGGAATAATCCAGTCTCTAGTTCTGCACAATTAACATTTGATTTTACATACTGCAGAACAATTACAAGTCAAAATTTGTTAAAGCCCATGACACGATGTATATCTAAGGTTGTAGGATGTTTGGAAATGGCCAGTTATGTTCAGGTTATAAAATATTTTATTCAATTATTTCAAGTTTCTTGGGAAAGCTTCTTTGCTGTTTATTGACATTCAACCTGAACTTTGAAATCTGTTAATATTATGCATCCTTAAACATCTTTCATGGTGGTATCTGAGAAATAATAGGATGGAAGGGCTCACTTCAATAGGTGAGGACATTTCTATCCAAGTTCTTTGAAGAAGAAGGACTCTGCATTTGACAAATATTCTCTGAATTAGCATGGAGTAAGGGCAGAGAAAAATGTAACACTATATTGGTCATCATACTGATTGGGTTCAGGGTGCTCTTTCTCCAACAGGGGGCACTGTGAGTTACAGGAAAGAAATGCTCTACCAACTGACCATGAAATTAGCAAGCCAAGACCATAGGACACTGAGATTTTTCATGGGCACAGAGTAATAGGTAATAGTGACTAATTATGGGGTAGAAATATTGCAGGGGAAATGGTGGCCACCTTCTTCATTGAATGGTAACAGCTGTTGTATAGCAAAAATTGTTGAACTACAATAGGACGTTACTGAGTAGGATTCACATATAACTGCTGGCATTACATTTTGCTACTGTTTTATTCAGAATGTATCATAAATCTTGTAATAATTAATAAAATTTTATCTTTTTTCATAACTATGAATGAATCATGTTCTTTCTACCAACATAATTTCATCCCACTTCAGTAGGGTACTTAGTAACAGACAATAACAATGCACCATTAGGCTCTTCAGAGTGAAAGGTCTAAAACAGTTTTTTTCTTGGTGGAATCAAACAACATACAATGTGGGGAATGTATACGCATAGAATGCCCTTGAGTTATTCTCTCTACACTCTGCCCTGGGATACTTATGTGGATATAATGAAAATCTCATAGAAGTGCAATTTCAGACTCTTACACCTTAAAACCTGCATTGCTGTTCATGAACATGCATTATTATTATATTTACGTGGCCTCTTGTGTGTCAAATAAGACCCATGGCATGCACCTTGATTTACATGAAGGGAAATACAAATACAGTAAGAATATGAAAAAATACTAGGAAATTAAAGAAAATGCAGTGAATAAGGATAAACATAGTTTGTCTTTGCAGTGCTTTGTGACATAATTTAAACATATTAATGTTCATGAATTTCCTCTTGAGAATGAATACACAGAATGGGAGTTTTGTTTTATTTTGGTAGAACCACCAGAAACTTCAAATATTCACCCTCAAACTCTCTTGGTAAGTTGAACTTTTGACCACTGGGACTTGATTGAAGTCCACCTGAAGTTCGGTTTGGATCTTGAGCTTGATGATGCCCTACACGGGTGTTGTGAGAACGTTTATTGCGTAACGAGCCTTTCTAGGGAAAGCCGTGTCGACTTCCCCGGCCGGTCCAAAAACGCCTCGAGAGAACCGGGAGAGGTAACTGGGCCTGGACGTGCTGATTGTTAAAGGGTGTGGTTAGGGCTGAGTACGTGCGTACTGCGTGCGTGCGTGCGTGCGTACGTCCGTCCATACGTGCCTGCGTACACTACGCGCAAACGGGGCGACGGGGGCTGGACAAACGCGGCGGAATTAGCGCCGTCTAGTGCCTGTCACCTGCAGCCCCGACACTGGCAGGGCGTCGTCTCCTCACCCGGGCGTGGGAGCCCGTGGTCCTGGCGCTGGTGACCTCGCCGGGCTGTGGGGACGCGGAGGCCCGTCCTGCCTCGTGCGTCCAGCCGCGCTCCACGTGCCGGGGCCCGGCCCCCGGCCCCGGGGGGGTCTCCCCGGCCGTGGGGCTGGGGATCCGAGCCGGGCGGACCGGGGCGCCCTTTCCTGCCCCTCCTCCGCCAGCGTGTCTCGCGGTGTGTGTGCCGGCGAGCTTCTGCGTGCGGAAAGCCAGTGTGCTGTTCTGCACGCCCCGGCCCCACCTCGGCCCTGTCCACCCCATCTCCATCTCCGGCTTGGCCTGAAGCTGTGAACTCACCGAGACCCGAGGCTGGGCTACGGCACTGCGCCCAGGGTGGGCTTTAGGCCCCCCAAATCCTTGCCCTGTGACAATGTGAGGAGAGGTGTCATTTTTCTCCTCTTGGATGGGGCATGCTCGACTGTAAGATGTGACCCACCTACTGAAATGATTTTCTGTCCTGCTGGCTGGTGCATCCTGTGGTCCTTGACCCAGACAGGGCAGGAGGGTCCCTCTGCCACGATTAGCAGAACCAAGCCGGCGGTGAGGCGCACGTGTGTGTTACGTGTAAGACCAGCCTTCCCAGCTCCTCTTGTTCTCCAGTGCCTGCAGAATAGAAGACCTTCCTAGTACCATTAGCCAACCTTGCTGTCTTGCACTTAATGGCCTTTTCTCCTTGTCTACCTTGTTGTGCAAGTGAAGAAGCTGAGACAAACTGAAGAGTGTTTTTTCCTCGGGCTGCAAAGCAGGTACGCTCTGCAGCACCAGGCAGGAGGGGACTCAGCCCCCTTTTTGCCTTGTAGTTAAATCAGCTCTCACTGGGGATTCCACCGACACTGTTCATGTTGATTGTTGTGATTTTGTGGTGTTGATGAGAAAAGGGTTGACTGAGAAACTGACTGCTGGCAACTAGGCAAACCTTCATTCTAGTCACTATCTCAGTGGAAGAAACAGAAATGGGCAAGCCCCAGAAATAGAAATGGCCAGGCCCGGTTGGGGGCGTTCAGCCTCCTTCATTAGTAATCCAAATCCAAGGAATAGAGTGATCCTTTTGTCACTCGTCAAAAGAATGACAATGCTCAGGGCCAACAAGTATGTGATGAAATGGCACTGTTGGTTGGCAGAGTTCATGCAGGTGAGTCTTTGTGGAAGGCCATTTGCTGGCATGTGTCAGCATCTTAGGCACATGCCATGTGACCCAGGCATCGTCTTAAGCATGTCTTCACAGATGAATGTTAGTGGTAATATTGTTTCTAGTGGCAGAAAATGGAAAGTAGCTTGTAACTTCTCTGATCTAGTGATCTTTTATTAATATTTCTTGATTTGTGCCATAGTGCTCTGGGAAAAATACTCCTCAATCCATGCTTTTCTCTAAACTCCACAACAGTCAACACAGAAGAAGACTTCTGTGACCAAATTTGGGGTTTTTCCCCACACACCAAGCAGCGGGCACCAGCTGGGTGTCCTCTAATTCAATTCTGACACTGTTTACCCAGAGATAGTGTCAGGTCCCACAGGTTGAGGGTTCAGTCCCCAAGGCTGACCCCTCCTTCCCGCCAGTCACAAGTCCAGGCCTCTGGAACTTCTGAATAACTGGCTTTAAATTGGGGTTACTATGACCCCCTCTTTGTGTTTGATTAATCTGCTAGAGCAGCTCACAGAACTCAGGGAAACATTTACTTAAATATGTTTGCCAGTTTACTACAAAGGATTCTTAAAGGATACAGATAAACAGCCAGATGAAGAGATACACAGGGCGAGGTCTGGAAGGGTCCCAAGCGCAGGAGCTTCTGTCTCCAGGGTTGCGGTGCGCTGCCCTTCTGGCACGTGGATGAGTTCTTGGTCACTTTCCTGTCCACCTCTGTGTGATCAGCTCTCCAGAAGCTCTCTGAACCCTATCCTTTGGTCCTTTTATGGAGACTTCATTGGTTGATATGGCTGAAGCATGGACAACTGTGTCAAAATGTGTTTGGACAAAAGGTGCATGATCTAAACCCAGCAAGGCCTGTCTGTTCAGATTCTTCCTGGCCTCTGTGCAGCATTCCTTCCTCCAGGGTATGGGGCAGGACCTTCTCCGGAATGAGAATCTTTTGACCCACAATCAATTTAGAGTCCTGCCTTGGTCAGGTGAAATGAGGACAGGAGAAGGTCAGAGAGAGAGAGAGAGAGAGAGAGCTTCTGTTTCCTGAGGCCTGCTGCTGAGGCCTAAAGTACCCCAATGTTATAACAAGGACTATGGGAGTTATGAGCCAGGAACCATGGACAAAAACCAGTATACATATCATAACACCACACATGGTAAGGCCAGTCTTTCCTATACCAGCATAGGAAGGATTTTGTCTGTATTGTATTTAGTGTTTATGATTTCACCTCTTACCTTTACCAATCAAATTTATTTTTTCCTTGCCTTTTAGATAGAGTATAATGTAAGGAATAAATTCATGGGGATTTTTTGAAGGCATATCCAGTAACACAAACACTAATCATTAGAAATATTTTCACCATTACTGCCTTTAAGCATTTTGTCCATGGCAGAGTATTGGATTCCATAATTAGTATAAGGTATTCAATATTCAATATCTAACTGAGCTGGAGCATTATTAGTGTTTTCAGAGATGACAAAATCCACAGTGACTTTAAAGAAAAAAGGTCAGGCTGGGCATGGTGGTTTGAGGCTGTAATCCCAGCTACTTGGGAGGCTGAGGTGGGAGGATCACTTGAGGCCAGGAGTATGAGGCCAGCCTGAGCAACATAGACAGACCCCTTTCTCTTTAAAAAAAAAAAGAAGAAGAAGAAGAAGATCTCAAATCAATAACTTGAATTTCCACCTTAAGAAACTAGAAACAAGAGTATACTAAATCCAAAGCAAGCAGAAGGAAAAAAATAATAAAGATTAGAATGGAAATAAATGATCTTTTAATAAAAGAAAAAAGGTCAGAATATAAAAATCATGATGATGATAGCAATAGCAGTGGCAAAACCTTTTGAGCACTTTCCATGTGCGAGGCATTTGTCTTAATGTTTTACATGGACTAATTACATAACAACACAATAGCCCATGAGAGACAGATATGCTCCCATTTTACTTAGGAGACAACTGTGTCACAGGCACTCTCAGAAACTCACCTCAGGTCAGAGAGCTAAAAATGGCAGAGCAAGCACCTGAACCAAGGTGTCTGGGAATTAGAATTGAACCTAAGGAATCAAACAGTTAAGCAACAGATATAACATCAAAAGTAAATTGACAGTAGGTTGCCTAATTGAGAAAAGTTGAAACAAGTTCAAGGATAACAACATGGAACAGCCTCCCTCACCTCTCTGTAAATCACAGGCTGACCTCACCCCTCAGAAATGGAGAACACATTGATACTCAATGGTGAATATAGAATAGAATTAATTTTAAATATTATTAAGGCCAGGTCCCAACCTGACTATTTGAATGAAAAATCTCTGGCAAGCTGGCATGAGAGATGTAGTTGCAAAGTGTCTCAGCACTCTATATGAAGCCAGGGTTGAGCTCTACTCAGAGGGGCAAGCCCAGGATCACTTCCACCTTCTGACTCAGCTCTCCCCTTGGGGATAAACTGTCACCAGTATGCATATAGTGGAAGGCAAAGGAGCAAAAAAACCCATACAGAGCAAGTAATATGTACCAGATTTGGGGGTGAGGGTGTGGCTAGAATGTTAAATGGGAGGCACAGAAGTCTCCACTAAGAAGGTGATATCAGAACAAGGATCTCAGGAGGGAAAGGTGTTTGCCACCTGGAACTGAGGGGCCAGAGAGTTCTAGGCAGGGAAATAGCATTAACGATCTAGCCCCTCATTATGTGGCTTTGAAATGATTCCATACCCTTACATATTTTGCCACATGAATGATACATGTTTTGCTGTCGTAAGAAAGAGACACTTAGGAAAAGAGAATAAATGGTGGTTGCCAGGGGGTTGGGGCGGGGGGGGGGGAGTTGGGATAGGAGAAATGGAAAATTACAATTCACAGGTATAAAATTTCAATTATGCAAGATGGATAACTTCTAGATATCTGTTGTGTGTGCTAAAATGAACAGTACTGATTGTATACTTAACATTTGTTAAGATGGCAGAGCTCATGTTAAGAGCTCCTGCTTCAATTTAAAAATTACCCCAAATAAAGTAATTCTGAGGCACAGATAGTGGCACTAAACAATTCTATCAAATGTATCAAGAAAAATTAACAGCAATTGAACACTGTTTCTTCCAGAAGTAGAAGAGGAGGAAATACTTTCCAACTTCATTCATGCAATCAGTATTAACATGATACGAAAACTAGACAAAACCATTAGAAACCATAAATATAACTAAAAACTACACCCCACGTGAATAAAGATGGAAACATTCTTAACAAAATATAGTGATACACATCAGCAATCTATAGAAAGTATTTTATACTGTGACCAAATGGGGGTTTACTTGAGGGATGGAAGACTGTTTCATTCAAAATCCAATCAAGGTAATTTACAAAAATTAACAGGCTAAAGAAAAATTTTATCTATTGATGCAGAAAAAACATTTGACAAAATTCAACAGTCATTTATGATATAAACTTTCAGAAAACTAGGAATAGAAGGAAATTAACTCAATAAAGAACACCTATAAACTGTCCAGCAAACATCATACTTAATAGTGAAAGACTGAATACTTCCCTTGCAGAGACTGGGGACAAGGTAAGTATGTCTACTCCTATCACTACTTACTATTCAATGTAATATTACAAGCTGTAGCCAGTGAAATAAGGGAAGAAAAATTATAATAGTGATAGAGACCAAAAGGAGCATATAAAAGTATACGTATGAACATAAAATATGATGGTCATGATAAGCTAAATAATGCCCCCCCAAAGGATGTCCATGTCCTCATCCATATCATCTGTGTTACTTTATGTGTCCAAAGAGAGTTTGCAAATTTGATCTAGTTGAGGATTTGGAGTTGGGAGATTATTCTGTATTATCTAGTAAAAAGGATTTAATCACAAGGATACATAGAAGGATGCAGGTAAAGTGAGTCATGGAAAAATTGGTGATGTGACAGAAGCAAAGGGACAGAGATAAAGATGTTTTATTATGCTACCTTGCTGACTTTAAAGATGGAGATGTGGGCCATGAGGCAAAAGAAACAAGTGGCCTTGAGCTTAGTTACGAAGGGAAGGAAGATGGTTTCTTTTCTGGAGATTCAAGAAGGATCACAGTGTTGTGGACCTATTTTAGACTTCTGACCTCCACAACTGTCTGAGCATAAATTTGGGTTGTTTTAAGCCACTCACTTTGTGGTAATTTGTTAGAGCAGGAACAGAAAACTACTAAAATAGTATACAGTCATGTGTTGTTTAATGACAGGGATATATTCTGAGAAATGCCTCGTTAGCCAATTTAGTAATTGTTTAAACATCAGAGTGTACTTACCACAAACCTGCTGCACATCTAGGCTATATGGTATAGCCTATTGCTCCTACCCTGCAAACTTGTGCAGTATGTTACTGTATTAAATAATGTAAGCAACTGTGACACAATGGTATTTATATAACATATCTAACCATAGAAAGGGTACAGTAAATATTCAGTGTAAAAGAAAAAAATAGTACATTATTTTTAATAGGGCAATTACCATGAATAGAGCATGCAGGAGTGGAAGTTGCTCTGGGTAAGTCAATGAGTGAGTGGTGAGTGAATGTGAAGGCCTTGGACATTACACTACTGTAGACTTATAAACACTGCACACTTAGGCTACACTAAATTTATAAAAAATATTTCTCTTTCTTCAATAATAGATTAACCTTAGCTTACTGTAGCTACTTTATAAACTTTCTAATTTTTAAAAACTTTTTGACTCCTTTGTAATAACACTTAGCCAAAACACAAGCACACAGTACAGCTGTACAAAAATATTTTTCCTTCATTTCCTTACTCTACGAGCTCTTTTCTATTTAAAAGAAAACATTTTTTTTACTTTTTAAAATTTTTTGTTAAAAAGTAAGACATAAACACACACATTAGCCTAAGCATACACAGGTCAAGATCATCACTGTCTTCCACCTCCACATCTCGTCCCACTGGAAGGTCTTCTGGGGCAGTAACATACATGAAACTGTCATCTCCCATGATAACAATGCCATCTTCTGGAATACCTCCTGAGGGACCTGTCTGAGGCTATTTTACAGCTAACTTTATTTTTATAAGTAGAGGGAGTATACTCTAAAATAATGATAAATATAGTATAGTAAATATATCAACCAGTAACATTGCTGTTTATTATCATTATCAAGTATTTGTCCTGTACATAATTGCATGTGCTATACTTTTATGTGACTGACTGTGCTGTAGGTTAGTTTACACCACTATTACCACAAACATGTGAGAAATGCATTGCACTATGACATTACTATGATGGCTGTGATGTCACTAGCCAATCAGAATTTTTGAGCTCCATTATAATAGATGGGACCATGGCCATATATGTGGTCCATCACTGATTGAAACATTATTATGTGGCATGTGACTGTATACCACATTTTCTTTACTCATCCATTGATGGACACCTAGGTTGATTTTATGTCTTGGCTATTGTGAATAGTGCTGCAATAAACATGGAAGTGCAAGATATCTCTTTAGTATATTGATTTCATTTTCTTTGGTTATATACCTAGTAGAGAGATTACTGGATCATATGGTAGTTCTATTTTTAAATTTTTTGAGGAATCTCCATATTGTTTTCCATAATGAGTGTACCAATTTACATTCCCACCAACTGTATAAGAGTTTCCCTTTCTCCATATCCTTGCCAGCATTTGTTATTTTTTGTCTTTTTTTTTTTGTCATTTTGATAATAGCCATTGTAACTCAGGTAAGATGAGATTTCTTTGTGGTTATTTTTATTTTTTTTGAGACAAAGTCTCACTTTGTCACCCAGGCTAGAGTTCAGTGGCATCATCATAGCTCACTGCAGCCTCAAACTCCCAGGTTCAAGTGATCCTCCTGCCTCAGCCTCCCAAGTAGCTGGTATTACAGGCACACACCACCGTGCCTGGCTAATTTTTTCTGTTTTTTAGTAGAGATGTGCTCTTGCTCTTGCTCAGGCTGATCTTGAACTCCAGGCCTCAAGCAATCCTCCCGCCTCAGCCTCCCAGAGTGCTAAGATTACAGGCATGAGCTACCATGTCCAGCCACTTCTTTGTGGTTTTGATTTGCATTTCCCTGAGGATCCATGACATTGAGCAAATTTTCATAAGTCTTTTGGCCATTTATATGACTACTTTTGAGAAATGCCTATTCAGATCTTCTGCTCATTGTTTGATCCTATTATTTGGGCCTTTTCTATTGAGTTGTTTGAGTTCTTTGTATATTCCGGGCATTAACTTCTTGTCAGATATTTTGTCCTGTTCTGTAGGGTGTATTTTCATTCTGTTAATTGTTTCCTTTGCTGTGCAGAAGATTTTTAGTTTGATGTATTCCTATTTGTTTATTTTTGCTCTTGTTTCCTGTGCTTTTGAGGTCTTATCCAAAAAATTCTTGCCTTGACCAATGTTGTGAAATGTTTCCCCTGTGTTTTCCTTTAAGAGTTTCATAGTTTTGGGTTTTATATTTAAGTCTTCAAACCCATTCTGCATTGATTGTTGTAACTGGTGAGACGTAGAGGTCCAGTTTCGTTCTTCTGCATGTGAATATCCAATTTTCATGGTACCATTTATTGATGAGGCTTTGTCCCCAATGTGTATTTTTGTTGCTCTTGTTAAAAATCAGTTGGCTATATGCCAAGCACAGTGGCTCACACCTATAATCCCAGCACTTTGAGGCTGAGGCCAGAGGATCACTTGAGCCCAGGAATTTGAGACAAGCCTGGACAACATAAGAAGACCTTGTCACTACCAAAAAAAAAAAAAAATAGATGGGCATGGTGGCACACATCTGTAATCCTAGCTACTGGGGAGGCTGAGGCAGAAGGATCACTTGAGCCTGGGAATGCAAGGTTGCAGGGAGCTGTGATCCTGGTGACAAAGCAAGACCCTGTCTCTAAAAAAAAAAAAAAAAAAAAAAAAAAAAGTGAAAAAATAAGTTGGCTGTAAATGTATAGATTAATTTCTAGGTTCTCTGTTCTGCTCTATTGATCTATGTGTCTGTTTTTATGCCAGTGCCATGTAGTTTTCGTTACTGTAGCTTTATGGTATATTGTGAAGTCAGTTAGTGTGATGTCTCCAGCTTTTTTTGTTGTTGTTCAAGATTATTTTGGCTATTCAGGGTCTTTTGTGTTTCCATGTGAATTTGGTTCCATATGAAGTTTGAAATTGTTTTTTCTATTTCTATGAAGAATGACATTAGTGTTTTGATAGGGAACAGGGATTGCATTGAATCTGTAGGTCACTTTGGGTAGTATGGACATTTTAACAATATTACTCCTTCCAATCTGTGAACACAAGATATCTTTCCATTTATTTGTGTCCTCTTAAATTTCTTTTTATCAATGTTTTATATTAATAGTTTTTGCTGTAGAGATCTTTTACCTTCTAGGTTAAATTTATTCCTAGGTGTTTTATTCTTTCTGTAGCTTTTATAAATGAGATTATTTTCTTGATTTTTTGTCAGATAGTCAATATTGGAGTATACAAGTGCTACTGATTTTTGTCTGTTGATTTTGTATCCTGTGATATTACTGAATTTGCTTATTAATTTGAACAAAAAACTGGTGGAGTCTGTAGAATTCTCTATATATAAGATCATGTTGTCTGTGAACAGGGACAATGGGAGCTTTCCAATTTGGATGCCCTTTATTTCTTTTTCTTGCCTAATTGCTTTGGCTAGGACATCCAGTATTATGTTGAATAAACATGGTAAAAGTGGGCACACTTGTCTTTTTCCAGATTTTGGAGTAAAAGCTTTCAAGTTTTCCCTGTTCAATATGATATTAGCTGTGGGTTTATCATATGGTCTTTATTGGGTTAAGGTACATTTTTTTCTTTACCTAATTTGTTTGGAGTTTTTATCATGAAGGGATATTGAATTTTATAAAGTGCATTTTCTGCAGCTATTGAGATAATCGTATGATTTTTGTCTTTTTTTCTGTTGATGTGATTATCACATTTATTGATATGCATGTGTTGAATCATCCTTGAATCTGTAGGATGAATTTGATTTGATCATGGTAAATAATCTTTATATTGTGCTGTTGGATATTGTTTTCTAGTATTCCACTGAGGATTTTCACATTTATGTTCATAAGGGATATTGGCTTATAGTTTTCTTTTTGTTGTTGTTATGTCCTTGTCTGATTTTGCTATCAGGGTAATGCTGGCCTTATAGTATGAGTTTGGAAGAATTCCCTTCATTTCAGTGTTTTCAAATAATTTGAGAAGAATTGGTATTAGTTCTTTCTTTTCTTTTTTCTTTTTCTTTTTTAGTTTCACATTGGCCAAACCCACTATTAGTTCTCTAAATGTCTGATAGGATTCAGCGGTGAAGCTGTCCATTCCTGGGCTTTTCTTTGATGGGAGGTCTTTTGTTATTGATTCAATCTCGTTACTTGTTGTTGGTCTGTTCATGTTTTCTATCTCTTTGTGATTCAATCTTGGTGAGTTGTATGTGTCTTTGAATTTGTCTATTTCTTCTAGGTTTTCCAATTTGATGCTAAAAATTTCTTGGATTAAAGTTTACTTTTTATCTGATTTTATTTATTTGAGTCTTCTCTCTTTTTTTCTTAGTCTAGGTAAAGGTTTGTCAAGTTTGTTTATCTCTTCAAAAAATGAACTCTTCATTTTGCTGATCTTTTGTAATTGTTTTAAGTTTCTATTTTATTTATTTCTGCTCTTATCTTTATTATTTCTTTCCTTCTGCTAATTTTGGGGTTGGCTTGTTCTTTTTTAGTTTCTTGAGGTACAGTTTTAGGTTGTTTATTTGAGATCTTTCTACTTTTTTGATGTATACATTTATTACTCTATAAACTTCCTTCTTAGAACTGCATTTACTGTATCCTATAGGTTTTGGTATATTCTGTTTCCATTTTCATTTGTCTCAAGAATTAAAAAAAAAAATTTTTTTAGCCCCCAGTGGAGGGGCCAGCCTTAGGCAATCTAAAGTATCTGTTTGAGAAAAAGGAAAAAAAATGAAAATGTTGAAAAAAATTTTTTTTAATTTCTTCATTGATCAATTGGTTGTTCAGAAGCATGTTGTTTAATTTCTGTGTATTTGTACAGTTTCCAAAGTTCCTCTTGTTTTTGATTTCTAGTTTTATTTCATTGTGGTCAGAAAAGATACTTGATATTTTGATTTTTAAAAAATTTGTTAAGACTTGCTTTGTGGCTTAATATATGGTCTATACTGGAGAATGTTCCATGTGTGTTGATAAGAATGTGTATTCTGTAGATGTTGGATGGAATTTTGTAAATGTCTGTCAGGTCCATTTGCTCTACAGTGCATGTTTCTTTGTTGATTTTCTATCTGTATGATCTGTACATTGCTGAAAGTGAGGTTACAAAATCCCCTACTATTATTGTACTGTAGTCTATCTCTCCCTTTAGTTCTATTAATATTTGCTTTATATATTTGGGTGCTTCAGTGTTGGATGCACATGTGTATATATGTATATATATATTCATAATTGTTATGCCCTCTTGCTATATTGATCCCTTTATCACAATCCAAAAATAATTGCCCACACCAATATCAAGACCCTTTTCCCCTGTGTTTTCTTGTACTTTTATGATTTGAGATCTTACATTTATATCTTTAATCCTCTTTGAGTTGAATTTTGTATATGGTGTGAGATAAGGATCCAACTTCATTCTTCTGCAAGTGGATATTCAGCTTTCCCAGCATCATTTATTAAAACTATCCTTTCCTCATTGAGTGTTCTTGACAGCTTTGTCAAAGATTAGTTGACCATAAATGCATGGATTTATTTCTGGGTTAGGTATTCTGTTCTCTGGTCCTTTATGTCTGGTTTTATGCCAGTACCATACTGTTTTGATTACTTCAGCTTGGTAATATATTTTGATCCAAAAGTTGTGACGCCTGCAGCTTTGTTCTTCTTGATAAAGATTGCTTTGACTCTTTGTCATATTTTGTGGTTTCCTATGAATTCAAGGATTGTTGTTTACTATTTCTGTAAAGACTGGCAAGGAATTTTGCATCAAATCCCTATTTTACTGTTGATAGTATGGACATTTTAACAATACTCATTATTCCAGTCAATAGACATGGGATGATTTTTCATTTATTTGTGTTTCTTTAATTTTACTCATCAGTGTTTTATAATTTTCACAAGGTATAAGCTGTGCACCTCTTTGATTAAGTTTATTCCTCAGTATTTTATTCTTTTTGTTGCTATTGTTAATGGAATTATCTTCTTAATTTTAATATAGGAGAGTTTGTTGTTTATGTATAGAAACCCCAATGATTATGTAGGTTGATTTTGTCTCCTGCAACTTGACTAAATTTGTTAATTAGTTCTAACAGGTTTTTTTTTTTAAGTCTTTAGTGTTTTCTACATATAGGGTATGTCATCTGGAAATGAAGTTAATTTTACTTCTTCCTTCCAATTCAGATCTTTTTATTTCTTTTTCTTGTCTAAATGTCCTGCCTAATAGTTCCAGTATTATATTGAATAGATGTGGCAAGACGGGGCATCCTTGTCTTCCTTCCAGATCTTAGAGGAAAAGATTTCAGTTTTTCCTTATTGATATGATGATGCTAGCTGTGGGCTTCTCATGTATGGTCTTTATTGTGTTGAGAAAAGTTTCTCCTATACCAACTTTGGTGAGAGGTTTTATCATAAATGGATGTTGTATAAATGCCAAGTGCTTTTTCTACATCTATTGAGATCACCATGTGTTTTTTTTTAATCTTTTATTCTATTAATGTGGTATCACATTGATTAATTTGTGTATGTTGAACTTATATCCCAGGGATAAATCTCACTTGCTGATGGTGTTTAATCATTTTAATGTGCTGTTGAATTTAGTTTGCTAGTATTTCAATGAGAATTTTTGCATCTGTGTTCATTAGAGATATTGGCCTATAGATTTCATTTCTTGCATTTCTTTGGTTTTGGTGTCAGGGTAATGGTGGTCTCATAAAATCAGTTTGGAATTGTTCCCTCTTCTAGTTTTTGGAAGAATTTGAGGAAGAGTGCTATTAATATTTCTGTGAATGTTTGACAGAATATACCTGTTAAGCAACCCGGTCCTGGGCTTTTCTTTATTGAGAGGGTTTTGATTACTGATTCAATCTTTTTATTTGTTATTGGTCTGTTCAGGCATTTTATTTCTTCTCTATTCAGTTTTGGTAAGTTTTCTGTTTCTAGGAATTTATACGTTTCTTCTAGATTATCCAATTTAGTGGCTTATAATTATTCACATTAATTTCTTTGATATGTTTTATTTCTGAGGTATCTGTTGTAATGTCTTGTCTTTCATCTGTTTTTATTTATATGTTTTCTCCCTTTTATTCTTAGTCTAGGTAAGGGTTTGTTGATTTTATTTATTTTTTTAAATAAGCCAACTTTTAGTTTTGTGGATTTTGTATATTGCTTTTCTATTCTCTATTTTGTTTATTTCTGTTTTAGCCTTTATTATTTTCTTACTTCTGCTACCTGGCTCTTACTTTTTTCTTTATCTTTTTCTAGTTCTTGATAAAGTTAAGTTGTTTATTTTTTTCTTTTTTAATGTAGTTGTTTTTTGCAATAAACTTTCTTCTTAGTACTGTTTTTGCTGCATCTCATAATTTTGGTATGCTTTTTTATTTTTGACTGTGAAATTTTTTAAATTCCCTGTTGATTTCCTCTTTGACCCAATGGTTGTTCAACATTGTGTTGTTTAGTTTCCAGTATTTTGAATTCTCCCATTTTCTTACTGTTACTAATTTCTGGCTTCATTTCTTTGCATGTGGAGAAGATACTTGCCATGATTTTGATGTTTTTAAATTTAGTAAGACATGTTCTGTGACCTAACATGTGACCTATCTTGGGGAATGTTCTGTGTGTACTTCAGAAGAATGTGAAGTCTTGGGTTGTGTAGAAAGTTCTGTATATGTGTGTTAGGTCCATTTGGTCTGTAGTGTTGATTGTTATGCTGTTTCCATATTGATTTTCTGTCTGGATGATCTATCCATTATACAGAGTGGGCTATTAAAATTTTCTACTATTGTCTGTTCTTCCCTTCAGATCTGTCAATGTTGGCTTTAATTATTTCAGTTCTCTGATGTAGGGCGCATGCATATATATTAGTAATTGTTATGTCTGTCTGTTGAATTGGCCTTTGTATTATTTTATCGTAAACTTTATTGTGTCTTGTGATAGTTTTGGCTTAAAGTCTATTTTGTTTGCTATAAGTATAGCCACTCCTGCTCTTTTAAGTTACCATTTACATAGAATATCTTTCTCCATTTCGTCATTTTCAGCCCTTGTGTGTTCTTACATATAAAATGAGTTTCTTGTAGACAACATATATTGGGTCTTGTTTTATGTTTGTTTGCTTTTATCCATTCAGCCACTCTATGTCTTGATGTGGGAGTTTAAATTATTTACATATAAAATAGACATCGACAGGTGAGAGCTTACAATTGCCATTTTGTTCATTGTTTCCTCTGTGTTTTGTAGACATGTATATAAACACAACTACATTTATAAGCATGTGCAAAATCCAGAACAAGTAAGTGGAAAATCCAGTGAACTTGGAACTTGTACTTTAAACTCAATCCACATGGAGTTTCTGGGGCTGATCATGGTGTCCTGGGAGATACTCAATAGAGATGTGGCACTGGAACACCCACCCTTGTCCACTCTGGGAATATAGAAACAAGTTTCCATCCAAATTCCTATCCTTTGTCTTATAAAGGATTACTAAATTGTTTGTGCATGACACAGAAAAGTGACTCCAAATGCTGGGAATCACTTAAAGTCCAAATGGGTCCTTGGCTTTGTGTAAGAAAGAATTCAGGAGCTAGCTGACAGTATAAGGTGAAAGTGAGTTTTATTCAGAAAGTACAGAAAATCTACTCCACAGATAGGGTAGAGGCTAGTTCTCCCTGTAGAGGAGAACCGCCCCCATGGTTCCTTAGCCCCTCTATTAAAGCAACAGCTTAATTATAAGTTAAACAATAGCAGAATATTCATGTTATTTCTTGGAAAGGGGTGGTGTTTTCCTGGAGTTAGGGTGACGCCCTCCTTTTGACTAAATGTGGTCAAACAGGAAGCGTCATTGGGTCAGGTGCATGATGGGAGGGGGAGGTTTTCTTAGAAACTTTTATAGTAATGAAGTGTATAATGAAGCTTAAGGTCAAGAGGTGGTCAGTTTCTCCACCATCTTGGTTCTAGCAGTTGGAACTTGTCCTGCCTCCATCTTGTTTTGATCAGGATAGTTTGAAACTTTCTTTTGAGATTTCGTGACTCAGTTAAACAGTGCATGCACAATTAAGCAATATCTGCAGCAATGCCTGCAGCAGTGCCTGCCAGTTCCCTGTCTCATCCCCACTGATCAATAAAAACAATGCTGGTTAACTTGACTTAATCAAACCTTAGTTAAGCTTCACTCTTTCTCCCAAGACCCTTGAACTGTAGATCATCCCTGGGCAAATATAATTTGGAGCAACCTCTTCTCCTTAACACTCCCTCCTAAGAATAGGTTGACCTTTAGATAAAACATTCCCTGAATAACTGTAGGTCACGCCAGGTGCTCATCCACTTCCCCATAACCAGTGCTTTCTAGACTTGTTTACACCTCCATATAAGAAAAAAGATCTTTAGTTTGTGTCTTTTGGACATTTTCAGATCTTGTGGTTGGCACATTCTCCCCATTGAAATAATCCTTTTGAATAAAATCTATTCTTCTCTAAGTCTGAATTTGTCTTTTACAACAGTAAGTATCTTAATTGTTCCATCTGTGATAGATTATGTATATTCTCCCTTTTTGTGCCAAAGGGCTTTAGATTCAATAGGTAAAACTAGTTCTTTCTTTTAAATAAATTTTTAAATCTTTAATAGTTTGCATATGTTTTATGGTGATATTACAGAGAGGCATGTCAAAACCATCCTGTGATTGATGAAGTATCCTTTTCTTATTTCCTGTGAATATGTCCATTTTGCTCTCTTGAAAATTTTACAAGCATTAAGAAACTCCACATAAACAAAATAGATTCATAACCTTACCTATAATTAGCTTATCCTCTACTGTCCTGAGTTCAATGAAAAGCTCCACAATAAACTCATTTTTTTACTTCTGATTATGGAAATTCATACTGATACTTCTGTTTTAGCAACATTACTCGTTAGCAAATATTACATTTTATGAGCTCCCAAAATCTACCCTAGATACCATGTTTTAAAAATGTGGTGCTGATATATCTTCTTGTATTTTCTGTGGGCAACACCAGGACATCATGCTCTTTTAGACTGAAAATATTTTAAATATACTAACATTTCTATCTAAACATAATCATATTTCAATTGGTTACCACTTCTGGGTGGATGAAATCTTCCACATGTAGGGATGTGACAGAAAAACTCAATTCATAGTGGATGTTAACTTACAGATAGTATCACAAAACTATTGCTTGTAGAAATGAGTTCATTTAAATTTGATAATCTTGTTTCACTTTCTTTGGGGTTCAGCGAAAGAATAACCTCCCTATTAAATGCCCTTAGAAATACTGTAAAATTATTTGTTTATGAGAAAATAAATCCAAATGTCTTCTGAAGACATCTATTTTACAGGCTTTGTAACCCACAAAAGAGGGAACAGTCAGAAATAGAAAACAAAGGCCTAAATTAAATTACAATATTTAAATAAAATACATTGTCTAACTTCAGAATCCATGTAAAATGTTTTTCCAATTATATTTATAAACTATTGACTTAATCATATTATAATGCAAAGAAAGATTATCTCATAGTATTTTAGGTTGCTATCTCAAGTATGGAATAGAATATGCATAAAGAGGAACCAATGAAATTTTTATCTTTTTTTAAAAGTTATTGCTTTTATTAAAGCAACAGTTGGTGACCTAACTTACCAGGAGCCTTAGCTTTCCATGGCCCACACCACCGCTCTTGTCCTTCTGGAAGTGAGCACTGGGTTGACTCTCTCCCTCCGGGGCAAATGGGGAATAGAAATGGAAATGAGGTTCAGGGGGTCCTTAGCATTAACTCGCAAGTTCCCTGCTGGCAGTTTCGCATTTCGCATTCTAGTTTGCATCCCTTTCACAGATAATTTCAGGACTTTTAAGTTAAATTGCTTAAATTAATTTTAATCGCAGAACTTTCTAAGATCCAGTCACCGCCCCACATCCACCCCCTACGGAGATCCCATGTCCCAGCCTGCTGAGCGGCTTCAGCCTCAGTAGCGTTATTCGGTGAACCCGCTAGCAAAAACCAGTTTGAACATGAACCGTTTCTAACTTAAGAGGAGAACAGTTTGGTTTCCAACATCAGTGGCCCACATAACTGTGCTTTTAACTTGAAACTGGTTGATACATATACGCTGTTCCACAGGACGCTTCGTAGGCTCAAGCGGGTGGAAGCCAAGCGCAGGCCCCGCCCCGGCCCCGCCCCTCTAGGCCCCGCCCTCCGGCCCCTCCCCCCCGCGCAGGCCCCTCCCTTCCCCTCCTCTCGCGGGCCTCTCCGGGCCCGGCTCTTCCAACGCCCCGCCCTTTTCCGGGTCCCCCTCAGGCCCCGCCCCCGGGCAGCTGCGTCTCTTCGTTCCGCGCCGCTTCCCGCAGACCCGGAAGTGGATCGAGCGGAGCAAACATCAAACGCGGAGCGTCAGTGTCCATCTGTCTAGGTTGAACCTGCGCTTCGCCGTCTTCCATACTCGGTACCTGGGGGTCGCTACGGACCTTAAAATCCCCGCTGCGCCCCCTCCACCCCAGGTAAATACAGACCTCGCGGTGTGGGTCCGGAAACCGCTTCCCTTTGGGTTAAAAATCTCTGAGGCTCGTCCTGTCCCCCGGTCTTTCTGCCTCGGGGCCAGGTAAACTCCGCCTTCCGCGGTTTTTAAACCTTTAAGCAGGGTTTTTCCTGCCTTAAACCCTTCACTGAACTCCCGCCCCGCGCCACGTAAAGTCCTCAGCCGCGAGGTGTATTCACGCCCTTCACGCCGCGCAAACCACCCTCGTCGGCCCCGGGAGGGCAGCGCCGCAGCCTCAGTGCGGGAGAGGCCGCGTCCTTCCTCTGCCCGGTCCTGGGATTCCCCGGACCCCACTCCTCTCCTGAGGCTCCATCGCCCGGTCACTCCCCCTGCTCCGCCTCAGGCCTGATCCCGCCGCCCAGGCCTCGCCCTCGCAGTCACCGCTCCCCCGACCCACGTTGCGGAAGGTGACCGGGGCCTGTCTTGTGACACCCGCTCAGTGTTCTTATGTCCCCGGTTCCACCCCACGGGAAAATGCTGCTCTTCCGGGAGGCGGGCATCTTATTCCATCCTCTTCCCTGTGAATGAGCAAAGGGGATCAGGAGAAAGAGACAGCAACTGAGAGGGAATAGAAAAACTGAGAAAGAGTAAAAAAGAAGGGGTAAGAACCCTAAAAAGATGTCGAGGTAGAGGACGAGGGAGAGATTTGCAAAGACACAGAAGTGAAAGAAGCAGCCGAGAAAGTAGCGGGGGGAGGGGGAAAAGTAACTGGAGAAATGTAGAGAAAAGCTCGATGTCCTGAGAGATGGACAGTAAAATAGGGCGAGGGGCAGCAGAGGGAGGCACCCCAGGTGGAGTGGGCGGAGGGGACGGATGATTTGGAGCCAGGGCAGACAGAGCAGCGTGGTGCTGGGACAGCAAGAGGGGGAACCACAGCAGGGAGGAAGTCTAGGCACCTGGGGGTGCCCGAGAGTGGGGACAGGGGTTCTAACAGGGAAGAAGGAATTTAACAGGGAGAGCAGAGGGGGAGCAGAGATGGGAGAAGAAAGAGGCAGAAATATGTAAGATTGGGGACAAGCAAAAGATTGGACAAAAACAGCAAAGCAGGTGAAACAAGTTGGAAGAATGGAGCAGAGCAGATGTAAGAGAAAACGAACAGAAGTGGAGAAACAGCAGGAGAGGAGAGGGGCACAAAATCCGCAAACCTAGGGGGGAAATGAAAGGAAAAAAAGTTGGAGAAGGTGAGAATGAGAGCTGTGCCGGGGGTGAGGGAGGGAAACACACGGTTGTGAAGGAAGAGGGGACCTGGGTCCAAATGAGTGGTGAGGTGTTTGGATTTGATGATTAAGTGATGACTTGGATTTCTCTATTATCTAGTAAATTTAAATTATAATCTAATTGTTTAAATTATACAAATGAGGGTGAGAATTACCAAGCTGTTGTCTGTAAGGCTGGTACATTTTATAATTCTTGGCATCAGAGACTGGCCTCCTCTTGCAATCCCTGTTGAGCCAGAGAGCAGTGACTGGACTCATTCAGTCTCCCTCTTCCCTTTTCCTGGGTGGGCTGGGGCGTGGGGGAGCACAGTGGGGAAGAAGCGACTGACTCTGTCACTACGTGGTGTCTTCTAAAGGAGTTTTGAAAGAGCTGCTGTTTTTTTGTAATGAATTTAACTTTTCCTTCTAGTTCCCTTTGATTTCATTCCTGGTCCCTTTTGAAGGCTGAGATGAATCTTAGCTAATAGAGTTTTTATATTTTTACATATAATTATTTCTGAAGCAAGCTTTGGTGGAATCCTGTAATCAGCTCATGTCATTTTTGTCTAAATATGATATATTTAAA
Organism: Daubentonia madagascariensis; assembly: GCA_023783475.1. NCBI lineage: Eukaryota > Metazoa > Chordata > Mammalia > Primates > Daubentoniidae > Daubentonia > Daubentonia madagascariensis. The sequence continues at coordinate 353,095 of JAKFHU010000112.1, read as the reverse complement.
ATTTTTTCCCTTTGACTACAGAATTCATTATTTTTTAACAATTTCAAAATCATTTTCCTTTGAAATTTTTGTGTCTTTCAGATTGAGGTCTGCATGCTTTCTACTCTTTATCGTACATTGGAAACATTTTTTGGTAACTGGTAGGTAGTTTTGGATTGTTCCAATGTGTAATTGGTAAAGATGTCAATGACCTTTTACCTTAACATCAAAACCTAGTTGAACCAGTTACTCTATTTTCATTTTCTTCCTTTATGTCATCTGTTAAAACAGTGAGCTGTGAGCTACTAAGTAGATGTTCCCAAGTCCCTCTTGTCCATTCTGTTCTCTGCAAATGTTGAAGGGTGGGCTGGATTGATATGGAACATTGTTCCAGCAGAGCCCATGTATTCGTGATGAGAAGTTTCCTCAGAGCTTATTTCTACAGCTGACTCTTCACTGTTTTCAACACCAATAGCCATGTGTTCAGAATTCTGCATTTTGTAAGTATGTTACTGTGTATTTTTGGGAAAAAACAATTAAATGTTTGGGATCAATGTGATGAAGCCTTGAAAGAGTGGTTTGTTTTGCTCAGGTATGTGAAAGAAGGTGTTAGAATTTTCAAGGGAAGGTGTGAGAAAGAACAACCCTGCCCATTGACCTAACTACCTTGTCAGAATCAGTTACACCTCCTCCTTATCACTCAGCCCAGACCTCCTCAGGATAATGTGGTGAAACGTCTCCCCCTCTGGGCCTCAGTGAACCCACCTGTAACGAGATGAGGGACTGGACCAGAACACCTCAGTCTCAGCCACAGTGACCACTTAAGTGCTTGGCAGAATGGGGCGTGCATCTGTGTTTGGCAATTCTTCTAGAAGTGGGGAGTGCCAGTGTAATTAGAATTTTAAATGGGACTCAGTCCTCCAAAAGTGAAAACAAAATAAAACCATAAGGATGGAAGGACAGTCTCTGAGAGACTGTCTTCAGAGGCCTTTCTCTGCATTACGATTATCAGGGCTAAACCTAAAGGCAGGTCGTGCCAGTCCCTGGCATTGAGCCCTCCTCTGGCTTCCCATGTTCCTCAGGACGAATCCAGATCCTCCCTGTGGTTCCACAGCCCTGTGTCACCAGGGCCCCTGCCAGTGTGTGCAGCCTCCTCCTGGGAGCTTCCCCTCCCCACGGCTCACTCTGCCCCAGGCACATTCGACATTTCTCTTTTTCCAAACACAGAACCTTTCCTATCTCAGGTCTTTGTCCCTGCTCTTACCCTTTGTCCCTAAATTGTCCTGACTCTGGCCCTTTGTCCTTCAGGTCTAAGCTCAGAGACATATCCCCCCCCACCCCAAACGCTCTTCTGCATCCATCATTTCGAGTCTTTTGTGTTTTCCCTCCATTGGAGGACGCAGTCTCCATCTTGTTCGCAGGAAGACTGCAGCTCCTGCTCTGGTGCTGTGGGTAGATGCTGGGGCTGTGGGCAGGGCTGTAGTCCTCAGGGAAGACCAGGGGGACAGGGCAGGTAATGAGGATGGTCCCGTATTTCTTCTGGAAATTTCAACTCTAATTGATCTAAACCTCCTGTGGGCCTACTTATTTTACTCAAAATAAGAGGAAAAGGATGTACTGAGGCCTACAAAGGCCTGCAGACCCTGTGTCCTCAGGCTGTGTGCTTAAGTGTCCCCATTTTAGCCATCTGTGTCGCTGCTTCACTCCCGCTCCCAGATCTTCCAGGCTCTGCACATCACCAGGGACCAGTTGCCATCGTGGGAGGGGCTGTGCCTTCCACCAGGTGATGTGCAGAGCCAGGGATCCTGGCTTCCCTTCAGGAAGGGCAGGGAGAAGGTAAGGACCCTGAGGGGCATGAAGGAGGCAGCCCCTAAACAACTAGGGAATCTTGTGCATTGCTGTGATTGGTGAGACGTGGGGACAGTGGTGGCCTCCCTCATGAGATCTGGTGCCTCTTTTTCTGTGACATCCTCAGTCAACTCAATCTAGCCATTCTCCACCTGCCTTTAAACTGGACTCCATGTTGTCCCAAATTGCTGGCAATTTCTTCCTGCACGGCCAACTTCTTAGACTACATACTGGAGGCCCAGTGTCTTTCATACAGCAATTTGGGTCCATTCCTGCTGCATTGCTTGTGTCTGGAGTACCCTGTGCCTTTCAGTCTAGTTTGTTCTTCATGCTCGGAGGAGAGGTAGGAAAATGGGAAAAAGTGGAGGGTGTCCTTTGTGGTCTACAGGAGGGGTATGAAAGCAAGGATGGGCCTCTATGTAAGTTCTATGAATGGTGTGTGCCCTGTTTCAAGTGTGGTTGTTGGATCAGGAGTGTTTGGAGCTTTTGGAAAGGAATATCTCAGATCTGGCTGGAGCACCTGGATGTGGGCTTGTGGGTGGTTGTGGGGCTGTGTGGATTGTTTTGGAATGCCATAATGTCTTAATTCAGGTTTCCTGGGGCAGAGATGCTGAGACCGAGGTTTGCATGCAGGGGTTTAATTGGGAAACTCATGATCACAATGAAGAGGACTGAAGGCAGTGGAATCAGGCAGAGAGAAACATTATCTTGCAGTGTAGTTAGAACCAAGGCCTAAGCTGAGCCCACAGGGAGCTCGGGCAGGAGGGGGATGGGCGCCTTGGGCCTGAGAGAGTGGATCTCAGAGCTGCACCATGGCATCCACTCCATGCGGTGACTTCTGTGGAGTCTTTTGGCAGTGCGAAAGTCGTCCTGCAACCCATAGAGGAATTCTAGGGGAAATCTCAGAAATCATCTTCTGGGTTACCTTTGGTATTTTGGGGTATTTTGTGTTGCCGGTCAAGAAGCTTTCCGAGGCATTTTGGAAGATAAAAGGACAGTTTGGAGTGTGAAAGATGTTGGGGTCTCACTGGGGCGTGTGCATCTGCTTTTTTTGGAAGATAAAAGGACAGTTTGGAGTGTGGAAGATGTTGGGGTCTCACTGGGGCGTGTGCATCTGCTTTTTTGGAAGATAAAAGGACAGTTTGGAGTGTGGAAGATGTTGGGGTCTCACTGGGGCGTGTGCATCTGCTTTTTTTGGAAGATAAAAGGACAGTTTGGAGTGTGGAAGATGTTGGGGTCTCACTGGGGCGTGTGCATCTGCTTTTTTTTTTTTTGAGACAGGATCTCACTCTGTTGCCGGGGTAGAGTGCAGTGGCATCATGATAGCTCACTGCAACCTCAAACTCCTGGGCTCAAGCGATCATCCTGCCTCAGCCTCCCAAGTAGCTGGGACTACAGGTGTGCACCACGACGCCCAGCTAATTTTTTCTATTTTTTGCAGAGATGGGGTCTCCATCTTGCTCATACTGGCCTTGAACTCCTGACCTCAAGCGATCCTCCTGCCTCAGCCTCCCAGAGTGCTAGGATTACAGGTGTGAGCCACCGCACCCAGCCACATCCACTTTTATTAGTGGATTTTACTGGTGTTCCTGTGTGGGGTGGAGTTGTTATGAGTGAAAATATGGTGTCTTGGGTCAGTGAGTCCCTGGGACTTTTATGTGTGTGATTGCATGAGTATTAGGGGCTTATAAGATTTTATAGCAGGATGGTTGGATCATCATGGAGTATCTGGGGAGTGTGTGGGTCCCCATGGGACTTTGTAAGTGTGTCTGAGTCCAGAGGGGCCTCAGACTCAGGTGGCAGATGGTTTTCATTAGGGAGGGTTTGCTGTGGTTGGGTCTAGGGCACAAATCAAGAGGGAGTGGTTCTAAGGGTCTGTGAGATAGGGAAAGATTTTTCTAAGATTCGGAGGGCAAGCACATACAGTGACAAGCAGCCCAAAGGCTAAAATTGGGACTGTCCATGGAAAGATAAAGCTGCCACTTTCTTGTTGCCAGGCCACTAGGGGTGATTACTCTCCACTGGCCTCTTCCTGTTTGTTTGAAGATGCACACACAGGTGGCAGGAGGTAGACATCCTGCCAGTGAGAGGATCACAACTGAGCCTCGGGGAAGGACATCGGGAGAGGTGCAGGGACCTCAAAGGAGGGTCCCTGTGGGGAGGTGGTTTCACCCTGCAACTGGCAATTACAACAGCATATTTAATTAATTCAGGACCTTATTTGTCTGTGTAGGGGATGGAAATTGGAAGTTGAAATGCAAAACTCTGCCTGTGCTGAGTGTATGATTTCATAGTGATGCCACCAGAACCTCACTTGCATTTCTATTTCTCATGCACCAGGGAGGAAGACACACAACTCTGGGCTCAAGTCCAGGCATGTTCAAGGGCTCAGGACCTGGGTGTTTCGGGGAGGGATATCAGATAATTTAGGTCACCAACCATTACCTTAAACATCTATAAATAATACTTTAAAAAAGTAGATATTAATGCTTTGTTTCCTTATATTTCAATTGTTGATCTATTACATGCTTTAAGTGAATTATAAATTCATATGGCTTTGAAATAAACTTGGTGCATCTAATTTTTTCAATTAGCTGAAATTTTTTTTTTTTAGCAGTTAATGGTAAGAGTATATGTGACAGGAAAAGGCAGTACACCCACAATGAAGACTCAGTGCCCTTCAGTGCCATTCAAAGGCTGAGGTACCAGGGCAAGTTTGTTATTATTATAAGTTTAAACTTTCTCATATTCCAATTTTCAAATATAATGTGTATTCATTATTACTTTCTGAATTGTATTTAGTGTTATGTGGTGACAATGTAGAAGTTTACTTCAATCCTGTAATCCTGGAAAATAGCAAAGATTAAACTGCTCCCCCTGCCCCAACACTGTTTTTTTATTTTGGAAATAGTTTAATGCAAAGAATCACACTTCCACGTAGGACTCCCTCAAATCTAATGACCCTCCAAATCTCCAGATTCCCATTCTTTGTCTTATCAAGGATTACTGAATTGCTTGTCCCCACTGATCAAGAGGAGCAGTGCTGGTTAACTTGACTTAATCAAACTTTAGTTTAAATTTCACTCCTTTTCCCAGTCACCTGAAGTTTGGAGCACCCTTCAGCATTGTAATTGGCTACATCCTCTCTTTAAGATCGCGTCCCTGGAGTAGGCTGACCTTAAAATAAAACATTCTCAGAGTACCCATAGGTCTTGCCATGTGCTCATCCACTGCCCCATACCTGGTGCTTTCCAGCCTCCTTTACTCCTTCATATAAGAGAAAAGCTCTCTTTTTTTTTTTGGTAAATCTTGAACATTGCAGATCTACTGGTAAGGGCAGTTGGTCCATTGCAATAATTTTTTGAAATAAAATCTTTCATTACCTATGTCTGAACTTGTTTTGTTTTTAAGTGGTAAATACTTTAATTGTTCCATCTATGCTAGAATATGTATATCCTCTGTTTTTGTGGCTGTTAGGTCGGAGCTGAGAGGAAGACACTCAAGCCTGAGATACAGCAAAACACTGCCGTTTATTTTGGACACCTGGGTACAGGTGGGTGGCGGCCGAAAAGAGCGTCCACACTGAAAAAGGGGAGACTGGCGGGTTTTACAGAGGATTTGGATGAAGGTTTGGGGAGGGTGAGTCCTTTCTGGAACGACCGCCAGTCCCTGCCTGTCCCTGCTGGTTCCACTGCCACCGTTTATGGTTGGAGTTACTTTTACAACCTCTGGCCTCTCCAGACTCCTGTGGCTATTGCTTCACAATCCACGTGGTCCTTATCTGAGTTTTTCTACCCCATTCCGTTCCATACATATTTTCCAAGTTCCCTCCCCAAGCAGGCCCAGCAGTGGCACAGGGTTTAATATATACTTAATTGGTGAAAGTAGTTCCTAGTTTTAAAACACTTCTTCAATCCTTAGTAATTTGCGTCTGTTTTATAATATTACAGGGAGATATATGGCAAAATTTTCTGTTTGAGGAAATAATTCTTTTTAAATTTCTTGCGAATATGTTGATTTTGCTTCAGTGAAAATTGTACAAGCATCCAAACTCTGCATAAAAAAAAAAGATTCATGACTTTTCTCCTATAATCAGATTCACTTCTACTGTTCCCAGTTTAATGAAAAGATCCACAACTAGCTCGTTTCACTGCTTGGGATCGTGGAAGTCCAGGCTGAAATTGCTTTCTTGGCAACATAGGTACTTAGCAATATTGTGTAATACATGACAGTCTACTTATGAAGATTCCCAAATCTACCCCAGACACCATACCTTTTGAAACTGTGTTGATATGTCTTCTAGTATTCCTCTGTGTGCCATGCCAGGATATCCTGCTCATTTTAAGCCAAAAATATGTTAAATATGGTATTTTTCCTACCTAGACATGATCATATTTCAGTTGATTAACACTTCTTCATGGATAAAATGTTCTGTTTGTAGGGATGTGAGAGGAAAACATACATCAAAGTAGTTGTAAATTCACAGATACAGGTAAAAATTATTGCCAGTAGAAACTATGCTATTTAACATTTGATAATTTAGTTTTACTTCTTTTAGGGTTCCTATGAAAGAGAATAACCTCACTATCAAATACCCTTAGAAATACTGAGAAATTAATTATTCTTGAGGTGAAAATAAATGCACATGTATTCTAAACACTATTTTACAGGCTTTGTTATCAACAACACATAGATCATTGAGAAGTAGAAGACAAACCAAAGAGCTCACATAGATTACAATTTTTAAATAAAAATTACATTTTCTAAGTACTTTTAGAATGCATATAAAGTGAATTTGAAATTACAATATATTTAGAAGTTATCGACGTAAGCATGTTTTGATGACAGCAAAGTTTATCTCAAAGGTATTTGAGGTTAAGTCATCTCAAGTGTGGAATTGTTCTTTAGGAAGGAAGAACAATGCAACTTATTTCTATTTGTAAAAAGTTACTGCTTTTTATAAAGCAGAGGTCCCCAACCTATGATGAGTTGCATACTTATTATATATTACGATGTAATAATAGAAATAATGTGCACAATAAATGTAAGGAGCTTGAATCATCGCAAAACCATCCCTACCCCCCAACGCTGGCGTCCGTGGAAAAATTGTCTTCCATGAAAATGGTCCCTGGTGCCAAAAAGGTTGGGGACCACTGTTTAAAGTAACAGTTGTTGACCTAACTAATCATAGACCTTAGCCCTACAGGCCCCCCCACCCCAGATACTTTCCCTATGAAAGTTTCTGGAACTGAGCACAGGGTTGATACTTTCCTTCCTGAGTGAATGGGGAACAGCAATGAATGGATGTTCTGTTGGGCGGCCGCATGAAATTGCATTTCATATTCTAGTTTGCATCTCCATCACAGACAGTTGCAGGGTTTGTTTAATTAAATTGCTTAACTTTAATTGCAGGAACTTTCCTGGATCCAATCACAAACCAACGTTGACCCGCCAAGCGAGATCCCAGTTCCCAGACCTCCGAGTAGCTCCCGCCTGCGCCTGCGGTAGGTCTGGATGCCCTGGGGCCCTGCGCGTGAGGCCGAGGGAAGCCCGGGCCGCCCTCAGGCTCCCGCCCCACGCGCGCCCTTTCCCCGTGACCCTGCCATTTTTGCCATTTTTCCATTTTGCCCCTTTTCCCTCGCGCCTTACCCCGCCTCGCACCTTTGCAGCCCCTGCACATGCGCAGTTTCCTGCACACCAGGTTCGGACCAAATCTCTTGGAGTGAAGGTGGGGGTGCGTGTGTGAGTTTCCCTCTGCCTAGGTTAAGCCTGCGCTTTGCAGAAACCCGCACTTCCACACCCGGTTTCTGGGGTTCCGTACATACCTTAAAATCCTCGCATTGTTCCTTCATCCCAAGTAAATTCAGAAGTCCCCGTGAGAGTCCAGGGGTCGATTTTTTGGTGGTTGAAGCTGGTCCTGTCCTCGATCTTTCTGCCTTCAGGCCACACAGACACCTCCTTTCCTGCCCTTTCCCTCTTAGGACCTTTACTGATCTCCCCGCCTGCCCCAGTGTAAAGTGCTCACCTGGGAGGGGCATTCAGGCTTCTCTGGTCCTCTGAGCCTCGGGGGAGGACCAGACCCTCCCCCTGTTGCTGGGATTCTGCAGCAGCCCCGCCTTCCCCAGAGACACCAGCTGTCCCTGGCTCACTGGGCCCCGCCTTCTGCTGCCCCGGCCTCCCCTTCGTGGTCATTGCTTCCCCTGGCCCAGCTAGAGGGAGACGACTTGGGCCTGTCCCTTCGTGTTCAGTGTTCTTTCCCAAATTCCACCCCACTGGAAAATAGGCTCTTCCGTCCCCCTCCCTGTGAATGCGTTAGCAAAGGGCATCCGGAGAAAGAGACAGACAGCAACTGCGAGGAAATAGAAAAACTGAGAAAGAGTAAAAAAGGGGTGAGAACCCTAAAAAGATGTCAGAGTAGAGGATGAGGGAGAGATTTGCAAAGACACAGTAGAAGTGAAAGAAGAAGCCAAGAAAGTAGCAGGGGTTTGGGGTGGGGAAGTAACTAGTGAAATGTAGAGAAAAGCTTGATGTCCTGGAGATGAAGGAGAGCAAAACAGGGCGAGGGGCAGCAAAGGGGGAGGCACCTCAGACAGAGTCGGGGAGAGGACAGATGATTTGGAGCCCGGGGAGACAGCAGCCGGTGCTGGGACACCAGGGTGGGGCACCTGATGACAAGGAGAGCAGAGGGGGAACCACAGCAGGAAGGAAGCCTGGGGACCAGGGGGTGCCAGAGAGTGGGGACAAGGCGGTGCCACAGGGAAGAGGGAATTTAACAGGGAGAGCAGAGGGGGAGCAGAGATGGGGAAGAAAGAGACAGAAATATATGAGATTGGGGACAATCAACAGATTGGACAGAAAGAGCCACAGCAGGTGAAACGAGTTGCTGGAATGGAGCCGATCCAGTGGAAAAGAAGGGACAGAGGGAAGAAGGAGAGAGAGAGCAGGCAAGGAGAGGGGCACAAACGAGCAGCGGAAGCCCAGGGGAAGCAGAAGAGAAAAGGCTAGAGAGGCTGAGAGAGAGAGGTGTGGACGGAACGAGGGCGGGAAACACGCAGCCATGAAGAAAGAGGGACCCTGGGTGTCCAGATGAGTGGCGAGTTGATTGGATGTGATGATTAAGTTGTGACATACTGATTTCTGTCTTTACAGTCTAATAAGTTTTAGTGTTTGTTTAAATTATGCAGAGGCCGGTGAGAATTGCAGAAGTCTTATCTATATGACTTGCATTTTTATAATTCTTGGTATCAGAGTCTGGCTTCCATTTGCAATTTCTGTTCGACCAGAGGGCAGTGACTTGACTCATTTAGCTGTGGGTCACCCTCTTCCCTTCTGCTGGGAGAGGGGGTGGGGTGCGGACAAGTGGATGTGCTAAGAGGAAAAGCAAAAGTGCTTTCCTTTGGTTTTTCCTCCTGTCACACTCAATACAACTGTGGACACTCAACACAAAATACTTCACCTCTGGTCACCAAAATGTGTGCAGATTACTCCCCACCAATGCCCATTCTCCATCTCACACTGACTGGGTGTCCTATAGTTTAACTCAGTTCTGACACCATGTGCCTGGCGCTAGCGTCAGGTCCCCCTGGTTGAGGGCTCAGTCCCACAAGACTGCCCCCACTTCATATGCCACTTGCAAGTCCCATCTTGGGACCTGAACTTGTGACTGACTGGGTACAAACTGGGGATTCCCTTGACCCCTCATTAGGTTCTGTTAATTTGCCAGAGCAGCGCAGAGTACTCAGGGAAACACTTTTCTTAGTTGACCCATTTGTTATAAAAGATATGACACAGGATACAGATGAACGGCCAGAGGGAAGAGCTGTCCTAGCAAATTAATCAAATAAGAGGAGGGATTAAGAGAACCGTATTTATCAGGTCAGCCAGAAGCAGAGGTGACAACTACTGCTTGCATAGTGCATCTGAAGTGAGGGGCAGTCTTGTGGAACTGAGCTCTTAACCTGTGGGATCTGATGCTGTCGCCTTGTAGGTAGTGTCAGAATTGGGTTAAATTATAGGACACCAGCTGGCAATCTGCTGGAGAACTGTCAGTGTGGGGAAAACAACTCACACATTTTGGTGACCAGAGTGAAGTATTCTGTGTTGAGTGTGACAGTAGTAAAAACAGGTTGGTTTTTTCCTGTCTTCTCCAACAAACAATAAAGCCTTTTTTTTCCCTTCTACTCCTCCATCTTTAAAACAAAAACTACTCTTACCTGCATTTCCCTCTGTAGTAAGGACCCCTCTTCTATGCTCCATTTAAGAGCAAAATGCACTAAAAACTTGTTCTTTCTTTATCTTCAATTCTTGCCTCAAATTCTTGCTTGAATGCTTGGATTGTTTGAATCAAGCTTTCACATCCAGCATTCTGCTGATCTTTTTCCTATCAGTAGCATGTGGCACAGTTGATTCCTTTTTTTATTTTATTGACTGAGGACTCCGCTAACCTTTAGAAATCTATTTGTTTTAAATTTCTTGTTGCCTCTCTGATCACTTTGTGCTTTCCTCTTCTGATGTCTGCACAACTTTTTGTTTTCTGAATGTGGAGTAATTCGTGGCTCACTCCTGAAATCTCTTGTCATCTCTGTCCACACCCACTGCCTTTCCTTATCATCTCATCTGGTGGTTTAAACCCCACCGACATGTCTCCATTTCCCCAGCAGGCCTCTCCCCTGACCTCTGGAATCCCGTGTCTGGTGGTCTCCTCACCTCTCCGCTAGGACGTCTAACAGGCATCTCCCCCTTCATGTGTCCAAAAGTGACTTCCTGAACTCCCCCAAACATGTTTCCCTGCAGCCCTCCCATCGCAGATGAGGGTGATCCTATACTTCCTGGGGCTTAGCTGAACTTTTTGTCATATATTTAACATATATAACATATTACATTGTAAGTGTGTCAATTTATAAGATAAAGAAGAAACTACCAGTTTTCTTAAAATGGGTGAGGAAATACGTAATTTCCAAAGTTCTTCTGAGGTGTGGGAGAGAAATGTTTGCAGACCTGGGCCCTCCCTTCTCTGCTCCAGCCGCACAGGCCTCTTTCTTTTTCCTGGGCCAAGGTGGCTCCTGCCTGAGGGCCTCCAGGTGGGCTGTCCCTCTGCCTAGAACTCTCTGACCCCTCCGCTGCAGGTGACAAGCACCCTCCCTTCCCCAGGTCACTGTGCAGATATCCCCTTCTCAGTAGAGACTTCTCTGAGTCTCATTTAACATTCCAGCCACACACACGTTGTCCATGTGGTATGGTTCTGTGTGTCTTTTGTTTCTTGGCTTCCACTGTCTGAATATTGGTGAGGTGACAACAAGGCCCCAAGAGGAGAGCAAAGTCACAACATGGGAGGTGTGTTGGGCTTGCCCCTTTGAGTGGACTCAACCCTGGCTTCACATTACAGTGCTGAGACATTTTGCAACTACATCTCTTCTACGCCCTTATCAGAGATTTTCATTCAAATAGGTTGAGGCCCAGCCTCAATAATATTTACATTGCCCCAGGTGATTCTAGTCGGTGTCCTGCATTGAACACCAAACTCTGTTCTTCACTTCTGAGTGTTGAGCTCAGCCTGTGATCCACAGAGAGGTGAGGGGACTGTGCTCTGCGTTGGGTTTGGTCAGGGCTGGGTCTGTGCCCTGGAGGGAAGCTCAGTCCAGTCCAGCTCCCCATTGCTGCAGCGTGTGCGGGCTTCACCAGGAGGGGCATGAGTTCTGATCAAAGTGGTCAAAAACTTACTTTTTGGTCTTCCTGTAGGAGTTTATTGCCCCTGCATTTCCCTAGGTGCCGTGGGGAATTTTTCCACAGGGTGAGAGGTCATCCTTGTCTGTGTGGTTGTGGCACAATAAGGGGATGTGTTGATTCTCAGCATTAAACAACATATTTCTGACATTCAGGATTGACTTCTAAAGATTCATGTTACATGAAGAAGAAGCCCAGAAGAGAAAGAGGAGGAAAGAAAAGGAGTCAGGAATGGCTCTTACTCAGGTAAAGTGAAATTCTCAATGGATTGGTCTGTGTCCTTTCTGAAATTCTGAGCATTGGAGTTGCTAATCTTCTCTGACTCTGAAGCGTCCTTCTTCACATGTCTGCTCGCCTTCACCCGTGCCTTCCCTCAGTCCCTCTTGTCTCCACTTAGATTCCATCTCACCATGACCCAGTGACGTGACCTTGTGAAGAGGCTGCACTGGGCATGGTCTTGGGAAGGGCTTCACACCCAGACATGGATTGGAGATGGGGTGTGGCCCTGTGGTGTCAGTGCTGTTGGGCAGTAGGGAGTGTTTAGGGGCCACATCTGGGTGCACTGTCAGCTGCCTGTAGACCAGGACTAGAGAAGCTGTACATGGAAGTCATGTATTAATGTGCATAGGTACCTGCTAAATTCTGGAAAGGGAGACCAATAAGGGGAAATATTTTTAGCCCGATTTTGTCAATGCATTTAAGGCTAAACTAGTGAGTCAGTGTGTCTCACTATATGTCTCTTGGTGTGCTGCAGATTCCAACTTCCCCCTCCCCGCCATGGGTGTGTCCTCAATTTGGCTTAATAACTTAAATTGGTTGAGATTTTGTCTCAGTCACTTATTTGGGTCAACATGTGGTGTGTATTCATGAGTGCATGGATGCATAAGCCCATGGTTTTTATCAAAGACACATCATTTGAGATAAGTTTTGTCTTTTAACAATTTAAATTGTATGTTAAATATTTTCTGTGGCCTTAAACTTGTTCTACGCTATCACATTAATGAACTAATATTAAGAATAGTAACATATTATGGACATAAATATGTTTGTTTTTGTAAGGACGTTTTACTAAGGTCCATGTTGTTATCACTGAAATTGTTTCAGCTTTGCTCAGCTACATAACCCACTCTCAATTTACTTTTGATGCTATATCTGTTCCTTAACTATTTGATTCTTTAGGCTTAATTTTAATTCCTAGACACCTGGGTGCACGTGCTTGCTCTGCCATCTTTACCTCTTAGATTTGCGGTGAGTTTCTTAGAGTGTGTATAACATAGTTGTCTCCTAGTAAAATGGGAGGAGATCTGTCTCTCTTATGTTACTGTGTTGTTATATAAATTAAGACATGTAAAGCATTTAGGATAATGCCTTGCACGTGGGCGTTGTTTAAAAATGTTATTGCTATTTTTGTCATCATCACAGTTTTTAGATTCTGAGTTGTCTTTCTTTAAAGCCACTGTGGACGTTATCATCTCTTAAGACATCACTCACGCTCCAGCTGGTCCGGATTCTGAACATCACTTAGTGCGTCACACATAATATCTAACACTACTATAGAGATATATTGTGTTGGTTTTTTATTTGTATATTTTTTGTATTCACAAAACCAAGAAATCCACACTGTTTTAGAGAATATCATAACCTCTTATGGAAAGGTATAATAAAACAAAACTAGGGAGACATAACTTGCTCAAACATGTGTGAGAATATGGGAAAAACAGACTCAGTTTCGCTTACTATACTCACAACACAGAACGCTCTGCAATCTCAAATGTATTGGGTTTTCCTCCACATACCAAGCAAGCAGTTCTGCAGTAGACAAAAGTGGATGTTCTTTTATATAATTCTATCATGACACTATCTGCCTGGATATAGGGTCATATCCCACAGGTCGAGGGCTCAGTCCCACGACAGTGCATCCACTTCAGTGCCAGTCACAAACGCAGATTAAGGCTTGTGCTTCTGACTGACTGGTTGTAATTCATGAATTCCCCCTCCTCGGATTTGATTAATTTGCTAGAGTGGCTCATAGAACTCAGGAAGTCACTTTACTCATTTTTATCCATTTATTATACAAAATATTACCAATCACACAGATGAAGAGTCAGGTGGAAGCAGTCTATTGGGCAAGGTGTGGGAGACGGGTCGAGGGGTTTCTATACGCGCTTTCATTGTGCCAGCCTTCGGGAGCCTCCCAGTGTTCACCTGTTCCTCTGTTTTGGGGGTGTTTTGTGGCGGTTTCATTACATAGGCATGATTGCGTCCATCTTTGACCATTGGTGGTCAGTTCCCTCTACCTACATTCCCTCTCCCCTCACAGGAAGTTGGTTCCTGGGGCTAAAATCTCAACCCTCTAATCCAGCCTTGGGCTTTCCAGTGATCAGGCCCCATCCTGAAGCCACCTGAGGGCTTCCAGCCACTGGTTATTTTGTATTAGCGTACAAAAAGATACTTACCACTGCACACATTTCAGGTGAGCTCTGATGTCAGGAAAGGGGGATGAAATCCGAATGTGGATGTCTGCCAGCCTGCTCACTTCAATTTAAGCTATTCTAACAGTTCTTCTCATTTTATGTGAAGAGTAGAAGTGTCCCCATAGTTACATGGTGAAATGTGTTTTCCATTTTAGGGACAGTTGACATTCAGGGATGTGGCTATAGAATTCTCTCAGGAGGAGTGGATATGCCTGGACCCTGCTCAGAGGGATTTATACAGGGACGTGATGTTGGAGAACTACTGGAACCTTGTCTACCTGGGTGAGGATAACTTTTCCAGAAGTCAGGATCTATACCTGTGTTTCTTTGCATTTTCCCTTGTGAATCTCTTGGGAGCTCCTGCATTTGCCTGATTGAGATCGAAGCCTTATTAACTCAGAAGTGAAAAACATAAAAATGGGAAATCTGAATTTTAATCATCCCCTTTCTTCAGATGTTCTGCTCCCTTCTTGATAGATCATTGGAGGGTTTCAGAGCTTTTGTATGCATACATAATACCTTGTGTCAGATTTTTTGGTTTTTTTTTGAAACAGGGTCTTGCTGTCTTGCCCAGGCTAGAGTGCAGAGGCGTCATGATAGCTCACTGCAGCCTCGACCTCCTGGGCACAAGTGATTCTCCTGCCTCAGCCTTCCAAGTAGCTGGGACTATAGGCGCATCTAAATTTTTTTTTTTGTAGAAATGGGATCTCAATATGTTGCTTAGGCTGTTCTTGAATTCCTGGCCTCAAGCGATCCTCCTGCCTTGGCCTCCCAAGGTGCTAGGTTTACAGGCGTGAGCCACTGTGCCCAGCCAAGTGTTGGAATTTTAAAATCTCCAGTTTCCTGTTTTCTGCCTCTCTGCTTTTACTTCAGTGGTTCATGGAACAGAGCTAGATGTCTGCATATTATAGTGTTTCCTAAGCATTCAGAAGGAGGCATTCAATGGCTGAATTTTTGAAATGTTTTTCAAGATCCATCTCTGATGTCCTCTCTCATGTAAATGTAGGGGTGGAATTCTAGAAAAGCCACAGCACATTATTTCTTTCTTTTCATAACCAGGAATCTCTACTTTTGACATCAATATTATCTACATGTTGGAGGAAGGGAAAGAGCCCTGGACTGTGGAGAGCCAAGTGAAAATTGCAAGAAAACCAAATAGGTGGGAATGTGTCAAAGGTGCGATCACAGGTAAGAGGTCTGAAGGTCAGAGAGAAAGGTGCTCATTAAATAGAGTGTGGGAAACTCTCTGCAAATGGAGGAGGTCTTTGGGAAAATAAAAGTTTATATCCTGTGAGCTCTGAAAGGAAATTTTTCCCCCACTTACTGTGTTCTTCAGATGTATAAAAGTTTGTCCTTTCACTCTCCAGCTGTGCTACAGCTCAGAGACAAATGCAAGGTATTTGTCGTGATCTGCAATACTTTGTCATCTTGCTTCTGTGATCTCTTTGGTTTCTTTCCAAAGGGTGGCTTTCCTCTTTGATCTCCCCTTCTGTACTTAATTCTATCTGATGCTCAGTTCTCCCTCTGTACAGATCAGAGATGGGGGCTCCGTAGGCCTGATGTCTGGACTTATCTATGTTCTATCCCATCTCATGTGCTTGAAAGACTTCTCAGGAGATGGGAAACATTGCCTGGTCTCACTTTGTATTTGGCGCCTTGGAAATTTTCTGGAGCTGTCTAAAGCCCTCTCTGCCTATTTAGGTTTTTCAGCCATTTCTTACATTCTCCTTTTGCCACACTTCATGGATGTATGTGACAAGGGAATGGGTTGGATCTTCTGAGCATAATTATAAACACAGTTGACAGAGTCATTCTCTAATTAATCCCCAGTCCTACGTGGGGTGCATATCCTGTTTTTTCAGGCTTTAGCATGGGATCTGTAGGCAGAACAGAGTCTTGTCTCAAGAACCCACAAAATCAGACCCTCATATGTTGTATTTTTCTCTCTCTTCCACCACTCATTACTCTGTTAATGTAGAAAACCTAGGCTGTTCCTGATATCATGTTCTTTTATGTTTGTGTGATTTTGCCTCTGAGACATGCTTTTGATATACCCACTTCTAGGGGTTCACATGTCATCTTTTCTTTTTTACTGTGATAACCCACTCTTAGATTATGCATAACTTCTTGTGGATTATCCCATGGAGTGGTTTTATTGGTTAACAAAATTAATAAATGAGAACACTTTGACTAATATGTTTGAATGTCATCCTGCTACATACAGAGATGCCTCTTGAAGTCACTGAGACTTGTCAGCATCTCCAAAGACACTGAGCTGGAAAGTGTCAGGACAGCCTTATGGCTAAGTGTTTTCAGTTATTCTCATTTTTTAAAAGTATCACAAAAGTGTCTCTCAAGGGCATTGTGACAGTGTTGATCACATACAGTAATGATCATCTCCTTTTAGCAATCAGTGATTTGGGAATTTCTCCTAGGGACAGCATTGTTCAAGTTCACACCCTTATGTGTATGAGGCTCATGACTGAACTGTTGTTCACGCCACTTTTGTCATCCCCTATATGTGTCATTCTTCACTTTCAACAACAAAGCTTTTGTTCTGTTTGTTGTATGTTCAAATGTACACCAGATATAGTTTTGGTGCAACTTACTGAGTGAACTGATGAAGTTGAATCATGTCTCCATATTTTAGTTCTACCATCATTTGTTTAAGCCACTGCAGCTTTCATCTTGTATGTTTCCATTTATTATAAATGAACTTTTATAACATGTATTTCATTTATTTAGTCAGTACTTGTATGCTGTTGTAGTCAAGGAAATCTTGAACAAAAAGGACAACCCTGGAGGGATCACACAATCTGTTTCAAACTTTTACAAAGATAAGGTGTTGGTTTTTTTGTTTGTCTGATTTTTTTTTTTTTTTTTTTGAGACAGGGTCTCACTCTGTTGCCCCAGCTAGTGTGCAGTGGCATCATCATAGCTCACTGCGACCTCCAACTCCTGGGCTTAAGTGATCCTTCTGCTTCAGTCTCCTGAATAGCTGGGACTACGGGCATGCGCCATGACGCCTAGCTAATTTTTCTATTTTTAGTAGAGACAGTCTCACGCTTGCTCAGGCTGATCTCGAACTCCTGACCTCAAGAAGTCCTCCACCTTGGCCTCCCAGAGTGCTAGGATTACAGGTGTGAGCCACCATGCCCAGCCAGTAATATGTTCTTGACATGATGGATGTGTTAGTAAGCTTGATTCCATCATTCCACATTGTATACCTATAACAGGACACTACTTTGTTCCCCATAAATATATACATACAATTATAATTTGTCAGTATACAAAATTTTTAAAAAATCATATTACCATTCTTGCAGTCTATATGCCTTCATTTCTCTTAAGAGAAACCTATTTACAATTCCACAAACTATAACTTTTTATAAATGTGGTTACTAATTCTTCTGAACTCATTTTATCCTGGTTGCTAGAATATTTTATTAATTTTCATATGATTTATACATGATGGTTTTTCAGCATGCATTATGAAATACAACTGCCATGCACCATTTGTTAGTGTTGGAAAATGCCTGTTCTGTGTGGATATAGTTGTATAACAGATATTTCGCAAAATACTGTTTTTTTCTGACATTGTTTTATTGAATTCTTCCTCATTTTCCCAGTGATAAGATTGTTTCAGGATTCAAAATTGCCACTTTTTAATTATTCATTGCATATGTTATTTACCATTATAGCATATCATCTTGTGCTTTAGTATTTATTTGTATATAATAAATATAAATATGCTTTAAATATTTACAGTATAATATTGCTCTTCAATTATGAGACAGCCAACGGTTTTTGGTCAGTTAGTATGTTCCTTGAGGTCATGGTGGAAAAATAGTCCTTTGAAGGCTAACGTGGGCTTGCACAATGTGAATGTTGGATCATAGGTTGCTTAAATCTAGGCTTCCATACTAACTGAATTACATGTAGCCACTTTGTTAAAGAATACTATTTGTTTTTTCTTCCTTAATATTGAAATTCATGGTTCTGAAGTTTCATAACTCTAATATAAGTATTACTTTTTATAGAGTATGCTTTTCAATATGAAATATTTGTTTACATACTGTGATTAATTGGAAACCTATGGTTCTTTATATCTTGTAGATCTCTCTCCTGAATTTGTTATCAAAGATTTACTACCAAAAGGGAAAAACATTACAGGAGAAATATTCCAAACAGTGATGTTGGGAAGACATGAAAACCATGAGATTGAAGACTTTTCCTTCAGAGAAGTCCAGAAAAATATACATGACTTTGAGTGTCAGTGGAAAGATGATGAAGGAAATTATAAAGGAGTGCTTATGCCCCAGAACAAAAATCTCACTGGTAGAAGAGGTCATCATGATAGAAAAGATACAGGAAACAAGGATGTGAACAACCAGCTTGGATTAAGCTTTCATTCACATCTGTCTGAACCGCAGCTGTTTCAAGGTGAAGGGAAATTTTATGAACATAATCAAGTTGAGAAGTCTGCCGACTGTGGTTCTTCAGTGTCACCACATAAACCAATTCCTTCTCGTGTCAGAACCCACAATTCTAAAAAGTATACAAATGAATTTAGCTATTTTGCATTACTCGCACAAGGACAAAGAGCAAACAATTGGGGAAAACCTTACGAATGTAATGAATGTGGCAAGTTCTTCACTCAGAATTCACACCTTACAAGTCATAGAAGAATTCATAGTGGAGAGAAGCCCTACAAGTGCAATGAGTGCGGCAAAACCTTTAGTGTTCGTTCAAACCTAACTATCCATCAGGTAGTCCACACTGGAGAAAAACCTTACAAATGTAATGAGTGTGGCAAGGTCTTCAGTCAGCCTTCAAACCTTGCAGGTCATAGGAGAATTCATACTGGAGAGAGACCTTACAAGTGTAATGAGTGTGGGAAAACCTTTAGAGGACATTCAAACCTAACTACCCATCAGTTAATCCATACTGGGGAAAAGCCGTTCAAATGTAATGAATGTGGCAAGCTCTTCACTCAAAATTCACACCTTGCAAGCCACTGGAGAATTCATACTGGAGAGAAACCTTACAAGTGCAATGAGTGTGGCAAAGCCTTTAGTGTTCGTTCAAGCCTCGCTATCCATCAGACAATTCATACTGGAGAAAAACCTTACAAATGTAATGAATGTGGAAAGGTCTTTAGATACAATTCCTACCTTGGAAGGCATCGTAGAATTCATACTGGAGAGAAACCTTACAAGTGCAATGAGTGTGGCAAAGCCTTTAGTATGCATTCCAACCTCACTACACATCAGGTCATCCATTCTGGGAAAAAACCTTTCAAATGTAATGAATGTGGCAAGGTTTTCACTCAGAATTCACAACTTGCAAATCATCGAAGAATTCATACTGGAGAGAAACCTTTTAAGTGTGATGAGTGTGGAAAAGCCTTTAGCGTGCGTTCAAGCCTAACTACCCATCAGGCAATCCATACTGGAGAGAAACCTTACAAATGTATTGAGTGTGGCAAGGGCTTCACTCAAAAATCACACCTTACGAGTCATCAGGGAATTCATTCTGGAGAGAAACCTTACAAGTGTAATGACTGTGGCAAAGTCTTCAGTCAGACTTCACAGCTTGCAAGGCACTGGAGAATCCATACTGGAGAGAAGCCTTACACGTGTAATGAATGTGGAAGAGCCTTCAGTGTTCGGTCAAGCTTAACTCTTCATCAGGCAATACATACCGGACAAAAACCTTACAAATGTCATGAATGTGGCAAGGTCTTTAGGCACAATTCATACCTTGCAACTCATCGAAGAATTCATACTGGAGAGAAACCTTACAAGTGTAATGAGTGTGGCAAAGCCTTTAGTATGCATTCAAACCTAACTACCCATCAGGTCATCCATACTGGAGAGAAACCTTACAAGTGTAATGAATGTGGCAAGGTCTTCACTCAAAATTCACACCTTGCAAATCACCGAAGAATTCATACTGGTGAAAAACCTTACAGATGCAATGAGTGTGGGAAAGCCTTTAGTGTTCGGTCAACACTAACTACCCATCAGGCAATACATACTGGGAAAAAACCTTACAAATGTAATGAATGTGGCAAGGTCTTCACTCAAAATTCACACCTGGCAAATCACCGAAGAATTCATACTGGAGAGAAACCTTACAGGTGTATAGTGTGTGGAAAAGCCTTTCGTGTACGTTCAAGCCTAACTACCCATCAGGCAATCCACACTGGAGAAAAACCTTATAAATGTAATGAATGTGGCAAGGTCTTCAGGCAAAGTTCAAACCTTGCAAGTCATCACAGAATTCATAGTGGAGAGAAACCTTACAAATGAGTGTGGCAAGGTCGTCAGTCACAGTTCACTCCTTTCACAACATCAGAGAACTGATTCTTGAGAGAATCCTTACAAATGTAATGACTATGGCCAGTCCCTTATAAGTTGAACCATTAATAGATATCAAGAGAGTCCATGATGAGAAACATGTAAATTTACATGGCAGAGGCCCCCTCACAGCTCACGGGGCATCAAAATACACATATTTGATGAAACTATGCAAGTGCAATGTGTATGGTGATGCCATTACCCAATGACCGTAATAGATGTAATATGTATTATGAGACCGTGACCAATGACCATAACTAGGTGAGGATTCATATGAAGAATCATTCTGTCTCTAGTTTCCCAATTAATCTTTGGTATTTTATACTGCAGAATAATTACAAGTCCAAATATGTTAGAACTTAAGATATGCTTATATATTAAAGGTCACAGGATGTTTGTACTTGGCCAGTTACCTTCAGGTTATAAAATGTTTTATTGAATTATTTAAGGTTTCTTGAAAAGAGTAGAGATTATGATTTTCAATCTGAACTTTGAAATCTGTTGATATTACATGTCTTTACCACCTTCCATGGTGGTTTCTGGGAAAGAATCAATAGGATGTAAGGGCTCACTTCATTCAGTGAGGGTCATTTCTATCCAATTTGTGAAGAAGGAGGACTCTACCTTTGAAAATCAAATACTGTCTGAATTAGCATCTGTGAGGGGCTGAGAGTAATGTAGAACTGTGATATCAGACTTCAAGCTCATTGTGTTCAGGGTGCCTGTCTCCTGACAGGAGGGCACTATGGGTTCAAAGAGAAATGCTCTACCAACTGGCCATCAAATGAGCAGGCCAAGACCATGGGACACTGGCATTTTTATGGGAGGAGAGTCATAGGTAATTAGGGACTGATTGTGTGATAGAAATAATGCAGAGAAAGTGGTGACTACGTTCTCCATTGAACAGCAGTAGCTGTTTTATAGCAAAGATTGATGAACACTTAGTCTTGCTTTTGCAACTGAAGATTAAATAGTTACCAGAGTGAAGTTTATTCAAAAGAACCAGAATAACATGTTCTTGAGTAGGACTCATTAACTGCTGGAATCACATTTTATTTCTGTTTATTTAAGAACGTTTCATAGATGTAATGTTTCAACTAATACAATTTAATCTTTTTAATGAACTAAATGAATCCCATTCTTTTTGCCAACATCATTTTATTCTATTTCAGTAGGATGCTTTATAATAGACAATAACAATGATGCATCATTAGGCTTTTAAAGTTGAAGTATCAAGAACAGTTTTTGTCTTTGGTGGAATCAAATAATACACAATTTTGGGAAACATACTTTGCACTTAAGTTATACTGTCCATACTCTGGCATAGAATACTTACTTGAATATAACGAAAATCCCATAGGAAGCACATTTCACATTCTTAACACCTTAAAATCTGTCTGTGTTGCTGTTGATGCATATGCACCATATGGTTCTATTTCTTGTGTGCCAAATACGGCCCATAGTGTGCATCTTGACTTAACATGCAAGGAAAATGCACATATAGTAGAATATGAAAATTATGAAATGAAACAAATTTGGGGAATAAAGATAAAAATAACACTACCTTCATCTTATTTTTGACATATTCAATGACATAATTTGAAAAGATATAACATTCATGAATTTCGCCTTAAGAACAAACATACACAAGGGGAATTTTATTTTGTTCTGGCAGATAAACTAGAAACTTCATATAATGACCGCCATAATGTTTTTGATAATTTAAACTTGGGACCACTCCACTGGAACTGCATTGGACTCCACCTAAAGTTTGGTTTTAGATATTGAGAATGATGCTCATAAACTAAAGTGTCATGAGACTATTACATAATGTAGCTTTCTCAGAGAAGCTGGTCCTAAAATGGCTTGAGAGAGCAGAGATAAGTAACTTACTTGGGATGTTATGGTTGTTAGAGGGTGGGACTTGGGTGGGGCTGGGGTACCCACATATGGCTTGAACTTTCATCTGGTGCCAAAGGAGGGAGCACTCAGGCATTACCAGATGGGATGGGCAGAGTAAGAAGAGGGAGTGCAGAGGAACAAAAGCTGTTAGTAGTCCAACATCACAAAATGGAAACTATAGTACAACACTGAATGTTTGCTCTTGAAACTCCTGAATTCTTGGTTAGCAAAGACCTCAATTTTTTTAATTTTTAGTTTTTAATTATTATGGGTAAATAATAATTGTATATCTTTATAGGTTACATGTGATGTTTTGATACAGGCATACAATGTGAATTAATCAAGTGAGGGTAATTGGGATATCCATCACCTCAGGTAATTAACATTTCTTTGTGTTAGGAACATTGCAATTCCATTGTTTTAGTTATTTTAAAGTATACCGTAACGTATTGTTGATTATGGTCACTTTCTTGTGCTATCAAATATTGTTCATTCTATCTAGTTAACTATTTTTGCACCCATTAACCATCCCCACTTTATCCCCCACTCCCCACTACCCTGGCCAGCCTCTGGTAACCCTCATTCTACTCTTTGTCTCCACGAGAGCAATTGTTTTTAATATTTAGCTCCCACACAGGAGTAAGAACATGTGAGATTTGTCTTTCTGTGCTTGGCTTATTTCACTTAACATAATGTTCTCTAGTTCCACCCATGTTGTTTCAAATAGCAGGATTTCATTCTTTTTTGTGGCTATATAATATTCCATTGTGTATATGTACCACGGTTTCTTTATCCATTCATCTGCTGATGGACACTTAGGTTGATTTCACATCTTGGCTATTGTGAATAGTGCTGCAGTAAACATGGGAGTGCAGGTATCTTTTCAATACACTGAATTCCCATTCTTTGCATACATACCCAGCAGTGGAATTGCTGGGTCATGTGGTAGTTCTGTTTTCAGTTTTTTGAGGAACTTCAGTACTGTTCTCCATAGTGCTTGCACTAATTTACATTCCCCCAACAGTGTACGAGGGCTCCCCTTTCTCCACATCCTCGCCAGCATTTGTTATTGCCTATCATTTTGATAAAAGCCTTTTTAACTGGGGTGAGATGATATCTCATAGTTTTGATTTGCGTTTCTCTGATGACTAATGATGCTGAGCATTTTTTCATGTACCTGTTGGCCATTTGTATGTCTTCTTCTGAGAAATGTCTATTCAGATCCTTTTTTAATCAGATTATTTGATTTTTTCCTATCTTGTTAGAGCTCCATATATATTCTAATTATTAGTCCCTTGTCGGATGGATAGTTTGCAAATGTTTTCTCCTATTCTGTGGGTTTGTCTCTTCACTTTATTGACTGTTTCCTTTGCTGTGCAGAAGCTTTTTAGCTTTGTATGATGCCACTTGTCCAATTTTGCTTTGGTTGCCTGTGCTTTGGGGGTATTACTCAAGAAGTCCTTGCCCAGACCAATGTCCTGAAGTGTTTCCCCAATGTTTTCTTTTAGTACTTTCATAGTTTCATGTCTTAGATTTAAGTCTTTAATACATTTTGGTTTGACTTTTGTATATGGCAAGAGTTAAGGGTCTAGTTTCATTCTTCTGCATATGGATATTTAATTTTCCTAGCACCATTTATTGAAGAGACTGTCCTTTCCCTACTGTATGTGCTTGGCACTTTTGCCAAAGATAAGTTCGGTATAGACGTGTGGATTTATTTCTGGGTTCTCTATTCTGTTCCACTGGTGTCTGTGTCTGTTTTTATGCCAGTACCATGCTGTTTTGGTTACTACAGCTCTGGAGTATAATTTGAAGTCAGGTAATGTGATTCCTCCAGTTTTGTTCTTTTTGCTCAGGATGGCTTTGGCTGTTCTGGGTCTTTTGTGGTTCCATATACATTTTAGGATTTTTAAAAAATTTCTGTGAAGAATGTCATTGGTATTTCGATGGGGATTACATTGAATGTGTAGATTGCTTTGGGTAGTATGGATATTTTAACAATACTGGTTCTTCCAGGCCATGAGCATGGAATATCTTTCCATTTTTTTGTGTCCTCTTCAACTTCTTTCATCAATGTTCATAGTTTTCATTATTGAGATCTTTCACTTCTTTGGTTAAGTTTATTCCTAGGTATTTTATTTTATTTGTAGCTATTGTAAATGGGATTACTTTCTTTGCTTCTTTTTTCAGATTGTTTACTCTTGGCATATAGAAATGCTACTGGTTTTTGATTTTGTATCCTGCAAAATCAACTGAATTTGTTTATCAATTCTGATAGTTTTTTTGTGGAGTCTTTAGGTTTCTCTAGATATAAGATCGTATCATCGGCAAATAAGAATAATTTGACTTCTTCCTTTACAATTTGGATGCCCTTCATTTCTTTCTCTTGTCTGATTGCTCTAGCTAGAACTTCCAGTACTATGTTGAATAGCGGTGGTGAAAGTGGGCATCCTTTTCTTGTTCCAGGTCTTTGAGGAAAGGCTTTTAGTTTTCCCCCATTCGGTATGATACTAGCTGTGGGTCTGTCATATATGGCTTTTATCATGTTGAGGTAAATTCCCTTCTATACCCAGTGAAACTGTGTGCTTTGGATCCCATGCAGGATTTACCCAAAAAAACACTCCACCCTGTGGGCCAGTGGCTCAGATTTGACACTTTTACCACTGAAGCCCAAGTTCAATTCCTGGTCAGGGCGACAGAGCAAGACTCTGTCTCAAAATAATAATAATAATAAAAAAAATTATGGTCTGGGAACTAATCTCATTTGTTTTAAATTGTATGATTCTTGACCTTTTGGGGGTATCCATCCATTACTGGTCCTTTTTTCTTCTATGAACAGCTTTTGATTTCCTGGTGGGTTTTTTTTGTTTTTTTGTTTTCCATCTGTGGGGCATACAGAGCCTTTTGGGCCTTCATATGTAGGTGTTTAGCTGAGAAGCTGGGATCCTAGAAAACATGGCCAGACAGAAATGTGAGTTGTACTCCATATGGAGCTATCAAAACTTTTCTTTCTTTGAATTGTCTTCAGGGTGTATTTATCCAATACTGTTCTGATGTTAATGAAAACCACCACAATCAATTCATTTTTGTTTTTGTTTTGTTTTGTTTTGTTTCTGATTGTGGAATTTCATGCTGATACTTCTGTCTTGGCAACATTACTAACTAGCAATACTGCATAATACAGAATAATCTACCTTGTGAGATCCCAAAATCTATCCTGGATACCACATCTTTTAAATATGTGCCAATATACCTTCTTATATTTATTTAAGTGTGCGTGAGTTAATCGTAAATGCATGCATTTGTTTCTGGGTTCTCTATCTTGTTCCATTGGCCTTTATGCCTTTTTGTTGCCAGTACCATACTGTTTTGATTACTGTATCTTGGTAAAATATTTAGATCAACAAGCGTGATGCCTGTAGCTTTTGAGCTTCTTGATTAAGAGTGCTTTTGCTACTTGGCATCATTTGTGGTTGTATATGAGTTTTAGGATTGTTGTTTACTATTTCTGTGAAGTATGCCCTGGAATTTTTCATTGAATCTTTATTTCACTATAGGCAGTATGGACATTTTAACATTATTAATTCTTCCAGTTCATGAAGATGGGCTGCCTTTTCATTTTTTTTTTGTCTTCTTTAGTTTCCTTCACCAGTGTTTTATAGTTTTCAGTGTACAAGTAGTTCACCTCTTTGGTTAAGTTTATTCCTCAGTATTTTATTCTTTTTATATTGTAAATGGGATTGTCTTTTTAATTTTCATTTTGGAAAGTTGTTCATGTCTAGAAACACCACTGATTTAGTATGTTGATTTTGTACACTGTAACTTGACTCAATTTGTTCATTAGTTCTAACAGGTTTTTTTTGTTGTTGTTCAGTCTTTAGGGTTTTCTACATATAAGACCTGTCATTTGCAAACATAATTTTACTTTTTTTCCTATTTGGGTCCTTTTGTTTCTTTTTCTTGTCTACGTTCTCTGCCTAGTAATTCCAGTCTTATATTGAATAGAAGTGTTAAGAGTGAGCATCCTTGTCATCTACCAGATGTTGGAGCAAAAGCTTTCAGTTTTTCTCTATTGATTATGATGTTAGCTCTGGCCTTTTCATGTATGGTCTTAATTGTATTGAGGTAAGTTCCTTCTGTACCAACTTTATTGAGAGTTTTTCTTAATATTATGTTGAATATTGTCAAATACTTTTTCTGCATCTACTGAGATGACCATGTGGGTTTTTTTTCTTTCATTCTGTTAATGTGGTGTATCACATTGATTGATATGATTTGTGTATGTTGAACTACTTGCATCCCAGGGAGAAATCCCACTTAGTGATAGATAATCGTTTTAACATTCTGTTGAATTTGGTTTGCTGATATTTCATTGAAGATTTTTGCGTCTGTTTTCATTAGAGAGATTGGCCTGTAGTTTTTGGTTTTTTTCTTGTCTATGTCTGGTTTTGGTATCAAGGTGATGCTGGCCTCATAAAATGAGTTTGGAAGTGTTCCTTTTTTTTCTAACTTTTAGAAGGATTAGTATTACTATTTCTGTAAATGTTTGGCAGAATACATCTTGAAGGCATCTAGTCCTGGGGCTTTTCTTTGTTAAGAAGTTTTTGATTACTGATTCAGTCTAATTTTTTTTGTTTGTTTCTGTAGGCTCTCTATTTATCCTTCATTTGGGTGTGCTAGATTGCCTGTTTCTAGGAATTTATCCTTTTTTATGGTTATCCAGTTTACTGGCGTATAATTTTTCACAGTAGATCCTTTGATCCTTTTTATTTCTTTTCTTTTTCTTAGAGACAGGGTCTCACTCTGTCACGCCGGCTGGAGTGCAGTGGTGTCATCATACCCACCTCTGCCTCCCAAGGTGCTAGGATTACAGGCAGGAGCTACCACGCCTGGCCTGATACTTTTTATTGCTGAGGTATCTGTTGCAATGTAGTCTCTTTTATTTCTGGTTTAATTTATTTAAGACTTCATTCTTATATTCTTAATCTAGGTAAGGGTTTTTTGATTTTGGTCATTTTTTTCTATAAAGCAACTATTAGTTTTGTGTTGTTTTTCTATTCTTTATTTTATTTATTTTTGCTCTACCCTTTATTATTTCCTTCTTTCTGGTAACATTGGCTCAGTTTCCTTTTTTTTTTTTTTAATTGTCCTTGAGGTTTGATATTAGGTTGTTTATTTCAGATTTTTCTTCTTTTCTAATGTAGTTTGTTGCAAAAAAACTTCTCTCTCAGTATAGCTTTTAATGCATCCCATAATTTTGGTATGTTGTGGTTTTATTTGTTGATTAATTTGTAAAATTTTTTAAATTTTCTTTTGGTTTCTTCTTCTTCTTCTTTTTTTTTTTTTTTAAAGAGACAGGGTCTCGCACTGTCACCCAGGCTAGAGTGCAGTGGATCAAGAGATCCTCATCCTGCCTCAGCCTGCCACATAGCTTGGAATAACGGTATGTGCCACCACACCCAGCTAATTTTTTTTGTAGAGATGGGGTCTTGCTATGTTGCCCAGGCTGGTCTCAAACTGGCCTCAAGGGATCCTCCCACTTCAGCCTCCCAGAGCACTGGGATTATAGGTGTGAGCCACTGCGCCTGGCCTGATTTCTTCTTAACCCAGTGGTTGTTGAAGAGTATGTTGTTTAGTTTCCACACATTTGTAAATTTTGCCATTTACTTACTATTATTAATTTCTACTTTCATTGCTTTGTTTTGGAATAGATTCTTGGAATGATGTCTATCTTCTTAAGTTTGTTAAAACTTCTTGTGTGATCTAACATGTGAACTATCTTGTAGAATATCCTGTGTGTACTTGAGAAGAATGTGAATTCTTCTAATGTTCTGTGGAAAGTTCTGTATATATCTGTGAGGTTCATTTGGAATGTAGTATTGTTCTCCTGCTATATCCATATTGATTTTGTCTAGGTTATCTATCCATTATAGTAAGTATGTTATTAAAGTGTCCTGCTACTGTTGTATTGCTGTTTCTTTCTCCCTTCAGATCAGTCAGTGTTGGCTTTATTTATTAAGGTGCTCTGATGGTGGGTGTATATATTTTTATAATTGTTATATCTTCCTGGTGAATTGGCCTTTTTGTTATTTAATCGTAAATTTCTTTGTGTCTAGTGATCCATGAATTACCTTTCTCCATCCCTTCACTTTCAGTCTATGTGTGACCTTAAATTAAAGTGACTTTCTAGTAGATAAAATGGATAACTCATTTTAAGAAGGGATGAGACAATGTTGAAGATGAAGCCCACAGCAGCAGACAATCCACATAAATTTTTTTTTTTTGAGATAGGGTCTCTGTCACCCAGGCTAGAGTGCAGTGGCATGATCATAGCACACTGCAACCTCAAACTGCTGGGCTCCAGTGATGCTCCTTGCTCAGCCTCCCAAGTAGCTAGGACCACCGGTGCATGCCACAATGCCCAGCTAATTTTTTAAAAAAAATTTTGTGGAGACAGGGTCTCACTGTGTTACCCAGGCTAGTCTCAAACTCCTGGCCTCAAGCAGTCCTCCCATCTCAGCCTCCCAAAGTGCTAGGATTACAGGCATGAGCCACTGCACCCAGCTCACATAAGTTTTTGAGGAAAAAATTAATCTTGTTCATATACTAATTGAACAAGACTGATGATTAACCGTAGAAACAATAGCCAAAACGTAGACATCTCTTTTGGTTTGGCTTATACAATTCTGACTGAAAAATTAAAGTTGAGCAAACTTTCTGCTCAATAGGTATGAAAACTGTTGGACCAAGGTTGGCTGCAGACGAGAACTTTCAATGGTAATTTTAAGCAAGTGGGATCAAGATCCTGAAGCATTTCTTTAAAGAATTGTAACAGAAGATGAAACATGACTTTAGCAGTATAATCCTAAAATCCAAGCACAATCAAAGCAATGGCTGTCAAAAGGTGGAAGTAGTCCAGTCAAAACAAAATCAAACAGGTGAAGAATATAGGTCATGGCAACAGTTTTTTTGGATGCTCAAGGCATTTTGCTTGGTGACTTTCTGAAGGGCCTTAGAACAATAACATTTGCTTATTATGAGAGTGTTTTCTTGAGAAAGTGAGCCAAAAGCTTTGGCAGAAAAATGCTCAGGAAAGCTTCACCAAAGAGTCCTCCTTCACCACAAACCACTCCGCAGACCTCTCATCAATCAAAAGCAGTTTTGTAAGAGTGTTGATGGGAAATCATTAGGCATCCACCTTACAGTCATAATTTGGCTGTTTCTGACATCTTTTTGTTTCCTAATCTTAAAAAATCTTTAAAGGGCACCCATTTTTATTTAGTTAATAATATGAAAATGACTGCATTGACATGGTTAATTTTCCAGGACCCTCAGTGCTTTAGGGAGGGACTAAATGGCTGGCATCATTGCTTGCAAAAGCATCTTGAGCTTGATGGAGCTTGTGTTGAGAAATAAAGTTTATATATTTATTTTTATCTTTCTGTTCCATTTATCCAAGAACTTTAAAAATAGTCCAAGACTTCAAATAGTTAAGTCTTGTTTGTTGTTTTTTTAATATTTTATCCATTTAGCCACTGTATGTCTTTTGATTCAGGGGCTTTAAATCTATTTACATATAATACTATTACTGATAGGTAATGACTTCCTATTGCCTATTGTTAATTCTTTTCTCTCTGTTTTGTACACATGTGTGTAAACACAACTAAGAAGAATTTGAAAAATCCAGCACAGGTAAATGGAAAATCCAGTGAAGTGGAACATTTTGTTGTAAACACTGTCCACATGGAGTTTCTGCGTCTGATTTTGTTGGGCTGTAAGATACTCAAAAGACAGGTGTTGCCAAGGGACATATTCCTGGTTACACTGTCAACACAGAAAACAAGGTTGCATGCAAAATCTCTGAGGAAATGTTTCTACTTGCCATTGTATAGAGGACACCTTTAGAAAGAAGTGTCAAGGTATTGGCAAAATCAGGTGCCTTAGATCCAAATCTGTGTGCTTTAAACTATACTAAAGTAAATGTTGACAGAATGATAAATAAAAGTGAAATTCCCCCTTGATTTTAACTATTATCTATATAATTGAATTATAATTAAAGTTTATAATGTTCTATTTTTCAAATATGATATGTGTATATATTATTTTTACATTTTGTTTGGTGTTATAATATGTGGTGCTATGGTTTGTTTGTCCCCTCCAGAACTTGTTGAAAGGTAATCCCAAATGTGGCTATATTGAAAGGTGGGGCATTTAAGAGGTGATTGGGTCATGAGGGCTCTGCCTTTATGAGTGAATTAATCCCTACTGGTTATGTAGGTCTGTCGGAATCGACTGCCTATAAGAGAGCCTGACTAGCTCCACGTCCGGCAATAATGCTTTAATTCAGCCAGTTTCAGTTAGTCTAGAAAGAAATGACAAGGGACCTGGTTCAGTTCATTTTCCTACCACAAGTCCTGGAAATAAAATTTTAAATACCTCCCAACCTCTTGTTTCCTGGAAAATGGACATGGCAGAACCACATTTCAATAAATTTCATAGTCTAAAAGCAGGTTTTATTACTCAGGCAAAGCCGATAAGGATTCCTCGAATGCTATCCCACCTTTTCTTCAGCGATGAATACTGAATTGTTTTCCCCGTTTCAATGGACGATAGCTAGCTATATTCACTTAATCAAACTTTCGATTAACTTCATTCTTTCCCCACCGGCTCTAATTGGAGCTACCCTTGGTCACTTTTGATATGAACAACTTTATTAACAGCCCTCCCCAGACGTCTGACCTTAGGATCAACTTCCTGAGAACAGTCGTCATGCCAGGCCCCCCAGGCCAGGTGACTTGGGTTCCTGACATACAGCCTTGTTAGTCCTCTCCACGTAAAAGAAAACTCTTTTCTTTGTCTCTGGACATTTCCACGATCTTAGTAGGCTTTCATTTGCCTATTGCATAATCTTTTGTAAATCTCTTTCCTTATCTAATTTTTTTTGACTAAATTTTTCTAATTTTTCTATCTTGTTAGAAATGATTTATTCTTCTTTTGTGGCAAGACTTAATATTTAGTCAATAGGTGAAGGAGTTACTAGTTATAAAAGTTTCTAGGTTTAAATATTTGATGCTAATTTTGTATGATTTCAGGTAGGAATGTCAAAGCTTCCTATGATGAGGAATTACAATTTAGTTTTTGTAATTGTTTTTTGCTACCTGTCAAGTTTCCCCTGCAAACGTCCTGGAATAAATAGAACAGACTCATAACTTTCACCTACAATCAGCTTGTTATAACTCTACTATTCTGAGTTCAATGAAAAGCTCCACAATCGACACTTTTTTTTTTTTTGCTTCTGTTTGTGGAAGTTCATACCAACACTTCTGTCTTGGCAACATCACTACAATAATTAGCAATATTGCATAATACAGAACAATTTGCCTTGTTGAGTTTCCAAAATCCATCCTAGATATCCCAACCTTAAAAAATGTGCTGATATATCTTCTTGTACTCATCTGTATGCAATGCCAGGACATCCTCCTCTTTTTGACTAAAAATATTTTAATTATGCAAATTTTTCTATCTCAACATGATCGTATTTCAGTTCATTACCACTACTGGATGGATGAAATCTTCCACGTGTAGGGATGTGAAAGAAAAACATACTTCATGACAGATGCTAACTCACAGATACTATCATAAAATTATTCCTGGTAGAAATGAGGTCATTTAAATTTGATAATCTAGTTTTAATTTCTTTGGGGTTCATATGAAGCAGAATAAACACCCTATCAAGTACCCTTAGAAATACTGTAAAATTATTTATTCTTCAGGTAAAAATAAATCCATATGTCTTGTGGTGACTTATTTTCATGCCTTGTTATCCATGTCTGAAAGAACATTAAGAAATAGAAACAAAAAAAGACCTAAAATACATCACAATTGTAAAAGAAGAAATGTGTTGCTAGCTTACTTTCAAAATGTGTGTAGAGTGAATTTGAAATTACATCACATTTAGAAGTTATTGATTTAGGCATATTATAATGTAAAGAAAGATTATCTCAACATTATTTGAGGTTAAGTAATCTCAAGGGTGGAACAGAATAACAAGTATAAGGAAGAACAAGCAATTTATTCTATTTTTAAAAGTTATTGCTTGTTTTAAAGCCACGGTTGGTGATCTAACTTATCTTAGGCTTTAGCCTTCTACGGTCCACATCCCAAGTGTTGTCCTTATGAAAGTTTCCGGAACTGAGCACAGGCTTGATTCTCTCCCACCGATGTGAGTGGGAAATAGAAATGGAAAGGAGGTTCTGTCCGGCGATAGCATTGAATTGCACATTCCGTCCAGGCAGAATGTTGCATTTCACATTCCAGTTTGCATCGCCATCACTGATAATTTCAGGGCTTTCTAGTTAAATTATTTAAATTGCAGAAACTTTCCTGGATTCAATCAATCACCACTCCAAAGTCGATCTCCCCACCGAGATCCCAGTTCCCAGATCGCTGAGCTGCATCAGATGCACTAGCAGGATTAAGTCCAACCCGCTGGCAAAAAAGGACTTAACAAACCATTTTTAAAGTGGCAAGATGAAAATATTTTGGTTTCCAACATAACTGGTCCACATAGCTCTGTGCTTTTACCTTAAAATTGTTTGAAACCTTAGCGCTGCTCCCCAGGACGCAGTGAATACGGAGCGTTTCCTGTCTCCCAACCGCGAGTCCTGAGAATTGCTGGGAGCGAGGCGGAGGGAAGCGCAGGCCCCGCC
This sequence comes from Daubentonia madagascariensis, assembly GCA_023783475.1. NCBI lineage: Eukaryota > Metazoa > Chordata > Mammalia > Primates > Daubentoniidae > Daubentonia > Daubentonia madagascariensis. The sequence goes on along the minus strand of JAKFHU010000112.1, from coordinate 320,098 downwards.
CCGGCCCCGCCCCGGCTCTTCTCCCCGCGCACGCGCAGTTTGCTGCAGTCGCGGAAGCGGATCGCGTGGAGCGAAGGTGGCGCTGCGACGTGAGTGTCCCTCTGTCTAGATTACACGTGCGTTTCGCTGTCCTCCGTCTTCCGTACGCGGTGCCCGGCGGTCGCTACGAACTTAAAATCCCCAAACCACCCCCCTGCACCCCAGGTAAATTCAGACCCTGCTCCTGGTGTAGGTCCGGGAACCGCTTCCCCTTGGGTTAAAAGCGCTCTGAGGTTGGTCCTGACCCCGGTCTTTGTGCCTTGGAGCCAGGTGGACACCGCTTTTGCATCTGTTCTTGTCTTAAAACCCTTTAATGGCCTCTTCTCCCTCGCCGCTCTTTTTAAAGTCCTCACCCACGAGGTGGGTTCACGCCGTTCGCGCCGCCTGAGCCTCGCCCCTGGGGGCCCCCGGAGGGCAGCGCCGCGGCCTCTGCCTGGGCCTTGAATAGTGCAGACCCCACCCCCCTCCTAAGGCACCTTTGCCCCCCCCCCGTCTGGTCTTTCTGCTCCCCAGGCCTCCCCTTCGCAGTCCCCGCTTCCCCTGACCCCTCGTTGCGGGAGGTGACCGGGGCTTGTCTTGTGACACCCGGTGTTCCTATGTCCCCAGTCCCACCCCACTGGAAAGTGCTGCTCCTTCGGGAGTCGGGCATCTTACTCGGCCCCTCTCCCTGTGAATGTGCGGGCAAAGGGCATCGGGAGAAAGAGACAGAGAGCAACTGAGAGAGAAATAGAAACACCGAGAAAGAGAAAAGAAGAATGAGGGGAAACACTTCAACAAACGGCCAAGCGGAGGATGGGTGAGGGATTTGCAGAGACACAGTGAAAGAAGAAGCCGAGAAAGTAGCAGGGGGAGAAAAGCTCGAGTTCCAGAGAGATGAAGGGCAGCAAGATACGGAGAGGGGCAGCAAAGGGGGAGGGGACGAATGATTTGGAGCCGGGCAGGCAGAGCAGCCTGGTGCTGGGACAGCAAGAGGGGGTGACAAGGAGAGCAGAGGGGGAACCACAGCAGGGAGGAAGCCTGGGGATCTGGGGGTACCAGAGAGTTGGGACAAGGGGGTGTCACAGGGAAGAGGGAATTTAACAGGGAGAGCAGAGGGGGAGCAGAAACGGGGAAGAAAGAGGTAGAAATATATGAGATTGGGGACAATCAAAAAAGGGGTAAAAAGAGCAGCAAGAGGTGCAAGAAGTTACCAGAATGGAGCAGAACAGGTAGAAGAGAAGGAAGAGAGGGAAGAAGGGGAGAAAGAGCAGGAGAGGAGAGAGACACAAAATGAGGAGCAGAAGCCCAGGGGGAAACGCAGGAAAGGGAAAAAGCTGGAGATGGCAGGTGAGAGTGAGCGAGACACACAGAATGGGGGAGGGAAACACGGTGATGAAGAAAGAGGAGACTCTGGGCCCAGAGGAGTGGCGAGATGATTGGAGCTGGATGATTAAGTTGTGATATGTTGATTTCTCTCTTTATAATCTAAAAAATTTAAAATTTGTTTAAATTTTATGTCACGATGAAAATTAGAGAATTTGTCTATAATGCTTGTGCATTTTGTAATTCTTGGCATCAGAGTGTAGCTTCCACTTGCAGTCCCTGTTCAGCCGGAGAGCCCTGACTTGATGCATTCGGTTGTGGGCCACCCTCTTCTATCTTCCTGGGATGGGGTGGGGTGGGGGAGTGCAGTGGAGGGAGAAGTGACTGGCTCTGTCACTACATGAGGTCTTTTCCATGAACGCTAAAAAGCTGCTGGTTTTTTTGTAATGGATTTACTTTTTTTCCCAGTTCCCTTGCATCTCATTCGTTGTGAAGGTTGAGATGAATATTAGTGAAATCAGTTTCTATTTTTTTACATATGATTACTTCTGAAGTAAGCTTTGGAGATGTCCTATAATCAGCTTATGTCATTTCTTTCTAAATATGGTATATTCTCATTTTTTCCCCCTTTGCAGAATTCATTAGTTTTTTTTTTAACAATTTCAAAATTGTTGTCTTTTGAAATTACTTTTATTTAGTTCAGATTGAGGTCTACGTGCTTTCTACTCTTTATCATATATCAGAAACATTCTTTTATAACTAGTAGATAGTTTTAGATTGTTTCTATGTGTACTTGGTAAAGATATCAGTGACCTTTTACATTAACTTCAGAACCTAGTTGAACTAGTTAGTCTGTTGTTCAGTTTTCCTCCCTTATGTCATCTGTTAAAATAGTCAGCTGTGAGCTGCTACTAAGTAGATGTTCCCCTCAGGTCCCTCTTGTCTATTCTAGTCTCTGCACGTGTTGCAGGATAGGCTGGTTTGACTTGGAACCTTATTCCAGCAGAGCCCATGTATTCATGATGAAAAAATTTCCTAACGACTCATTTCTGAAGCTCATTCTCTTTCACTGTTTTCAACATCAATAGCTGTGTGTTCACAATTCTGCATTTTGTAAGTATATTACTGTGGTTTTCTGAAAAAGAGGATTTAAATCTTCGGGATCAATGTGATGAAAACCTTGAATGAGAAGTTTCTTTTGCTCGGGTATGTAAGAGAAGGTCTTAGAATTTTCAAGGAAAGGTGTGATAAAGACCAAACCTGCCCGTTGACCCAGCCAGGCCACCATATCAGATCAGCCGCACCTCCTCCTCCTCACTCAACCCAGACCTTCTCAGGGAAACTTGGTGAAATGTCTTCCCCTCTGGGCCTCAGTGAGCCTCCATGTTCCCCTCAGTAACATGGAGATGAGGGACTAGACCAGAAAACCTCAGTCTGAGCGACATGGACCTCCAAAGTGATTGGCCAAATAGAGTGTGTGTCTGTGTGTGGCACATATTACTTAAAATGAGTGAGGAAATATAATGCATGGTTTCTAAAATTCTATTGAGGTGTTAGAGAGAAATGTTTGCAGACCTGGGCCCTCCCTGCTCTGCTCCCTCAGGACCTCTGGCTTCATCTCCTGCTTATGTCGTCCTCACTTGTTCTGCTCCAGCCACACAGGCCTCTTTCCTTTTCCTGGGGCTCCTTTTCCTGGGGCTGAGGTTGCTCCTGTCTCAGGGCCTTCATGTGGGCTGTCCCTCTGCCTAGAACTCTCTGGCCCCTCAGGTGCAGGTGACAAACACCCTTCCTTCCCCAGGTCATTGTTCTGATATCACAGTCTCAGTGGATCCTTTTCTGACCACTACCACCCCTTATTTAACATTCTAGCTACACCCTCACCTCACCTCTGGTCCATGTGGCCTGCTCAGCATGACTCTGCACCTTTGCTGTCCACTGTCTGGATACTGGTGACAACAGGGCCTCAAGGTGAGAACAGAGCCTGAAGGTGGGAGGTGTGCTGGGCTTGCCCATCTGAGTGGAGCTCAACCCTGGCTTCACATTACATGCTGAGACATTTTACGGATACATTTCTTGTGCCCCCTTACCAGCGATTCCCATTTGCATAGGCAGGCTGGTACCTGGCCTTAATAATATTTATAATGCCCTAGATGATTCTAATCTGTGTGTCTGGAATTCACCACCAAGGCTCTGTGTCTTCCATTTCTGAGGGCTCAGATCAGCTTATGATGCACGGAGGGATGAGGGGGGCTGTGCTCTGCATCGGGTCTGGTCAGGGCCGGGTCTGTGCCATTGCAGGGAGCTCGGTCCAGCCCAGCTCCCCACTGCTGCAGCGAGTGTGTGGGCTTCACCAGGAGGGCAGCAAGGTGTGAAGAAAGGGGTCAGAAACTCACTGGTCTTCCTGTAGGAATTTATTATTGTCCCTGCATCTACTCTGGTGCAGTGGGCAGCAGAGGACCATCTTTCCACAGGGTGAGGTCTTTCCTGTGTATGTGGTTATGCCACAGGAAAGGGGTGTGTTGATTCTAAGCAACAAACCACGTATTTTTGACATTCAGGATCAACTTCTAGTCTCCTTATGTGCAAGGAAGAAGCCAGAAGAGGAGGAAGAGGAAAGAAAAGGAGTCAGGAATGGCTCTTACTCAGGTAAAGTGAGATTCTCAGTGGATTGTTCTGTGTGTCCTTCCTTTCTGAAATGCTGGGCATTGAACTTGCCAGTCTTCTCTGACTCTGAAGCGTCCTGCCTGACATATTTGTGCACACTCACCCGCCTTCCCTCAGTCCCTCTCGTGTCCACTTAGATCCCATCTCGCCGTGACCCAGTGACATGAGCTTGTGAAGAGGCTGCACTGGGCATGGTCCTGGGAAGGGCTTCACTCCCAGACGTGGATTAGAGACGGGGTGTGGCCCTGTGGTGTCAGTGCTGTTGGGCAGCAGAGACTGTTCAGGGGCCACATCTGGATGTACTCTCAGTTGTCTGTAGACCAGGATTAGAGAAGCTGCCCATGGTAGTGACATGTTAATGTGCACAAATATCTAGTAAATTCTGGAAAAGGAGACCAGTAAGGGGAAATATTTTGTGCTTGATTTTGTAGGGCATGTGAAACTAAACTAGTGAGTTAGTATGTCTCTGACTCCAAACTGTTAATGACTTTGAATGGAATATAAAGTTGAGACACAGACATCAGTGATAAAGGGTGTTTTATTCTGTCATTGATTTTAAAATGTTAATATAAATAAAATCAGGCACGGTGGCTCACGCCTATAATCCTGGCACTTTGGGAGGCCGAGGCAGGAGGATCGCTTGAGCCCAGGAGTTTGAGGTTGCAGTGAGCTATGACAATGCCACTGCATTCTAGTCCAGGCAATAGAGCCTGTCTCAAAAATAATAATAATAATAATTAATTAATTAATATAAATATTTAAAAACGGGGGGTTCTTAAAGCATTCACAGCCCTTCCGTCATATGGAGTTTGTGGTGTTCCTCCAGGGACTCCTGTGCAGCAAGTCTTTTGAGTAAAAATGGTTATACTTTTGCTCAGACATCAGAGGAGAACCTCTTTTTAATCATGTAGGATAGAGCTATATTCTCATTATACCGATCAATATTATGCTTCTTTTATTTTATACATCATATGATATATACATTTATTTTATAGTAAACCTTCAAACAGTGATGCACTTAAGCACTAAGACAGAGCATCCCCTTTGCTGTCATGTTTTCCACCCTCCCTCATGTCTCTTGGGGAGCCACTGTTGTTAGTTTAGTGGCAATAGTCAGGGTAAGTACTATAGAAATGTATTTTTCTGTCATTTGAGATTTTAGAAAAAATTATTTTGTGAATGCTTTGTTGTGATGTTTTATCCTGCAAGTTGTGAAAATTTACATATTTTTGTGTTAGGAAACAAGGATAGCTTGCTCTTTTTTTTGTTGGTACATAATATTTTTACATATTCATGGGATATGTGTGATACTTTGTTACATGCATAAAATGTGTAATGATCAAGTCAGGGTGTGGGGTATCCATCACCTTGAGTATTTATCATTTCTGTTTGTTGGGAACATTTCAAGTCATCTCTTCTAGCTATTTTAAAATATATATTCCTGGCTGAGCATGACAGAGACTAAAAAAAAGAATAAAATAAAATATAGTATACATTACTGTCAACTATGCTCACCTACTCTGCTTTCAAACATTAGAACTTATTCCTTCTGCCTAACTGCATGTTCGTACCCATTAGCCAACCTCTTTTTATCCTTCTCGCTTCTTCTCAGCCTGTGGTAACTGTCATTCTGCCCTCTACCTCCATGCATGTAAGGTTTTTAGCTCCCAGTTATAAGTAAGAACATGCAATATTTGTCTTTCTGTGCCTAGCTTATTTCACGTAACATAATGACCTCTGGTTCCATTCATGTTGCTGCGAATGACAGGATTTCATTGTTTTTTATGGCTGAATACTATTCTATTGTGTATACATACCACATTTTCTTTATTTTTTTACCCGTTGATGAGTACTTAGGTTGATTTCCTATCTTTGCTGTTGTGAATAGTGCTGCAGTAAACATGAGCATGCAGGTATCCTTTTGATACACTGATTTCTTTTCCTTTGGATAAATACCCAGTAGTGGGATTGCTGGATTGTGTCTAGTTCTGTTTTCAGTTTTTTAAGAAATCTCCATGCTGTTTTCCATAGTGGCTATACTAATTTACATTCCTAGAAACAGCATACCGACTTCTCTTTTCACTGCATCCTCACCAGCCTCTGGTTTTGTTTTTTTGTTTGTTTGTTTGTTTTGTCTTTTTAACAGTAGCCATTCTGACTGGGGTAAGATGATGTCTTCTTGTGGTTTTGATTTGTATTTCCCTGATGATTAGTGATGTTAAGCATTTTTTCATATACCTGTTGGCCGTTGTATCAATATATCTTCTTTTGAGAAAGGTCTGTTCATGTTGTTTGGCCACTTTTTGATGGGATTATTTCTGTTTTTACTGTTGAATTATTTGAGTTCCTTGTATGTTCAGGATATTAATCTCTTGTCAGATGCATAATTTGAAGATATTTTCTTCCATTTAACAGGTTACCTCTTCATTCTGTTGACTGTTTCCTTTGCTGTGCAGAAGCTTTTTAGTTTAATATAATCTCATTGTTATACTTATAAAAAATAGTTTTATTTTTGTTTTTGTTTGTGCTTTTGAGGTCTTAGCCATAAAATCTTTGCCTAGACTTATGTCCTGAAGAGCTGCTTTTATGTTTTCTAGTAATTTTGTAGTTTTGGGTGTTCCATTGAAGTCTTTAATCCATCTGGAGGTGATTTTTGTATATTGTGAGAGATAAAGGTCCAGTTTCATTATTCTTACACATGTATATTCAATTTTCCCAGCACCATTAATTGAAAAGCGTGTCCTTTCCCCAATGTATGTTCTTGTCTATTTAAACAGAGTCTATCTCTCCCTTTAGATCTAATATTTGCTTTATCTAGGTGCCTCGGCATTGGGTGTACATTATGTTTAGAATTATATTCTCTTGCCGAATTGATCTCTTTATCATTATATAATGATTTTCTGTCTCTTCACTGTTTTTGACTAAAGTCTATTTAGCAGATATAAATATAGCTATGTTTGCTTGCTTTTGATTTCTGTTTGCATGGAATATCTTTTTCCATCCCATTACTTTCAGGCTGTATGTGTCTTTACAGTTGAGTTTCTTGTAGGTAGCATGTAGTCATGTGTTTTTATTTATTCAGCCAGTCTGTATCTTTTAAGTGGAAAGTTTAATCTGTTTGCGTTTAAGGTTATTATTGATATGTGAGGGCCTATTCCTGTCACTTTATTGATTTCTGGTTGTTTTGTATATCCTTTGTTTCTTTCTTTCTCTCTTACTCTTTATGATTTTGGTTAGTGATTTTCTGTAGTGGTAACATTTGAGGTTTTTTTCTTCCTTATTTGTGTGTTTGCTCTACCAGCATACTTTTGTGTGTTTTCATGATGATAGATACCATCTTTTCACTTCCAGTTGTATGACACAATTAAGCATTTCTTATAGGGCTGGTCTAGGGCTGATGAATTCCCTCAGCTCTTACTTGTCTGGGAAAGACTTCATTTCTTCTTCATTTATGAAGGGTGACTTTGCTGGGTATAGTATCTTTGGCTGGCAGGTTTTTTTCTTTTAGCACTTGCAATATATCATCCCATCCTTTCCTGGCCTATAAGATTTCTGCTAGGAAATCCACTGTTCATCTGATGGGGGTTCCCTGATAAGTGACAAGATGTTTCTCTCTTGCTGATTTTAGAAATCTTTGTCTTTGACTCTGACAGTTTGACTATAATGTTCTAGGGAGAAGACCTTTGTGGATTTTATCTATTTAATATTTGGGGATCTCTGAGCATCCTGTATCTGGATGTCTAAATCCTTTTCTAGACTTGGGAAGTTTTCTGCTATTATTGCTTGATCTAGGCTATTGTAGAAGCTCTTGGATGTTTTTTTTTATTTCATTCAGTGAACTCTTCATTTTCAGGATCTCTGGTTTTTGTTTGTTTGTTTTTAATGATATCTAGCTCTTTGATACACTTCTCATTTGTATCTTGGATTATTTTTCTGATTACTTTGTATTTTTCTGTATTCTCTTGCACATCACTGAGCTTCTTTAATAGCATTATTTTGAATTCCTTTCCTAGCATTTCATAAATTGCTTTTTCATTGCAATCTGAGAATTATTGTGTTCCTTTGGAGGTGTCGTATTTCCTTGCTTTTTGATATTTCTTGTGTCTTTACATGGATATCTGTGCATCTGCTATCAGAGTCACTTCTACCAATTTTTCTGATTTGCTTTTGTAAATCTAAAAGTCCCCTCCAGGGAGGACTTTTTCCTGAAGATGTGTCTGTGGTGTTGATTGGAGAGGGCACTTTGGTTTTGATTCTGGGTTCATGAAGGGCTCATGGAGTAGTGTAGTCTCCGTATGATTCCTTCGTCTGTAAATGGCATTAGTGGTGTCTGTGATTTCCCCAGTGACCTAGGGTGCAGTTGGTAGTGGAGGCTGAGGAGAAGGTTTGCTGGGGACAGTGACTCCAGGTGGATCAGTCCTTGGGGCGCAGAGGTGGCAGTGGTAGGCCTAGCATTCCAGTCCTTGGTTTTCAGGTGATGTACACTGGCACAAGTGTTAGGGGGTCCAGGTGAGCCAATTATTGGGCCTCCAGGTTTCTTGCTCAGGTGCTAACGGTGGCAGTGGTGGGCCAGGCAGGTGGACCAGTCCTTGGACCCATAGGCAGTAGGCATGGCATGGGCAATGACTGTACCGGTGGCAGTGCAACCCAGTGGCTCCCAAATGGTTCATTTGGTGTTATACCATTTTTTAATAGCATAATATACAATAATGTTTATAAATTAAATTAACTACAATTTATACATTTTTATTGTACCAGACATGCTGAAATCCGTATGGCCAAAACATGTCATTGAGATACAACTCCTCTTATTTTATTTGACTATTTATATGTGTGCCCTGTATATCAGAGTGTATGGATGCATAAGCCCGTGATTTTTATCAAAGGTATATCATCATTTTAAATAAATTTTATGTTTTTTTATAATTTAAGTTATATCTTAAATATTTTCCCTGGCCTTCAGTTTGTTCTCCACTATCATATTTATAAGAATAATAATGTATTATGGGCATACGTGTGTGTATATATGAAATGACCTTGTATGAAATTCCATGTTCATGTACTTGAACTTGTTTCAGGTTTTCTCAATGAAGTAACCTGTCAATTTAATTTTGATTCTATATCTGTTACATAACTGATTCTTTATGTTCAATTTTCATTTCCGGACACCTGGGATCCAGTGCTTACTCTGCCATTTTTAGCCCTTAGACCTGAGGCAAGTTTCTTTGGGTGTGTATTGTCTCCTCAGTCAGATGGGCACTGATCTTTTTCTCACGGGCTATGGCGTTGCTATACATATTAATACGTGTAAAGCACTTAGAATAATGCCTTGCACACGGGCATTGTTCAAAAATGTCAGTCATTGCTATTGCTGTCATCACAATTTTTAGATTCTGACCTTTTTTCTTTAAAGCTACCGTGGACAGTGTCATCTCTGAAGAAACCACTCATGCTATAGCTCAGCTAGATACTGAATGTTACTTGGTATGTTGGACATAGTATGTAACAATTCTGTAGAGACAATGCTGTGTTTTTTTTTAATCTGTGTATTTCTTGTATTCACAAAACTGATAAATGCACACTCATTTAGAGGATATTATAACCTCATAGGGGAAAGTATAATAAAACACAGAAAGAGACATAACATACTGAAAAATGACATGTGTGAGAATAAAGGAAAAACAGACTCACTTTCTCCTGCTGTACTCTCACAACACAGAATACTTCTGTTATCCAGATTTATTGGGTTTTCCCACACAAATGAAGCAGGTAGTTCTGCAGTGGCACCAGCTGAGTGGCCTCTTATTCAATTCAATTTTGACACTATCTACCTGGATATTGTGTCAGATCCTGCAGGTTGAGTGCTCAATCCTACAAGAGTGCACCCACTTCCATGCCAGTCACAAACACAGGTCATAGCCTGTGCTTCTCACTGACCAGCTATAAATCATGGCTTCTCACAACCCTCTTCTTGTGTTCAATTAATTTACTGGAGTCACTAACAAAAGTCAAGGAAACCCTTTACTCATATTTACCCATTATAAAGGATATTGCAAAGTACACAGATGGACAGCAAGATTGAAGTGATCTATTAAGCAAGGTATGCCATTTTTGGAAGCACCACCCTCTGGGATGCTCCACATATTTACCTATCTGGAAGCTCCTTTTAAGTTTTGATGGAGGATTCATTGTGTAGGCATGATTGCTTACGTCACTGCCACTTCTGGTCAACTGCACCTTCAGCCCCTCTCGCCTCAGGAGAGGTTGAGGACTGAGACTAAAAGTCACAACCCTCTAACCCTGTCTTGGTCTTTCCAGTGACCAGCTCCCATCCTGAAACTACCTAGGGGCCGCCAGCCACCTTTTATGTCATTTGCATACAAAAATATATTTATCACTCGAGAGATTCCAGGTGAGCTGTACGATTCAGGAAAGGGTAGAGGATCACATATATATTTCATAGTATCACAGCGTGGATCTGTGAGCCTACCCACTTTAACCAAATCTATTCTTAGAGTTCTCTCCTGTTTTCATATGATGTAAAGATTAGAACTCCCTCATAGGCACTTGGTGAAATGTGCTGTTCATTTTAGGGACGGTTGTCATTCAGGGATGTGGCCATAGAATTATCTCAGGAGGAGTGGACATGCCTGGACCCTGCTCAGAGGGCTTTATACAGGGACGTGATGCTGGAGAACTACTGGAACCTGGTCTCCCTGGGTGAGGATAACTTTCTTCCAGAAGTCAGGATCTGCCCTTGCCTTTACCCTTGCATGCATGCCTCTTGGGAGCTCCTGCATTGATTCACTGAGATTGAAGCCATGGTGACTCAAAGTGAAAAGCTCCATAGTGCGGCATTTGGACTTTAAACATTTTCTGTCTTCAGATATTCTGTCCACTTCATGATATATCATTGGTTGGTTCCAGTGCTTATATACTCATAAAACCTATGACTGACTTTTAAAATACACAATTTCTTCTGCTTTGATTCAGTGGGTCTTTGACAAGAGCTAGATATACACGTTACAGTGTTTCATAAGCATTCAGAAGGAGACAATCAGTGCATGAATTTCTGAAATATTTTTATAGATCCATCTGTAATGTCACCATAGGGCTGGGATGCTGGAAAAGCCACAGCATATTATATTCATTTATTTTTAAAAGCAGTAATGTCTCATTTTGACCTGAGTATTATCTCTGTGTTAGAGCAAGGGAAAGAGCCCTGGACAGTGGAGAGCCAAGTGCAAACAGCAAGAAACCCAAATGCATGGGAATGGATCAGAGGTGTGATTACAGGTAAGTGCTCAGATGGGCAGAGAGGAAGCTACATCATTAAACAGTGTTCAGGAAACTCCATGCAGATGAGAGTGGGCTGTGGGAAACTGAAAGCATATATCCTGTGAGCTGTGAAAGGAAATTTTTTTTCTCTCGTTTTTCACTCTGTTTTTCAGATGTGTTACACTTTATCCTTTTACCCTCCAGTGGTGCTGTGGCCCAAACAGAGACAAAGGCTTTATCACAACGGACAACACTCTGTCATCTGGCTTCTTTGCCTCTGAAGGCCCATTTTAGAAGGATCTCTTTCCCCCGTGGTCTCTCCTTCTGTACTTGATTCCATCTGATGCTCAGTTCTCAGTTCATATAGATCACAGGTGAGATCTCCACAGTCTTGACACCTGTACCTACTCTTATTTTTTTCCCATTTCATGTGCTTAGGAGACCTAGAGAGGTGATGGGAAACATTGTCTCATCTTTCTTCACATGTGGGGCCCCAGAAGTTTCTTGGAGCTGTCTCAAGCCCTCTCTGCCTCTTGAGGTTCCTCAGCCATTTCTTCCATTCTGCTTTTGCCAGACTTCATTGGTTTGTGTGACCAGGGAGTGGGTTGGATCTTCTGAGATTGTTACTCAGCAGAACTGTTAAAACAGTCGACAGAAACATCCTCTCTTTGATCCCCAGTCGTGTATCCTCTATGGGGTGCACATCCCATGCTTTCAGTCTCTTAGCATCTGCTGGGGATCTGCTGATAGGTGCAGAGTCCCATCTCCAGATGCCACAAAATCCGACCCCCATATGCTGTATTTTTCTCTTTTCCACTGCTTAATCCTCTGTGAATATAGAAAACCCTGGGTCTTCCTGATTTCATATTCTCTTACATCTGTGTCATTTTTCCTCTGAAACTTGCGTTTGATATGCGCTTTTCTCAGAATTGACATATCATCTTATTTTTCAGCCACAATAGCCCACCTTTTAGGTTATAAAGAACTCTTGTTGTGTATCTCATGGAGTGGGTTTACCAAGTAACATAAAATTGATGAAGGAAAATGCTTTGACTAAACATGATCAAATATCAAGCTGCTGCTACATGAAGAGATAGATGCCCTTTGAAGCCACTAAGTAGAGTTGTCAGCTTCTCCCAGGATACTGAGATAGAAAGTATCAGGAAAGCATGACTGATAAGTGTTTCCAGTTATTCTGGTTTTGTTTTTTGGAGTTTTTTTGGTGGGTTTTTTTTAATACAGGGTCCCACTGTCACCCAGGCTGGAGTGTGGTGGTGTGATTATAGCTCACTGCAACCTCAAACTCCTGGGCCCAAACAATCCTCCTGCCTCAGCCTCCCGAGTAGCTAGGACCATAGGTGTTTCAGGAAAATCCCAGGACAGTATAAAAAAACCTCTCCTCAAAGTGAGATGGAGCTAAGAGACCAAAGAATGACTCAGACAACTCCAGCCTAACAAGTTACATGAGTTTATTAGGATTTATTTACAAGGGGGCTTCCTTCTGGGCAGTGCTGGAAATCTTTTCAACAGGAGCTTTCTTGCATGCATAATCCACATCTGTCCACCCTGTGGTATTGCCTTAAATCTCTTCCCAATGATGGGTGCAGAGCTTTTACATTGTATCATTATTTGTTCACAGTGAAACAAATCAAGCATATACAGTACCATCATCATGCACTATCATACAACTCTTGTTATGTTAGTGATATTATAATACAGTTTTCCACTGGGCAGGGATTTTAGTATTACAGCTAGCTAAAGGGTACTATCGGACAGCGAAAGCAGTTCTAACACATTTAGGGCTGATCTAAGCCAGTTGCTTCAAGGCAAGAAAGGGCTGAGGTACCCAAGAAAGTGCTGAGCACTTTTCCCAGGCCTAGTAGTTATCTTAGGACTTGCTTAATCTACTTTGTAACAACTTTGCTGACCACTCCAGGCTAGTATAACACAGTGGGATTTTTTTTTTTTTTTTAAGAGATGGGGTCTCACTATGTTGCCCAGGCTGGTCTTGAAATCCTGGCCTCAAGCAACTCTCACCTCGGCCTCCCAAAGTGCTGCGATTACAAGCGTGGGCTACCATGTCTGGCTCATTCTCATTTTTGAGAAGTATGACAAGTGTCTTAAAGGCCCTGTGACAATGTTGATCACTATACTAATGATCATTTCCTTTGAGCCAGCAATCAATGTAGAATTTCTGCTAGGGAGAACATTGTTCAAGGTCACTGTCTTATGTGTACAAAACTTTTCACTAACCTATTGTTCATGCCACATTTTTCATCCCATGTATTTGTCATTGTTCATTTTCAGCAACAAAACCTTGGTTCTGTTTGTTGTAGGTTCAAACCTATAACATATGGTTTTGACACATCTTATAGTGGGAGCTTATGAAGCTGAATGATGTCTCTGTATTTTAATTCTGTTGTCATTTGCTTACACCAATGCTGCTTTCATCTTGTATATTTCCAATTATTATAAATGAACTTTCAAAAAATTATTTTATTTATTTTATCAGCAGTTCCATATAGTCAAGGAGATCTTGAACACAAAGAACATACTTAGAGGCATCAGACTACCTATTTCAAACTATATTACAAAGATACAGTAATTAAAATAAAATAGTACTGGCTTAAAAGTAGACACATGAGAGAGAGACCAAAAATGAACCTACCCATGCATGGTGAATTGATTTTCAACAAAGGTGCTAACAGTGCACATGTCAAAAGGACAATCTCTTCAATGAATGATGCTGCAAAAACTGTGTTACACAAGTAGAAGAATGAAAGGTGGACCCTTATCTCAAAAGATATACAAAAGTCAACTCAAAATAGATTAAAGACATAAACATAAGACACAAAGATGTAAAACTACTAGAATAGACCATAGGGGAAAACCTATGTAACATAAAAGGTCTGGACATTTTTGGTATTTGACCCCAAAAGATCAGGCAGTAAAAGCAAACACAGACAAATGGAATTGCACTAGACAAAAATGCACCTCAAGCAAAGGAAACAACAAAGTGAAGAGACATTTTATGCATTGTAAGAAAATAATTCTAAGCCACACATCTGATAAGGAATCAATATCCAAAATATATACGAAACTGAACTCAATAGCATGAAAACAACCCAGTTAAAAAATGGGCCAGATGCTGTGGCTCATGCCTGTAAATTCCAGCACTTTGGGAGGCTGAGGTGAGAGCCTGGGCGACATAGTGAGACCTTATCTCTGCAGAACATATTTTTAAAAAATTAGCTGGGCTTAGTGACGTGAGCCTGTGGACCCCCTGAAGCAGGAGGATTGCTTGAGTCCGGGAATGAGAGGTTGCAGTGAGCTATGATTGTGCCACTACACTCTAGCCTGGGTGATAGAATGAGACCCTGTCTTAAAAAAACCACACACACACAATAGTAAGTTTTGTATAAATGAGTGGGAAATCTTACAAGGGGTTGGTGGGAGAGGATACCTTTACAGCTGACGGTAGAGGGGAAATCTGCCAGATCTAAGAAAATAGGAAATGCATCATCCTAGAGGAAGCAACACTTTCTTCAATTGCCTAAATAAATGTGGTTACCTAATTTTGTGCCTGCTTATTTTATCATGGATTACTAGCATGTTTTATTATTAATTTCCATTATGATTTATAGAAGATGGTTTTTCAGCATGTATTAGGAAATAAAACTGTTGTGTATACCTTGTTAATGTTGGAAAATGCCTGCTCCGTGTTTGGATATAGATTGTTTTATAACGTATTCAGAAAAATATTGGGTTTTTTTATGACATTGTTTTACTGAATTCTTAATTTTTCTAGTGCTATGGTACAATTCAAAATTGCCACTTTATTTCATAAGTTTTCTGTGAGTTATTTACTGTCACAGTATATCATGCTGTGCTTTATCATTTGTACACTATATAAATATGCTATAATCATATCTAATGTAATATTTTTTCTCTTTGGTTATGAGGCAACTATATGGTTTTTGCCAATTGCTGTATATCTTGGGGTCACTTCTTTCAGGGCTTCCATAGGTTTCCATAATTTGTTTTGGTCGTTGTTTGAAACTATACTGTTACCCTGTTACTTTGAATTACATGTAATCAACTTTTTTAATTAAACGATCCTATTCCTTTTATTTTCCTAAAAGTTGAATTTTACAGTTCTGAAGTTTTATAAGTGTACTTAATATCAGTATTACTTTCTGTGTATATTGAGTTTTTCAATGTGAAATATTTATTTATATACTGTAATTAATCATAAACCTATGGTTCTTTGTATCTTGTAGATGCCTCTCCTGAATTTTTGATCAAGGATTTATCATCAAAAGGGAAAAACATTACAAGAGAGATATTCCACACAATGTTGTTGGAAAGACACAAAAGCCATGACATTGAAGACTTTTCTTTTGAGGAAATCCAGGAAAATATATATGACTTTGATTCAAAGTGGAGAGATGATGAAGGAAATTATAAAGGAGGGCTTATGACCCAGAAAGAAAATCTCACTGGTAGAAGAGATCAACATGATAGATGGAATAGGAGTGCAGGAAACAAGCTTAATAAAAATCAGCTTGGATTAAGCTTTGAGTCACATCTGCCTGAACTGCAGCTATTTCAGAGTGAAGGGGGAATTTATGATTGTAATCAAACTGAAGAGTCTACCAACAATTATTCCTCAGTTTTACCATTTCAACAAATTCCTTCTAGTGTCAAAACCCACATTTCTAAAATTTATGAGAATGATTTTATCTTTTCTTCATTACGCACACAGGGACAAAAAACAAACAATGATGGAAAAACTTCCAAAAGTAGTGATTGTAGCAAGGTACTCATTGAAAATTCAAACCTTGCATGTCAGAGAATTTATACTGTGAAGAAGCCTTACAAGTGTAATGAGGGTGGCAAAGCATTTCGTGTTTGTTCAAACCTAACTACCCATCAGATAATCCATACCGGAGAAAAACCTTATAAATGTTATGAATGTGGGAAGGTCTTCAGGCAAAATTCATACCTTGCAAGGCATTGGAGAAGTCATACTGGTGAGAAACCGTACCAGTGTAATGAGTGCGGCAAAGCCATTAGTGTGTGTTCAAAACTAACTACCCATCAGGCAACCCATACTGGAGAAAAGCCTTACAAATGTAATGAATGTGGCAAGGTCTCACTCAAAATTCCCACCTTGTATCTCATCAAAGTATTTATAGTGGAGAGAAACCTTACAAGTGTGAGTGTGGGAAAACCTTTAGACTGTGTTCATTCCTAACTGTGCATCAGGCAGTCCATACTGGAGAAAAACCTTACAAGTGTATTGATTGTGGCAAGGTCTTCACTCAAAATTCCCACCTTGCAAGTCATCGAAGAATTCGTAGAGAGAAACCTTACAAGTGTAATGAATGTGGGAAAGCCTTTAGACTGTGTTCAAGCCTAACTAACCATCAGGCAATTCATACTGGAGAAAAACCTTAGAAATGTAATGAATGTGGCAGGGTCTACGCTCAGCATTTACACCTTGCAAATCATCAATTATATCATACTGGAAAGAAACCTTATAGATGTAATGAGTGTGGCAAGCTCTTTGGTCACAGTTCACTCCCTGCATAATATCAGAGAATTCAATCTTGAGAGAATCCTTAGAAATGCAGACTGGCAAACCCCTCATTGGTTTAAGCATTAACATCAGAGTCTAACAAAAGGGCTGACCGCCAGATCCATTAAGGTAGAGGCCTCACCAGCCACCAACTGGGATTATTATTATTTTTGTGTGTGGAGAGGACTTCTGGGTTGGGAGAAGATTATTTTCTTTTTAATTATATTTTCCCAAGATTTTAAAAGTAAAGAGTATGTCTTGGAAGATTTCTTGGATAATTGAGTTTGGTTTGTATTAACTACTTTAGATATACTAAATCATGAGTAGCTTCCTTTGGAGGGATTACATGAAGACTCTTCAGCAGCTTTGTGGATGCAAACAGTTTTAAAGTAATATCTAGGGCATCCACATCTCTGTGTCCTCTCTCTATATCCAACATGAACGCAAATTCGCCTACAGATTTCTTTCTCAGGTCACAGAAAACAACAACTTTATTTACATTAAAGTTTCTTCTCCTCAGCTTATTTCTCTCAGAGAGAAAAAACTTCTCTTACTCATCTTCAGCAGGGCTCAGCTGGTACAAAAAGGGATGTCAAGAAGATTTAGATTAATTTTGGACTGTGACATGGATCTGACATTTTAATTACTGCTTGTATTAGTTGTGACCAAAGAATTCATGAAGCTGTGCATGTGCTTTTTCATGGTCAGCAGAAAAATTAGAAAAGGGAAAATATTTTTCTCAAAAGTAGGTTTTTGTTCAATTTAACATTTACACAGACCCTAACTTTGGAGATTTACAGCCACATGTTTCAACAGTTAATGATGTCGTTTGTGTGTGGCAGAAACAGACACCACTCAGCCAAAATGAACACTCAGGACTTCTTGGTGCCATTCAAAGACCAAGGTATGGGGCAAGTTTGTCATTATTAGGTTTTTTTCTTCAGTTTTATTTTTTAAATAGAATGTGTGTATTGTTTTTAAAATTCTGTTCAGTGTTATAATACGGTCATATAATACGTGGAGACAGTGATGAAGTTTATTACAACCCTCTAGTCCTGGAAAATAGCCAAGTTAAAAGAACCACCAGAAACCACTCATTTGGCCCAATACTTTGTTTTCCTGGAAACAGCTCACTGCAAAGAACCAAACGTGTCCCCACAGAGTCTAATGAGAGCCCCCTTGATTACATAGGAAAAAGCAGGTGAAGACCCTCCAAATTCTCATCCTTTGTTTAATCAAAGATTACTGATCATCTCTAAAACTGTCACTAAACAAAAATATTAAAAATAAATTTAAAAAGGTTACTAAATTGTTTGCCCCCATTGATCAATGGGAACAATGCTTGTTATTTTGACTTCAACTTTAAGCTTGATAACTCAAATAATAAGTGACTAAGATGGGAGTCACAATCAGTTCAGGGATATTAAGCCAAAGTTTGAGGATGCACCTGAGAAAACACAAACCATGGAAGCATCTGTGACCTGTTCTATCTGAAGAGGGATGGGGAACTAGGTATGTAAGGGAAGAGGGCGTATAGAAAAGGAAAGGCAGGTGGATGGTGAGGTAAATGCTTTCATTCTTGTGAGGCTCTAAAAAGTGCTCAGTAAATCTACATTCTACATAAGATCAGGTGAACATTCAAAAAAGGGAGTAAAGTGAAAAGTCAACTATGTAGCTGCCTCAGGGTAGGCAGAGGAGTGATTCATCTTATCTTGTCCTTGTTCTGCATCTGTGGAGATAAGCTTGTAGTGGACATTGTCAGTGTGAGATTTAACAGAACTCAGGTCTAAGAATTTTGGCTGGGATGGTGGCTCATGCCTGCAATCCTAGTACTCTGGGAGGCCGAGGTGGGAGGAATGCTTGAGGTCAGGAGTCTGAGACCAGCTTGACCAAGAGCAAGACCCCCGTGGCACAATCATAGCTTACTGTAACCTCATACTCCTCGGCTCAAGTAATCCTTCTGCCTCACCTCCAGAGTAGCTGAGGCTACAGGCTAGTGCCAGCACACCCGGCTAATTTTTAAGTTTTTGTAGAGAAGGGGTCTTACTATGTTGCTAAGGCTGGTCTCCAACTCCTGCCCTCAAGCAATCCTCCCACCTTGACCTCCCAAAGCGCTAGGATTACAAGCATGAGCCACTGTTCCTGGCCCACATTTAAATTGATTACCACTTTCTCCATGGTGAAATCTACCACAGATAATGATGTGAGAGAAAAACATAATTCCTAGTACATGTTAACTCACAGATATTGCCATAAAGTTATTGCTGGTAGAAATTAGGCTATTTTAAGTTTGGTAATCGATGTTTATTTCCTTCAGGGTTCTTTTTTTTTGTAATGCAATCATTTAATTGTAAATATTATATGTCAATAATGATTATGCCACAAATATATTTTAAATCATTTGACAAAATCCATATTGTGTATTTAGGAGATTAATGCATAAATTATGAAAGTCACTGACGCATGACTCTTCTAAAAAATGTTAATAATACAGTCTACAGAAAACTTTTAGACATTAAAGGTTTGTTTTGTAACCTTTAAAATTGAAATTTAAATCCCTTTTCACCATCTCAGTGATATTTTTTGCCACATCACTTTCAGAAGGCACATAAACCAATTCATATACAACTGAAGTATTAATGAGGAAAGCAGATAGTGTCAAAGGAAGAGGATCAAAAGTGGAAGCATTACAAAACTCCCTTTTTGTTGCATTACATCTCATCAAAAGTGATGCCAAAAATATAAATATCAGGCCAATTTCCACAAATAAACTAATTATATTCCACCTCTTTAAAAGAAAATTTTCCCAGAGGAGGACTGCAAATTGCGTGAACCACAACGAATCCATTTTACCACAAAGAATGGAAATTCAACTAATTGCAGTTTATTACAAATGAACAGCCACAGGAAGAGGTACATAGGGCACAGAGCTTCCAAGCCTTCTCTGATGTGCCACCCTTCCAGCACATCAATGTGTTCACCTACCCAGAAGCTCTCTAAACCACATTGTTCCTTCAGGGTTCTTATGAAAGAGAATAAGCTGCCTGCCATATACCCTTAGAAATATTGCAATATTAATTATTCTCTAGGGAAAAAATGCAAATGTCTTCTGAAGACTATTTTATAGGCTCTGTTAATCCACATATGACAGAACAGTCAGAAAGACAAAACAAAGACAAGACCTAAAATACATTACAATTTTAAAATAAAAAGTACTTTTTCTAATTACTTTTAGAATGCACGGAAAAGTGAATTTGAAATTACAGTATATTTAAAAATTTAAATAATAGGATGATGTCAATAAAGTTCATCTCCAAAGTATTTGAGCTTAACTCATCTTGAGAATAAAATAGCAAGTGTAAGGAAAAACTATGCAGTTAGTATCTGCTTTTAAAAAGTTATTACCTTTTTTAAAGCAACAATCGGTGACCTGACTTAACACTGTACTTAGCCCTCCACGCCTTGCACACCCTAGGTGTCCCTATGTAGCGTCGGAAAATGAGCACAGGGTTGACTTCCTTCGGAGTGAATGGAGAATAGAAAAGAAAAAGATTTCTATTGTGTTTTGTTGGGCATCAGCATGAAATGGCACATTCAGCCCCTCACGCTTTGTATTTCCCGTTCTAGTTTGCATCCCCTTCACAGGCAATTCCAGGGCTTTTAAATTAAATTGCTAAAGGTAATTTGAATGACAAGAATCTTCCTGGAACCAATCACCAACCAATCCCCCGCAGCAAGGTCCCACTTCCCAGCCCATTGACTTGCTCCCTCCTCATTGGAGGATCTACCCGCCTTCACCCTGAAGACCAGACGCCACGGCAGCGAGCCCGGGGGAAGCGCCGGCTCCGCCCAGGCCCCGCCCACTCCCGCGGCCCCGCCCCCGCCCGGCCTCTCCTGCGCGCGCAGTTCCCCGCCGACCCGGAAGTTGATCTCGTGGTGAGAGGGCGACTCTGCGGCCCGTGAGTTTCCCTTTGTCTTGGTTAAATCTCCGCTTCGCGATCCGCAGCGCTTCTGTGCCCGGGATCGGGGGCCGTACGGACCTTGAAGTCCCCGCACCGCTGCTTCCTCCCCGAGTAAGTCCAGACGTCCCGGTGAGAGTCCGGGCGTCGCTTCCCCTTGAGCTAATCGCTCTGAGGCTGGTCCTGTCCCGGGTCTTTCTGCCACAGGGCCATGGGGACCCCGCCTTTCGCGTCGTGTCCCTGCTTGACACCCGTCAGTGACCCCCGCACTCCCTCCGCGCCACGCAAAGTCCTCACCCGCGATTCAGACCCCTCCGGTCCCCCAAGCCTCGCCCTGGTCGCCCCTGGCGGGCAGCGCCGCAGCCGCAATCCTGGAGAAGCCGCGTCTTCTCCCCGCTCCTGGGATTCTGCAGACCCCGCCCCTGTCCAACCCCCCCCCGCCTCCCCTTCCCCCCGGGCCGGGCGTCTGCTCCCCGGGCCTCTTGGCAGTCGCCGCTTCCTCCGATCCCGCGTCGGGGGAGGTGACGGGGTCTTTTCTTGTGACATCCAGTGTTGTTGCGTCCCAGATGCCTCCCCTGTGGAAAATGTGCTCTTCCGGGAGTCGGGCGTCTTATTCCACGCCCCTCCCTTTGAATGTGTGGGCAAAGGGGATCGGGAGAAAGAGAGACTGAGAGGAAACTGAAAATCTGAGAAAGTGAAAAAAGAATGAGGGAGACCCATAAAAAGTAGAGGGTGGGGAGGGATTTGCAAAGAGACAGGAAGAGTGAAAGAAGCAGCCGAGAAACTAGCAGGGGGGTAAAAGCAGCTGGAGAAATTCAGAGAAAAGCTCCATGTCCCAAGAGATGACGGACAGCAAAATGGGGAGAGGGGCAGCAGAGTCAGGGGCACCTCAGACAGAGAGTTCGGGGAGGGGACGAATGATTTGGAGCCGGGCAGACAGAGCAGCCTGGTGCTGGGACAGCAAGAGGGGGCACCTGGTGACAAGCAGAGCAGAGGGGGAAACACAGCAAGGAGGAAGTCTAGGGACCTGGGGTGCCAGAGAGTGGGGACAAGGGGGTGTCACAGGGAAGAGGGAATTTAGCAGGGAGAGCAGAGGGGGAGCAGAGATGGGGAAGAAGGAGGAGATTGGGGACAATGGAGAGACTGGGGAGAAAGAGGAACAAGAGGTGGAACAAGTTTCCAGAATGGGGCAGATCAGGTGTGAGAGAAGGAAGAGAGGGAAGAAGGGGAGGAGGAGCAGGAGAGGAGAGGGGCACACAATGAGGAGCAGAAACCCCGGGGCGGGGGGAGGGACACAGAAAAGAAAAAAAGCTCCAGAGAGGAGGTGAGGGCGAGAGAGATGTACCGAATGAGGGCTGGAAACACAGTAATGAAGAAAGGAGACCCTTGGGTTCAGATCAGTGATGAGATGATTGGACATGATGATTAAGTTGTGACATTGGATTTCTCTCTATATAATGTAATACATTTGAAATTTATGTAAATTATGCAGATGAGAATGAGAATTGCAAAACTCCATTCTGTAAGGCTGGTGCATCTTGTATCTCTTGGCGTCAGAGGCTGCCTTCCCTTTGCAGTTCCTGTTCAGCCAGAGGACACTGACTTGACTCATTCAGTTGTTCTTGCTCTTTCCTCAGATGGGGTGGGGAGTGGGGGAGTGAAGTGGGGAAGAAGGACTGAGTCTTTGACACATGGTGCCTTTTTTTTTTTGAGACAGAGCCTTGCTCTGTAGCCCTGAGTACGGTGCAGTGGCATCATCGTAGCTCATTGCAACATGCTTTTAAAAGGAACATTAAAAGTGCTTTTGTTCTCTTTTTCTAATGGATTTACATTTTTTCGTTTCTTTTTTTTTTTTTTTCTTTTTTTTTGAGTCTGAGTCTCCATCTGTCGCCCTGGCTACAGTGCAGTGGTGTCATCGGAGCTCACTGCAACCTCAAACTCCTGGGCTCAACTGATCCTCCTGCCTCAGCCTCCAGAGTAGCTGGGGCTACAGGCACTCGCCACCATGTCTGGCTAATTTTTCTATTTTTAATAGAGACGGGGTCTCGCTCTTGCTCAGACTGGTCTCCAACTCCTGGCCTCAAGCAGTACTACCACCCCAGCCTCCCAGAGTGCTAGGATTACAGGCCTGAGCCACTGCCCCCGGCCTAATTGCGTTGTTTTTTGAAGCTTGAGATAGTTCTTAGTTTATTCAATTTCTATTTTTCTACATATAATTACTTCTGAAATAAGCGTTGGGAGGATCATGTAAGCAGCTCACATCATTCTTTCCAAAATGTGATATATTTTCAGATTTTTTTCTTTGATGCCAGAATTCATTAGGTTTCTGTTTTGGTTTGGCTTTTTTTTTTTTTTTTTTTGAGACAGAGTTTCTCTCTGTTGCCCACGATGGAGTGCAGTGGTG
Organism: Daubentonia madagascariensis; assembly: GCA_023783475.1. Taxonomy (NCBI): domain Eukaryota; kingdom Metazoa; phylum Chordata; class Mammalia; order Primates; family Daubentoniidae; genus Daubentonia; species Daubentonia madagascariensis. Next base: position 296,871 of record JAKFHU010000112.1, on the reverse strand, counting down.
CCATCATAGCTCACTGTAGCCTCAAATTTCTGGGGCTCAAGCAGTCCTTCTGCCCCAGCCTCCAGAGTAGCTGGGACTACATAGGTGTGCCACCATGACCAGCTAATTTAAAAAAATTTTTTCCTAGAGACGTAGAGACAGGGGTCTGGCTGTGATGCCCAGGTTGTCATTAGATTTTTTTTTTTAACAGTTTCAAAAATTGTTTCTCTTTGAAATTAATCATATCTGGTTTATTTATTTATTTGTTTTCCTTCTATTGTTCCCATGATGAGATTTTTTCTTTTTTTAATGGAGTTGTGGGTTTTGTTATATTGCCCACACGGGAGTGCTGTGGCAGGATCACAGCTCACTGCCGCCTCCAATTCCTGGGCTCAAGCAATCCTCCCACCTCAGCCTCCAGACTCGTGAGCCGCCATGCCCAGCCAGTCTTTATTATATATTGGAAATATTCTCTGGTACCTAATATATATAATTTTAGATTGTTTCAATGTATATTTGGTGAAGATATCAATGACCTTTTTTTTTTTTTTACCTTAACATCAAAACCTAGTTAGAGTGGTTAGTCTGTTACTCAATTTTCTGTCCTTATGTCATCTGTTAAAATAATGAGCTGTGAGCTACTAAATATTCATAGATGTTTCCCTCAAGTCTCTCTGGTCCATTCTGTTCTCTGCAAATGTAGAGGGATGTGCTGGATTGACTTGGAATCTTGTTCTAACAGAGCCCGTGTGTTCATGATGAAAAAGTTTGCTCAGGGCTTATTTTTACAGCTGCCTTGCTTTCAGTGTTTTAAATACCTATAGCTGTGTATTCACAGTTGTGTGTTTTTTCAGTATATTAGTGTGATTTTCTGGTAAAGAGGAATGAAGTGATTGGGATCAGTGCCATCAGAACCTTGAAAGAGAAGTTTCTTTTTCTCAGGCATGTGGAAGATGGTCCTGGACTTTTCTAGAGAAGGTGTGGTAAAGACAGTCCCAGCCCATTGGCCCTCCCAGGCCACCATATCAGAATTCAGTCACACCTCCTCCTCCTCACCCAACCCAGACCGTCTCAGGATAACTTAGTGACACTTCCTCCCTCTCTGGGCCTCAGTGAGCCCACCTGTAACATGGAGATGAGGGACGAGACCAGAAAACCTCAATCTGAGCCTCACTGACCCCTGAGGTGACTGGCCAAATGGAGTGTGTGTCTGTGTGTGGCTTTTCTTCTGGGACGGGGTAGTGCACCGTTGTAATTAGAATCTTAAATGAAATCCGGTCCTCCCAAATGAAAAAAGGAGATCAAAAACAAAGGCACTAGAACAGAAGATACAGGAGCTTAGACTCAGAGACAGAGAGACCATCTTCAGAGGTCTTTCTCTGCATTAAGATTATTGTGACTCAATCTAAAAGCAGGTCATGTCGGTCCCTGGCATTGAGCCTTCCACTGGCTTCCCATGTTCCTCAGGACAAAAATCCAGAGTGTTCAAAGTGAAGGTCATGCCAGAGGGTGCACTGGTGTCACTACATGTCATTCTCGTTCACTCACTCATTTATCACGTGTGGCGCCTATAATATATGCCAGGCTTTTTTTGTGTCCACCAGGGATTAAATGGTAAACCAACAGAATGTACTGCACCACTTTATCCAGGTGATTATTTATTTTTATTTTTATCTTATGATATTTTGCTGTATCACCTAGTCTGGTCTCGAACTCCTGGCCTCAGGTGATCCTCCTGCCTTAGCCTCCTGAGTAGTTGGGACTGCAGGGGCCAGCTACTGTGCTCGGCAAGATTTTTTTTAAGTAAGGAAGAGAAACAAACTCTTGTAGTATCTCATACTCATGTAATTCAAATGCCCCAATGCAGAGGACTGGTGTAATCATTCCCCAGGAGCCCCTACTTCCTTGCTTCCCCCTGACATCACTAGTTCATTTGGCTCTGCCCACTCTGTTTCTGTCCCCATGTGGCTGATCACAGCCTGGAGGAAACACGCCCAGATTCACTTATTTCACTTCCGCTTCCTGCTCACCTGCTTGCACGTCGCTGTTGGTCTGGTCCACACGTTTCCTCTCGGCCCCCTCGGCAGCCCAGCTCCTCCGCCTCCATCTTTTCTCTCAGAGACCTTTGTGCTTCCTCCACGGAGCCCCTGGGAGCCCGGGCAGAGCTCTCCTCCCACGGGCCCACCCCGTCTCAGGGCCTGTGCTCTGTCCTCAGTGGTGACGGGGGGGGGGGGGGGGCTGGCCCTGCGATTGTGCCACTTGCCAGCCCCACTCGTAGTATAGGACGGCGTGACAGCCTTCCTCCACGGCGTCATCAGTTTTTACTTCAAGAGAATTATATTGATCAAAGTACCCAGATGGTATTATTTTCCATTAAGACAACACACACACACACACACACACTCTTAGGCTCTTTTTCCCTCCATTCTTCCATCTTCAAAACAAAAAATTCTCTGTGAACTACATACTTCCCTGTAGTAAGCACCCCCCTTGTATGCTCCATGTAAAAGCTGAAACCTTGTTGATGCTCTGTCTTCAATGCTTCCTTCCAGTTCTCACTTGACCCCATCCAATCAACTTTCACATCCACTGTTCCACTGATACTTTCTTTTTCAGAGTCCCCAGTGATCTCCCTATTTCTGAATCTAATATTTACTTTCCTGTATTGATTGTTCGTTTCCTGTCAGCAGCATGTTGCAGAGCTGATCATTCCCTCTTCCTTTTTCTTACCTTGAGGACATCCCACTAACCTTCAAAAACCTTTTTGATTAATTTTTTTGTCACCTCCATGGTCACATTGCACTTTCTTCCTCTGCTAGTGTATTCTGAACTCCTGTTCTCTGAATGTGGAGTGACCCATGGTTTGATCCTCGAACCTCTTCCCTTCTCTGTCCACACCCACTGCCTTTCCTTCTCATGTCACCTTCTCATGTCACGGGCTTACACCCCACCTACGTGTCTCCATTACCCCTGCAGACCTCTCCCCTGAACTCTAGAATCCTGTGCCCAGTTGTGTCCTCAACTGTCTGCTGGGCGTCTAACAGGCATCTCCACCTTCATGTATCCAAAAGTAACTTCCTGAACTCCCCCAAATGCGTTCCCCTGCAGACCTCACATCTCAGGTGAGGATGACCCTGTGCTTCCTGGGGCTTAGCTGAACTTCTTGTCATATATTTAAAATATGCAAGATACTACATTATAAGTATGTTAATTTATAAAATAAAGTAAAAATTGCATGTTTACATAAAACAGATGAGGAAATACATTGTTTCCAAAATTCTCTTGAGGTGTGGGAGAGAAATGTTTGCAGACCTGGGCCCTCCTGCTCTGCTCCCCCAGGACCTCTGGCCTCATTTGCTGCTTGTGTTGTCCTCACTGGCTCTGCTCCGGCCACACAGGCCTCTTTCCTTTTCCTGGGGCCGAGGTGGCTCCTGCCTCAGGTCCTCCACGTGGGCTGTCCCTCTTCCTACAACTCTCTGGCCCCTCAGCTGCTGGTGGTGAACACCCTTCCTTCCCCAGGTCTTTGTTCTGATAGCCCCTTCTCCGTGGAGACTTCTGTGACCCTCACTAATTTAACATTCCGGCCCTATCCTCACCGTCTCCTCTGGTCCCTGTTGCCTGTACCGCATGTTTCCTTTTGCTCCTTTGCTGTCCACTCTCTGGATACTGGTGACAATGAGACCCCAAGGGGAGAGCAGAGCCAGAAGGCGGGAGGTGTGCTGGGCTTGCCCTTCAGAGCGGAGCTCACTCTGGTGCCACCTTACGGTGCTGAGGCATTTTGCAGTTACATCTCTTGTGCCCCCTCACCAGAGGTTTTCATTCACACAGTCAGGTTGGGACCTTCCTTCAATAATGCATACAGTGCCCCAGGTGATTCCAGTCTTTGCCCAGCTCTGAGCACCAGGTCTGTGTCCTTCTTTTCTTTTCCTCTCTTTTTTGTTTTTTCTTTTGAGACAGGGTCTTGCTCTGTCGCCTGGGCTAGAGTGCAGTGACATCCTAATAGCTCACTGCAACCTCACGCTCCTGGGCTCAAGCTCCTGCCTCAGCTTCCAGAGGAGCTGGGACTGCAGGCGTGTGCACACGCCCAGCTAATTTTTCTACTTTTTGTAGAGACGGGGTCTTGCACTTGCTCAGGCTGGTCTCGAACTCCTTATCTCAAGCGATCCTCCTGCCTCGAGCACTGGGATCCCAGGCGGGAACCGCCACGCCCGGCCTGTGCCTTCATCCTGAGGGCTGAGTTCAGCCCTTGATCCGCGCAGGGGTGACGCAGGGGGTCTGGTCAGGGCCGGGTCTGTGTCCTGGAGGGGAGCTCAGTCCAGCCCAGCTCCCCGCTGCTGCGGCGTGTGTGTGTGTGTGTGTGTGTGTGTGTGTGTGTGTGAGAGAGAGAGAGAGTGTGTGGGGGGACTTCAGAAAGAGGTTAAAAAATTCCCTCCTGTAGGAATTTAGTTTTCATAACTCTCCCATGGTGCAGTGGGCAGCAGGGGACCGTCTGTCTGCAGGGTGGCGTCTTCTCCGTGTGTTGGCTGTGGCACAGGAAGGGGCGTTAACGAACCCTCAGGGGGGTTCCGTGGCGCCCGCCTCACGGAAAGCCAATTAGTGAGGCGGCGAGCGTTGCTGAGGAGGAAAGGATTGAGTTCAGCGGACGTGTCAGCTGGGAGGGCAGGTTATGAGGCGCCTCAAATCCGCCTCCCGGACCAGCAGGGTCGGGGTTCCCGGAGGCGGAGTGAATAGTGCGTGAGGGGCGTGGGCGTCACCGTGTGTTTGCGGCGGAGCGCAGGGCGCGCAAGCGCAGTGAGAAATCATGTTGGTACGTAAGTCCCATGATAAGAAATGGCAGGTAAGTCCTCTTAGGGCGGGGATTTTGGTACTATAATGAGCTGGGGATTAATATTGGTCGTTTCAGCCTTGTGCGCGGGCTCCGTGGTCTTTGGGTGCGGTCTGTGGAGGAGCATCGCTTATCTTGTGTTCTGGGGACAAACCGGTGGGGTCAGGCTTTGTAGGAGGTTCCCTCGTTCCTGGGAAAGAAACTCAGAAGAGACAGCATCGGTGCGACAGCAGGTTATGAAGTTCTGCTCAGCAAATTGTACTGAAGGGTTCTCTGTCTGTTTTCTGCCTAATTTGAGGCTGTAGCTGCTGAGTTACGAGGGCGGGGATAAATCTTGCTGTCAAGGCCACGCGGAGCTGCCAGCCCCAGCTATCATGTGAACACTAAAAACTCATTTCAAATATGAGGGAACTAAAAACATCATTGAGAAAACATTTTCTTGTTTATAGAACTGGTTACAGGGGCTGTGTTGAATCTGAGCATTAAACAGCATATTTTTGACATTTGGTTTTGCCTTCTACAGATTCACCATATGTGAGGAGGAAGAGGAAAGCAGAGGAGTCGGGAATGGCTCTTACTCAGGTAAAGTGATGTTCTCGGTGGATTCTTCTGTGTCTCCCTCCTTTCTGAAATGCCGGGCACTGGAGTTTCCAATCTTCTCTGGCTCCGACGCGTCCTGCCTGGCGTGTCTGCTCACACTCACCCGTGCCTTCCCTCAGCCCCTCTCGTCTCCACTTAGATCCCATCTCCCCGTGACCCAGTGACATGAGCTTGTGAAGAGGCTGCACTGGGCATGGTCCTGGGAAGGGCTTCACACCCAGACATGGGTTGGAGACTGGGTGTGGCCCTGTGGTGTCAGTGCTGTTGGGCAGCAGGGAGTGTTTAGGGGCCACATCTGGATGCACTGTCACTCTCTGTAGACCAGGATTAGAGAAGCTGCACATGGAAGTTATGTATTAATGTGCACAAGAACCTGCCAAATTCTGGAAGGGGAGGCCAATAAGGGGAAATATTTTTAGCCTGATTTTGTCACGCATTTAAAGCCAAACTAGTGAGTCAGTGTGTCTTTTGACTCCAGGCTCTTACTGACTTGGAATGGAATGGAAAGTTGACACACTGACATCAGTGATAGAGGATGCTTTATTCTATCATTGATTTTAAAATATGAAATCAATATATTTGACTACAGGAGATTCTTTAAATCATTCTCAGCAATTTCATCCCATAGAGACTGGTGTTCCTGCTTAGACTCTTATGCAAGAGGTGTTTCAGGAAGAAATGGTTATAATTTTGCTCGGACATTAGAGCAGAACTTTGTCATTAGAGAGCCATGTTCTCACTTTACTCCTCCATGCTGCCTGTTTTGCATGTTTACTACATACTATGTTTCTTTTATTTAGATACTACATGATATATATATTTGTTTTATAGTAAAACTCCAAACAACGATGCACTTGGGCTCTAAGATGTAGAGCATCCCCTTTCCTGTCCAGCCTTCATCCTCCCTCACAGCTCAGTGGGGAACCACTGTTGTCAATTCTGCCCTGAGAGTCAGCGCAAGTCTTTACAAACATATTTCTACATCACTATAGATTTTAGAAAAAATTCTTCAGTGAATGTTGTGGTATTTTATCCTGCACGTTTTGAAAATTTACAAGCAGGATAGCTTGCTCTTTCACATCCTGCTTGGCACCTTCTCTGAGTGACAACGCGTGGGTCTGTCACAGTTTTCCATTGTTCTAAAGAACGCCACACGGTAGGGGAGATAGACACCGTGGTCAGGAAGGTAGATTTCCCAGGGCCAGTCTTATCCACTGCACTCCGAATGTGCTGAACCCCGTGATTTCCTCAAACATGGGAAATTTGACTGCATAATTTTTGGGAATGGGGGACTGCGTTCATGCTCTCCCCTGGAAGAAAAAAAAAAATGCCACGTTGGCTGCCTCTGGGCATCAGAGGTTTCCTCCAGGTTAGGCCATTGAAAACATGTTGCTGCTTCTAGGATGATGCATTTCCTGTTTTCTTACATCCGGCAAGACTTCCCCTACCCTCAGCCACAAAGGTGCCCTCTCCCAGCCCCATCTCGTGAGATGACCACTCATTTAAGCCAAACTTGATACTGTATTTTTATGTTAGGATTCAATATAGAAGAAAATGGTAACCCCCTTTATTTATATTTTTCAGTTCCTTGGGTTTCTGAGTAGGTTTCATGAATTTGTGCATGTGTATATATAAAATAGATTTTAACACTTTACTCAATTTTCTTTTCATGTATTTTAAGAGCTATTTTGTATTCTGTAGTTTAATTATTTGTACACTGGCCTCTTTTTTCATGGTATACTTTTTATAAGAATCCTTCTCATGCTTTTTTTTGTTTGTTCCATCCTGCTTTGACAAGCCTCCCTTGGTGGGTGATTACAAAATACAATGTTTCAGTTAGTTAGTTAGTTAGTTTATTTATTTATTTATTTTATTTTTGTGGCAGGGTCTTGCTCTGTTCCCCGGGCTAGAGTGCAGTGGTGTCATCATAGTTCACTGCAACCTCAACCTCCTGGGCTCAAGGAATCTTCCTGCCTCAGCCTCCCGAGTTAGTTGGGACTACAGTTGCCAACTATCACGCCTGGCTAATTTTTCTATTTTTTGTAGAGACAGGGTCTCACTCTTTCTCAGCCTGGCCTCGAACTCCTGACCTCAAGCGATCCTCCCATTTCAGCCTCCCAAAGTGCTAGGGTACAGGCATGAGCCACCTCACCCAGCCTTGTTTCATTTAGATCTAATTTTATTTTTTAAATTTTTGTTTGTGTCTGTATTTAATTTAGATTTTTGTGTATATCTTTCAGGTATTTCACTTGATTCATTTATAGTTTCAGGTTATATATGTCATAAGACATTCGTATGTAGTTTGGCAAATGCCATGTTCTCTTTCTTTTCGAAATTATGTTAGTTTTCCTTTGACAGAACCCAGTCATATTTTACTGAAATTCTACTATTTCTTCTTTTTATTATTATTTTTTTCTTTCTTTTTATTTGCAGAGATGAGGTCTCACTATGTTGCCCAGCTGGCCTCAAATTCCTGGCCTTAGGTGATCCTTCCACCTTAGCCTCTTAAAGTGCTGGGATTACAGGCATGAGCCACCGCACCTGGACTATTTCTTTTGTGTTTGAATTGCTCTTAATATATACAGTTATAGAGTGCTTGATATCACCATATCTTCCAATAAGAATTGGGTATGTCAATCTTTGCTGATATATTTCAGTAAAATTTGTGTGTTTTACACTTAAGTAGTTTTAAGTATAGTCACTTTATTTGCAACGGATTTGTAGATGTTTTTCATGTTGTAAAACTGAAACACTGTACCCACTAAAAACTAATTATCCCCCTTTAGACTGTTCAGTGATTCAGACCATAGCTGCAGGTCTAGTGGTGACCAACTCCCTCAACTTCTGTTTATCTGCAGACGACCTAATTTCCCCATCTCTTTGGAAAGGCAGTTTTCCCAGCTATGGAATCTATATTTCACAGTTGTTTTCTTGCAACTCTTAGAATGTATCATTACACTCCCTGGTAGGCTGCAAGACTTCTGCTGAGGAATCTCTTGATAACGCAGGATCTCCCTCTTGGTGACACTTAGCTTTTCTCTTGCTATTAAGATTCTTTTTCTCTGAATTTTGACAGTTTTACTATGATGTTCATCATAGGTCTCTTGACTTACCCTAGTTGGATATCCTTAAGCTCTGAATTTGCATGTCCAAATCTTCTAAAATTTGGGACGTTTTCGGCTGTTATTTCTTGAAGCAGGCTCACTGTCCCACTCTCACCTCTGGGACATTCATGATGTGTAGGATGTTGCCCTTGATGGTGTCATTTGTCCTGCAAGCTCTGTTCATTCTTCTTTATTCTTGTTTTCTTTTGCTTCTTTTCCTCCTCAATAATTTTTTCTTTGGTTAAGTCTGATTTTGAACCCAACTATTGAGTTTTCCAATTCAATTACTTTTAGCTCCAGAATTTCTGGGTAGTTCTTCTTCATTCTCATTTTGCTCATGCATTGCCTTCATTTTCTGAAGATAAAATCTATGTGTGCTGTCTTTCAATTCAGTAAGCATCATTATGACTCTTATTTTGAATTCTTGGTCTTGTTATTTATAAATCTCTGTTTAATGTCAGTTTGTGGTGATTTAATTTGTTCCTTTGTTTGAGCCATGTCTTCTGTTAGTACTTCAGCAGTTCAGAAATCAACCAGATCCCCATTTTTGGTGTCTGGCTTTGTTCAGGAAGGACACTCTCCAATTAGCCTGGCTAGAGACTTTTTTTTTTTTTTTTTTTTTTAATCCCTGATCTCTCTGCCCACTGGCTAGAGGTTCTTGAGACGTCTCAAGCCTTTTCTGGGGATGTGTCCTCTCTAGGCTTTTGCTTATAATCTAACTGAAGTTAATTTAAGTGTGTGGATATGTGATGTGTGCATGGATGGGTAAGCACATGGTTTCTATCACAGAGACATCATCATTTGAAGTAAGTTTTTATTTTGTAATAATTAAAATTACATTAAATATTTTCCATGGTCTTAAATTTGTTCTAAACTATCACATTATTGAGTTAATAGTAATAAGAATAGTAACATTATGTGTATGCTTGTGTGTGTCTATACAGTGACCTTTTATGATGTTCCAGGTTCTTATTCAACTTGTTTTATGTTTTCTCCATTACATAAACCTTTGCCAATTTACTTTTGAAGCTGTATCTGTTATTTAACTGGTTGTTTCTTTATGTTCAAATCTGAATCCCAGATACCTGGTTCAAGTGCTTGTTCTGCCATTTTTAGCTCTTTGATTTGTGGCCAGTTTCTCAGAGCATCTGTGATATAGTTGTCCCCTAGTACAGACCTTTCTATCATGGGCTATGTTGTTATTTTACAAGTTAATACATATAAAGCATTTAGAATTGTGTTTCACACATGGGAAGTATTAAAAAATGGTAGTCGTTGTTATTGCTGTTATCATATTTTTTAGATTCTGACTTTTCTCTCTTTAAAGCCAGTGTAGCTTTCATCATCTCTGAAGATACCACTTGTATTCTAGCTCATCTAGATACTGAATATCACTTGGTGTGTCGAACATATTATCTGACACCTTTGTGAAGATAACCCTGTGTTTACTTCTTATTTTTGTATTTCTTATATGGCCCACAAAACTGAGAAATTCACACTGACTTAGAGGATATCATAATCTCTAATGGGCAAGTACAGTAAAACACATTTACAGAGAAAACTTGCTCAAAAATTACCTTATGTGAATTTGTCAGAACACTCCAATTTAATCAATACTTAATTTCTCTCCACTCCTCATTTTGTGTGAAGGTAATGCCCTTGTGAAATGTGTTTTCCATTTTAGGGACACTTGACATTCAGGGATGTGGCCATAGAATTCTCTCAGGAAGAGTGGAAATGCCTGGACCCTGCTCAGAGGGCTTTGTACAGGGCTGTGATGTTGGAGAACTACAGGAACCTCGTCTCCCTGGGTGAGGATAACTTCCCTCCGGAAGTCGGGATCTGCCTTTGCATTTGATCCTTGTGAGCTTCTTGGGAGCCCCTGCATTACTTGGCTGAGAGTGAAGCCTTGTTGAAATGAAAAGTTCCATAATGCAGCATCTGGACTTTAAGCATCCCTCTTCTTCAGATGTTCTGCTCCCTTCATAATACAGCAGTGGTAATTCCAGAGCTGAAATATGTATCATAACTTATAGCAGACTTTTAAAATGCCCAGTTTCCTATTTTCTACCCCTATGCTTTTGATTCAGTAGTTCTTGGATCAGAACAAGGTATCTGCATTTTGCGGTGTTCCCTTAGCTTCCAGAAGGGGGCAATTAGTGGATGAATTTATGAAATATTTTCCTAGATTTATTTGTAATGTCCTCTATTCTCACATGAACATAGGGCTGGCATTCTGGAAAAACCAGAGTACATCATGTTCCTTTCATTTTATAAGCAGGATACTCTCTTCCTGGCCTGAATCTTATCTCCATGTTGGAAACAGGGGAAAAGCCCTGGTCTGTGGAGAGCCAAGTGAAAATAGCAAGGAAACAAAAGCGGTGGGAACGTATCAAAGGTGCCATCACAGGTAAGAGTTCAGGTGGGCATAGTGGAAGCTACATCGTTAAATAGTGTTTGGGAACCTCTCAGCAAGTGGGAGGGATAATGTGAGAAAACAAAAGTGTATATCCTGTGGGTTCTTACAGAAAACTTCAGACTTTTCCCACTTATCATTTTATTCTTCAGACATGTAAAAATTTATCCTTTCACCCTCCAGTGGTGCTGCAGCTCAGAAACAAACAGAAAGCCCTTATCATGGTGGACAACGGTCTGTCATGTGGCTTCTACGCACTCTCTGATTCTTTCACTCTGCGAGGGCCTAGGGAGGGCCATTTCACGAAGGGCTCCTTCTCCCTTGGGTCTCTTCTGTACTTGATTCCAGCTGATGCTCGATTCACTTTCCGTGTAGATCAGAGCAGAGGCCTCCATAGCCCAGATACCCGGAGCTGTCCATGTTCCATCCCATTTCACGTATTACATTTCATGTATTTCGTGAAGACCATTACACAGTCTTCATCCCTGTAAGACCTAGTCAGGAGATGGAACACATTGGCTGTTCCTGCTCTGCATCTGGGAACCTGGAAACTGCATGGAGCTGTCTCATACCCCCTCTGCCTGTTGGGTTCCTCAGCCATTTCTTTCTTGTTTTTGCCACCGTTCATGAGTGTGTGGAACAGGGGAGGGGTTGGATTTTCTGAGATTGTTACTCAGCAGAACTGTAAAAACAGTTGACAGGTCTCCTCTCTTTGATCCCTAGTCCTACATGGGGAGCGGGTCACTTTCTTTCAGGCTCTTAGCTTAGGATCTGTAGGTAGCACACAGAGTCCCCTCTTAAGATCTCTCAAAATCAGACCTTCACATACTGTGTTTTTCTCTCTCTTCCACTGTTCTTTCTGTTTGAATGTAGAAAAACCTTGATTTTGTATTCTCTTAAGTTTGTGTGATTTTGCTTCTGATAAATTGCTTTTGATATATACAGTTTTAGGTCATGTCTTTTTTTTTTCTGCTGTGATAACTGACCTATAGGTTATGTTCTTGTAGACTCTCCTATGGCATGAGTTTACATGAGTATAGAAAATTCATGAAGGAGAACACTTTTGACTACTGTGTTCGAATATTAGCCTGCTACATAGAGAGATACCCCTTGAAACCCTGAGCAAAATTATAAGCATGTCCCAGGACACTGAGATAGAAAGTACCAGGAGAGCCTGACTGATAAGTGTTTCCAGTTATCATTCTGGCTTTTGAGAAGCATCACAAAAGTGTCTCTGAAGGACACTATGAAATGTTGATCACATGTACTAATGATCATCTCCTCTGAGCCAGCAATCAATGGTGTAGAAGTTCCTCTTAAGGAGAACATTTTTTAAGCACACATCCTCAAGTGTATAAGGCTCTTTTATTTTATATTTTTTTAGAGACAGGGTCTCACAATGTCACCCTGGCTAGAGTGCAGTGGGGAAAGCATAGCTGACTGTGACCTCATACTCCTGGGCTGAAGCGATCCTCTTCGCTCAGCTTCCCAGGTAGCTAGCACTACAGATGCATGCCACCATGCTTGGCGAATTTTAAAATTTTTTGTTTGCATCCATTGAACTACAGAGAAATAAATAAATAAAAATAGATAAATAAAGCTATTTATTTATCTGTTTTTATTCTTTTTTTTTTTTTTTTTTTTTTTTTTAAAGAGACAGGGTCTTGCTGTCCTGGGCTGGTCTCAAACTCCTGACCTCAAAGCGATCCTCCTGCCTCGGCCTTCCAAAGCGCTAGGATTACAGGTGTGAGCCACTGTGCCCAGCCATGTATAAGGCTCTTGACTAAACTATTGTTCGTGTCACATTTTTAATCCCGTGTCATTGTTCATTTTAACAACAAAAACCTTTGTTCAATTTGTTATAGTTTCAAAACTGTAACAAACAGTTTTGATGTGTCTTAGTGAGAGTTTATGAAGTTGAATGATGTCCTTGTATTTTAATTCTATTGTCATTTGTTTAAGCTAGAGTAGCTTTCATCTTGTACATTTCCAATATAAATGAACTTTTTTTAAATTAATGATCAGTTTCATATTTTTGATGGTAGTATTCTTTTATAATTGCAGTGTGAAGACTGTTGTATCAGGGAATAGCCATTGATTTATATATTTTTGAGGACATTTTTCTTTTTTTGTGCCACATAAGAAGTTTGATTAATACCTACACAAACTCCAGAAGTTATTGAACAGATAGTCTTAATTATTCCTTTTACAGCAGTGTCACTGACGTAGTACCTACCATTAAAGTACGCTTGCCAATTCAATTTACTAGTTTTTACTTTGAGAATTTTTTTTTAAAGTATTGATTTTTGGATAAGTACACATTAATCTTCATTCATACAAACAACTGTATATCTACTAAATATACAGTAGTAGTACCCTCCCTTGACCTTGCCCTCATGTCTCATTTTGTAAATTTTTTTTTTTTCGAGACAGGATCTTGCTGTCACCCAGGATAGAGTGCAGTGATGTCATCATAGCTCACTGCAACCTCAAACTCCCTGGCTCAAGTAATCCTCCTGCCACAGCCTCAGCCTCAGCCTCCTGAATAGCTAGGCCTACAGGGGCATGCCACTATGCCCAGCTAATTTTTGTATTTTTTTGTAGAGACAGCGTCTTGCTATGTTGCTCAGGCTGGTCTTGAACTCCTGTGCTCAATTGATTCCCCTGCCTCAGTCTCCCAAAGTGCTGGGATTACAGGCATGAACAACTAAGCCTGGCCTGTTTTGTAAATTTTTGTCATATAACTTTTGTAATATTTTCCATTGTATGAACTTAGCAGAATTAAAATATGCCGTATTTTTCTTGTTTGAATTTAGATTGAATTGATTTTGATGAGTATTTAAACTCTACTTTTCTTCCCTATTTCTCTCCTTTCTCAGCCCCTGGAAACTACTATTCCATTTTCTCCTTGTATGAATTTAAGTATCTTACATACTTCATAAGTAATATCACACAGTATTTGGGTTTTTGTGACTGGCTTATTTTACTTACCATAACACCCTCAAGGTTCATCAGCATTGTGATATATATCAGAATTTCTGTGTTCTTTAAGGCTGAATAATACTCCATTGTATGTATGTACCACATTTTCTTTATTCATCTGTCCAGGGACATCTGAGTTGGTTCCAACACTTTACTGTTGTGAATAATACTGCTATAAATATGGGTTTACACAAATCTCTTGAAAATCCTATTTTCAATTCTTTTGGATGTATACCCTGAGGTTGAAATTTTAGGTCATGTGGTCATTCAGTTTGGAGTTATATGAGGAAATGTGGTACTTTTTCCATGGGCTCCGCTTCATTTTACATTCCCAATAACAATGTCCAAGGCTTTTTCCATCTCCACGTTTTCACCAACACTGTTTATTTTCTATTTTTTTTAAACAGTAAATATTTTAATGAGTTTGAGGTGGTATCTCATTTTGGTTTTTCTTTGTATTTCCCTAATGATTATGTTTTGCATCTTTATATATGCTTGCTGGTCATTTGTCTATCATTTTTGGAGAAATGTTTATTCAGTTATTTTCCTCAATTTTTAAGTATGTATTTTGTTGGTGGTGACTTGTGTTAACCCCTTATCAAATATATGATTTCACAGTTTTTTCTGTGGAACGTGTAGTGTTTTCCCCATTTAAGATTATGTTCTCTGTGAACACAGATCATTTGACTTCTTTCTTTCCACTGCCTGCCAATTTCTTTTTTCTTGTCTAATTTTTCTGGCTAAGATTCCAGTACTATGTTGAATAGAAATATGGAAAGTGGGCTTCCTGGTTTTTTTCCTGATCTTAGAGGAAAGGATTTCCGGCTTTGAGCATTGTGTGTGATACTATCTGTGACCTTTTCCTAGATGGTCTTTATTGTTGTTGAGTTAAATTTCTTGTATTCTTTGTGTGTTGACTGTTTTTATCAGGGAAGAGTGTTCACTGTTGAAAAATGTGTTTGCTGCATCAAATGAGATGATTATGTGGTTTTTTCTCCTACTTTTGTTAATGTGGAGTATTACAGGGGTTGATGTTCATATATTATACCATCTTTCTATACCAGGAATAAATCTAGCCTGGTCATGGCGTATGATCTTTCTTAATGTACCGTTGAATTCAATTTGCTAGTTGTTTCTTGTTTTTGTTGTTGTTGGTTTTGTTTTTTTAAAAATTTTTCTTTCAATTAATCAGGCATATTTTTCTTACCTTTCTTTTTTCTTTGATCCTTTTTTATTTAGCCTGATATAATTCTGAGATCAGAGATATGTTTTCTATACTTTTCTTTTCTTTTAGTATCCTTGCCTCGTTTGCTGTCAAGCTAATGGTAGCCTAATAGCATGAGTTTGGAAGTACTCCCTCCTTTTCAGTTGTTTGGAAGAGTTTGTGTATGATTAGATTTAATTCTTTGCTTCTTCCCTCCCTCCCTCCCTCCCTCCACTGAAGCAGTATGGTCCAGGACTTTTCTTTTGAGGAAGTTTTTTATTTTTTATTTTTATTTTTTTGAGACAGAGTGCCATGGCATCAGCCTAGCTCACAGAAACCTCAAACTCCTAGGCTTAAGCGGTCCTCCTTTCTCAGCCTCCTGAGTAGCTGGGACTACAGTTGTGAGCCACAACACCCAGCTAATTTTTCTATTTTTAGTAAAGATGGGGTCTCGCTCTTGTTCAGGCTGGTCTTGAACTCCTGACCTCAAGCTATCCTTCTGCCTCAGCCTCCCAGAGTGCTGGGATCCAGGCGTGAGCCACAGTACCTGGCCAGGTTTTTGATTATTCATTCAATCCATTTCTTCTTTATTTCTTTTATATGTATAGAATAAGTTGTAATGTAAATTGTAATGTTTCCTTTCTGATGTTTGCTCTCTCATTTTTGATTTTAGTGTTTTTGAGTCTTCTCTTTTTTTTTTTTAGATTACTCTAGCTAAGCTTTTGTCAATTTCTTCTAGTTTCTCAAAGTATCAAGTCTTAGTTTCATGACTTTCTCTAGTGCTTTTTGTTCTCTATTTTGTTTCTCTTTCCTGTAATTTTTATTATTTCCTTCTTTTGGCTATATTTTTGTTAGGTTCTTTTCTACTTCACTAAAGTATAAAATTAGGTTGTTGATTTAATAGACTAAAATAGGACCTTATTATATATAATCATTTATAGTTATAAATTTCCTTATTAGCACTATTTTCACTGCATTTCATGAGTTTTGGTGTGTTGTGTATTCTTTTTCCTTTGTCTCAAGATATTTTCTAATTTCCCGTGTGATTTCTTCTTTGACTTTTTGGTTATTTAAGAGTGCATTATTTCGTTTCCACATATGTGTGGAATTTTGTTTTCCTTCTGCTGTTGACCTCTAATTTTATTCCTCTATGATGTGAGAAGGTAGTTTGTATGATTTCAATCTTGTTAAATTTTTCAAAACTTGTATTGTGTCCTAACATGATGTCTGCCTGCCATTGTTCCTTTACTTCAGAACAGTTCGTATTCTGCTGTTTTGGTGGTTTGTTGTGAGTGAGTGTCAGGTTTGTCTGGTGTGTAGTGGTGTTTATGTCATTTATTTTCTCATTGATCTTCTGATCGTTTTCTGTTTATTGTTGAAAGTAGGATACTGAAGTCTCCTATTATTATAGAGCTATTAATTTCTCCCTTGAATTTTGATGTTTCCGTTGTATTTAGGAACTTTGATGATGGCTACATATATATTTATAGTTGTATTTTCCTGGTGAGTTTATGCTTTTATCATTTTATAATGTCCATTGTCTTTTATAACTTTGGCTTAAAGTCTATTTTGTCTGATACTGGTATAGCCATCTCTGCTTTCTTTTGATTACCCTTTACACGGAATACCTTTTCTCATCCTTTCCATTTCAGCCTGTGTGTGTCCATACAGTGAAATTGAGTTTCTTGTGGACAGTATTGGTTAGATTCTGTTTTCTTCTCCACTCATCCAATATATGTCTTCTGATTACAGCATTAAATCATTTAAATTAAAAGTAATTACTGATAGAGAAGGCCTTACTAATGCCGTTTTCTTACGTATTATATGTGTATCTTGTAGATTTTTTGAGCTTCATTTCTCTTTTAGTGCTTTCATTTGTGTTTTCCAGATTTTTGTTTTTAGTAACAGACTTTGCCCATATTGTTTCCTTTCGTGTAATCCTAGAGATATGTTCTTTGTGGTTATCACTGCAGGTACATAAAACATCTTAAAGCTATAACCCTCTATTTTAAACTGATAAAATCTTAACTTCAATCACATACAACTACTATTTCTTTATGGCTCTGATCCTCCATTATGTTATTGATGGCAGAAATTACTTTTATATGTGTTATATTAATGTTTAATATTTTTTGTTTGTGGTTATGCTTTTCAAGGAAATAAAAATCAAGTTATTAATGGAAAGTACAATAATACAAGTTTCTATATTTGTCCATTGATTTACCTTTACTGGAGAACTTTGTATTTTCATATGGGTTGGACTTACTTTCAGCATTTTTGTTCCCCATCAGGACTCCCTTTAGGGTTTCTCATAGGGAAATTGTAGAGTACTGATCAACTTCTTCAACTCTTTATGTGAGAATGTTTAAATTTCTTTTTTTTAAAATTTTAATTATTTTCCATGTTTTATTTATTTATTTATTTACTTTTGAGACAGAGTCTGTTGCCCGGGCTAGAGTGCAGTGGCATCATCATAGCTCACTGTAACCTCAAACTCCTCGGCTCAAGCAATCCTTCTGTCTCAGCCTCCTGAGTAGCTGAGACCACAGGCGCACACCACTATGCCCGGCTAATTTTTCTGTTTTTTGTAGCGACAGGATTTGGCTCTTGCTCAGGCTGGTCTAGAATTCCTGGCCTCAAGTGATCCTCCTTCCTTGGCCTCACAGAGTGCTAGGATTATAGGTGTGAGCCAGTGTTTTGTTTTTTTAAATTTTATGCTTACATTTTACAATATCATGTTTTGAAATGTATATATTGTGTGGGATGGCAAAATTGAGCTAATAGACATAAGCATTATCTCACATATTTATGATTTATTTGTGGTGGGAACACTTAAAATCTACTCTCAGTGATTTTCAAGTATACCATACATTATTATTAACTAACTATAGTGCTAATAATTATATGGTACAGTGTGTCTCTACATTTCACTTTCATTTTGAAGGAGAATTTTGTCAAATATAGTATTCATGGTTGACAATTTTTTTTTCTTTCAGCACTTTGAACATATTATCATACTGCCATCTGGACTGCTAGGTTTTTGCTGAGAAATGCAGATTATCTTAAACAAGTTTTCTTATTATGACAAGTCCTTTTCCTCTTGCTGCTCTCAAGATTCTCCCTTTTTCTTCAGTTCTGATAATTTGTTTATAACATATCTCTGTGATAGTGCCTTTGAGTTCATTCTAGTTGGGATCAATTGAACTTATTAACTTTGTAGATCCATTTTTTTTTCTTCCAAATACGGAACATTTTGGCTATAATTTCTTCATATGAGCATTCTGAACCTCTCTTTTCTCTCTTTTGTAATGTATATATTGTTCTGCTTCTCAGTAAACTGAAAGTCTGTTAGGCTCTGTTTGGTTGTCATTATTATTTATTCGTTTTGCTCCTTGACTCAATAATTTTCAATAAGCCGTCTTGAAGTTTGCTCATTCTTCTGTCTTATTTGCTCTGCTTTTAAATTATTCTTGTAAAATTTTCAATTAATTATATTTCAGCTCCAGAAGAATTTTGATCTGGTTCTTTTTTGTAGTTTGACTCTTTGTTGATAGTCATGTTTTGTTCACACATTTTTTTACTGATTTTCTTTACCTGTCTATTTCTGTTTCCTTTTAGCTCCCTGAAGGTCTTTAAGGCAATTTCAGTAATTCAAAGGACTGTTGTTTATATAGGGTCAGTTTCTGGAGAATTGTATTTATTACTCATTTCACTTGATGATGCTTCCCTGTCTTCTTATAGGACTTACAATCTCTTGTTATGTTCTGGGCATTTGAAAAAATAGGCACCTCTTCCAGTGTTTACGAACCAGCTTCATGCAGGGGAGACCTTCGATAATCTGCCTGGTGTAAGTTTCTAGGACCTCTCAGTTCTTTTCTGGGCTTATGTCTAACCTGGCCATTTGTATGTACTTTTACTTCAGTATATGTGGCTGCTTATACATTTTTTATTTTCCCCAAGATACTTTTTTCTGCTCCTTCTCCAAACTCCTCAATTTCTGTTGTATTTCTCTGCCCATAATCTCTTCCTGCCCCCCAACCCTCCTCGCACTGCAGAACATGTGCTGCGCTAACCCCTCATAGAAGAACCTACTTGTATTTTCAGTAACCTCCAAGCTGCTATACAAACTATACCACCATTTCTTTCAATAATCCCAGTCAGAAAAGACAGAATCTAGTCCTTCGTGCAAATGTCAGATAAGCCAGAATAAACGCAAGTTTGACTCTTCTTTTATCCCAAGAAGAAAATACTGAGGGAGCCATATTGCACTGTGCCAGGAAGGAGGTAGGACAAAGATGAGCAAATTCCCACAAACTTTCCTATCTGTCTTTTTGGTTTAATTCTTGTATTGCTTGGTGTTCATTTGGGTGCTGCAGCTTCCTTACTGGTTCCCAGATATCTCAAAGATATTTGGAGTGAACGTTTTTGTGAAGTTGGTGTTTCCTAATCTGCCACCTTGCTGGTGTCACTTTTCATGTCTCATTTATTCCAGACACTGTGTGTAGAGGGCCCGTGATGTGATTATAAATGACACAGGAGCCAGCAAAAGAAATAGTTATTCTTGTATAAGAAACAACGAGACATAATCTCATAATTTTAATATGCCATAATTGTTCATTGTCCACATTTAAAATTACACCATATGACCAATATTTTAGTTAATGGGTTGGGTTTTTTCCCACTAAAGTGACCAAATATAGGCCTTGGCAAAAACTTTTGTCTAGTTTTGTTTTCTCAATCACATCTCTGCCTACTCGGCCAGGGGATCATCAAGTGATCCTCTCACCTCAGACCCCTGAGTACCTGGGATGACAGGCATGGGCCACTGCAGCTGGCATAATTAATTTTTATTATTATATACAGATGATTTTTCAGGATACGTTATACAACATAACTGACATGCACCACTTGTTAATGTCACAAAACGTTCTGTGTGGGGAATTTGTTAACATTGCTTTATTTATCTTACTTTCTCATTGTTATTGTTTTATAATTTAGAATAACCATTTATTTAGATTATCCTTACATTTGTTTGTTGTGGATTATTTACCAATACAGTATATTGTACTGCCCTTTACCAGTTACTTGTGTACAGTAAATATAGTACAGTACTATATATATTTTTGTCATAATTTATGAGACATTATGTTTCTGCAAATTGTTGTGTACTTTAGCATAACAGTGAAAAAGTACTTATTTCCAGCTTACACATGTTTGTACAATATGAGTGGTCATGATATTGGAAACTAGGCTTCCCTAGAATTAATTTAAATTACATGTAATTACCTCTCTTTATTAAAGAATTATACTCCTTTTGTGTTCCAACGTTTTGAAGATCATGTTCAGGAAGTTTAATGTAAGTTTTGCTTTTGTATAATATACATTTCAATATCAAATATTTATTTACCATCTGTAGTTAATAGGAAACCTATGGATCTTTATATCTTGTAGGTATCTCTCCTAAATGCGTGATCAAGGAATTACCCCCAACAGGGAAAAGTACTACAGGAGACGTGTTCCACTCACTGATGTTGGAAAGACATGAAAGCCATCCCATTGGAGAGTTATGCTTCAGCAAAACTCAGAAGAATATCCACGACTTCGAGTTTCAGTGGAGAGAGAATGAACAAAATTACAATGCAGTGCCTTTGACAATAAAAGAGAATTTTACTGGTAGTAGAGACCAACGTGAGAGAAGGGAGACTGGAAACAAGCCTAAAAATCAGCTTGGATTAAACTTTCATTCACATCCACCTGAACTGAATGTATTTCAAGCTGAAGGGAAAATTTGTAATCAAATTGAGAAGTCTATCAACAATGGTTCCTCAGATTCAGCATCCCCAAGAATTTCTTGTAAGCTCAAAACCCGTATTTCTAATAAATATGGGAATGATTTCAACTATTCTTCATTACTCACACAAAAACAGAAAGCACACATTAGAGGAAAACCTTACAAATGTAATGAGTGTGGCAAATCCTTTAATTATGTCTCACACCTCAGGATACATCTGATAATCCATTCTGGAGAGAAACCATATAAATGTGACGTATGTGGCAAAGGGCTTTAATCATAAATCAAACCTTGCACGGCATCGTAGAATTCATACTGGAGAGAAACCACACAAGTGTAATGAGTGTGGCAAAGCCTTCAGTGTGCGCCCACACCTTACTAGACATCAGAGAATGCATACTGGAGAGAAACCGTACCAGTGTAAGGAATGTGACAAAGCTTTCAGTCATAATTCATGCCTTGCAATACATTGGAGAATTCATAGTGGAGAGAAACCTTACAGGTGTAGTGAGTGTGGGAAAGTTTTCAGTCAAAAGTCAAGCCTTAAAAGTCATCAGAGAATTCATACTGGGGAGAAACCTTACAAGTGTAATGAATGTGGCAAAGTCTTCAGTCAAACTGCATCCCTTGCAAATCACTGGAGAATTCATACTGGAGAGAAACCTTATAAGCGTCATGAATTTGCCAACATCTTTGGTAAAACTACAACCATTGCAAACCAATGGAGAATTTATACAGGAGAGAAAAAAGCGTAATAAAAACAACAAGGTTCTTTTAGTCAGACTTCACACCTTGCAAAACATCAGAAAACTCATACTGGACAGAAACCTTGGAAATGTAATGAATGTGGCAAGGTCTTCAGTCAAAATTCACTCCTCAAGCAACGTCATAAAATTCATTCTTGACATTATCTGTACAAATGCAATGAGTATAAAAAACCTTCTTCATGAGTTCAAGCAGTAATTGACATAGGGAGTTCATATTAAAGAGGAACTATATAACTAATGTCTGTCATGAAAGAGTTTTGCTGTTGTAACTCATGAGATGCCAAAATATACATCTTTGATGCACCACACAATTCATGATGAGGCCATTACCCATGTTTCAAAAATATAGAGCATCAGAGTATTTATATGAGGAATAACTCAGTCTCTAGTTCTGCATGATTAAACATTTGAGGTCACATACTGCAGGACAGTTATAAATTAAAATATGTTAAAACCTATGGTATGATATATATCAAAGATACCAGGACTTTTGGAAATGGCCAGGTTTTTTTCAGGTTATATAATATTTTACTCAATTTTATGAGGTTTATTGAGAAGGGCACCTTATTATTTATGAGTTTCAACCTGAACTTTGATAACTATTTTTAATTTTTTTCAATAAATTCAGCTTGATACAAAACAATCTGTTGATATTATGCATCCTAATATGCCTTTCAAGGTGGTCTCTGGATAAGAATCAATGGGATGAAGGACCTACTTTATTAGGTGAGAATCATTTACTTCCATGTTGCTGGTAGAAGGACTCTGCTCTTTAAATATTTTCTGAATTAGCATTTGGCAGAGGCCAAAAATAACGTTAAACTATGATGTCACTCGAAATGTTCACTGCATTCTTGGTGCCTTTCTCCTGACAGGAAGGCACTGTGGGTTAAAGGAAAGAAATGCTTTACCAACTGACCCCAAAATAGACCAGGTCAAGACCTTAGGATGGGGGGATTTGTGGGGGAAGAGAGTAATAGGTAACTTGGGACTGACTATGTGGTAGAAATAATGCAGGGGAAATAGTGGTCACCTTATCCATCGAATGGCAGTAGGTGTTGTTCATCAAAGATTGATGAAAAATTAGTCTTATTTTTTGAAACTGAAGAAAGCACTTGTCAGAAGAGTTTACTCAAATGTACCAGGATAGCATATTCTTGAGTAGGATTCACTTTTAATTTCTGGCATTACATTTTGCTATTGGATTTATTCAGAATGTATTGTAGATCTCATTTTAATTAATAGAATTAATTGTAGAAACTATTAAATTAGTAGAAACACTATAGTGTTTACAGTCTCTTGTAAGAGCTTACTGAAAAGCAACAAAGTAACACAATGCACTGTAAGTGGATGAAAAGGCTTAAAATAGCCTTACATAAAGATTTGATGAAACCTTATAATAATGATGCAGTAGACAGGAAATTTGGTTATTTTTATGCATACAGCATTTTAACATAACCAAAATTATGTCTAATAACATCATACTAGGACTTAGATTTTTTTTTTTTTTTTTTTGAGACAAGGTTTTCCTGTCTCTCAGGCTAGAGTGCAGTGGCATGATCATAACTCCCTGCAACCTCCAACTCCTGGGCTCTAGTAATCCTCATGCCTCAGCCTCCCAAGTAGCTGGGACTGCAGGCACGTACCACCACATCCAGCCAATTTCTTTATTTTCTGTCGTGATAAGATCTCGCTATGTTGCCCAGGCTAGTCTAGAGGCAAGCCTCCTGCTCTGCCTCCCACAGTACTGGGATTACAGGCATGAGCCACCATGCCCAGCTAAGAACTCCTAAAAGATAAATGTAGACACATTAAAACTTTAAGAGTTTGAGCATTCAGTGGTTCACAAATGGGCCAGCACCAGACCACAAGGCTTAGCAATCCACTCTGGGGGTTGGAGAGGAAACTTTTATAAGGTGTTGATGGAAGCAAAACAAAGAAAATACATTTAATTGGTTAAAGTAGAAAGTCCCTAGTAAGAAGTTAGTTGGTAGTTTTTAATTGGTTTAGCTAAAGGTTCCTTTTACTGTTCACATTAGGCTTGGTTTTCTTACATAGCAACTCAAGGTACTGGAGCTGTCTGAGGCTAATGGTGTCCCAATTTAAAAATTTTTCAACACTAGGGGTTTTTTTTTGTATTACATATTATGTTACGTTAGATGTTACATACTATATATCATTTTTTAAACTTTTAAAATTATATTAATAATACACGTAACATAAAATGGACCATTATTACCTTTAGTAAATTCAAAATGTTGTCCAACCATCACCACTATCTAGTTTTCAGAACATTTTCATCACCCCTATGGAAACTCTGTGCCCATTAAACAGTCACTCCGCATTTCTCTCTCCCCTCAACCCTACCTGTCAACCAGTAATCTGCTTTCCATTTCTATAGATTTACCTATTCTGAGTATTTCACATAAATAGTATTATGCAATATGTGACCTTTGTGTCTGTCATTTTCATTCTATTTTAATTTATGCTCTTGTAACTTCAGCCTCACCTTCCATCGTCAACTGTAACTGATTCTTTGTAAACATAAAGTCTACAAGTGTTCCTCTATGACCTATTTATTGTTAGTTCACAGAATTTTTTGTTAGATATTTCAACTATTTTGTTTGTGCTTTTAGAAATGTATCATTTGCAGATAGACATTTGCCCTTTTGCTTACAGTTCTTTACTGACTTATTCCCCCTCTTTGTTAAATTGTCTTGGCTGTTTCCTTCAAGGTGATATTGTATATAGAGATTTGAGGCTCCTTATTTCTGAATTTAGCAGGGGTTTTGCTAGTGTTTCTCAAATGAAGTACTAGGGCTATAACCTGCCCTTTTAATAAAAATACATACAATTCTAATTTATTGCTTAAATGTAACATTAATCCCTGTTGAATTCTGCCATTTTTTTGTACTCATGAGTATGAGCACCCTATTTTTCTCTTTATATCTAGGATAAACTGCATCAAGTGGATTTCCTAATATTAAATCTTATCTGCGCTCCTGGCATAAATTGTATGTGTTCATGTATCATTTCTAGTTAGCAACTGCAAGCTGTTTGATGATATTTTACATAAGACTTTTGTATATATATTCAGGCATGACTAATTTCAGTGTATTATTTGCAAAAAATTTTCAAAGGTCTTACTATCAATGTTCTATTCAAATAGTAAAAGTTATTTTAAACTTTTCCTATTTATTTAATAACCTTTCAATATTTCAAGTAGCATTGATTTTTATTTAGGAGATTGTGGAGGGGGAGGGGCAAGATGGCAGACTAGAAGTAGCCCATGCATGCTGCTCTCAAGGGAAGAATCAAACATTGCAGATGGATGCCCACCTATGAATGGGCCTTCTTGGAAAGAACATTGTGAATCCTAAGAGAAACAATGAGGGACATTCAGAGTGAAGGAGAAGGTGATGGCACAATCCACTTGGTAAGAACGGAAGGTACCTAAGGGAGGTATCACATGAGGGGAAGAACAGGACAAGAGAGACCTGGGACTTTACGCTCCCCCTGTGGGCACTGCACCTGAGCTATGAGTGGGCCCCCACCATTGCTGCAGACTTCCAAACTGGTCAGGGAGCTGGTTGGAGTCTGTTCAGTGACACAGCACTGGAGAGTGGGACCTGGTACCTCCTGTTCCCAGGTTGCTGCAACTACCATCATTCTGAGCTCTCAGGTCCAGAGCACCAAGTCTGCACAAAGCTCAGCTTTGCTGCAGCTGCCTCTGCATCACTCCAGCCGGGCTGGGGAGGGAGCAGGGAGAGCAGACATTCTTGTGTGCTCTGTAACTGGGAACCAAGCACCCCTCCCCACCATGGGTCATCTGAGAAGGACCAGAACCACAGATGCCACCAGAGAAGCCCTGAGGTAACTGCCTCCACGGGACCTGGGCATGGGTAGAACCCCAGCTGCTCAGCAGCCTAGCCCTGCAGCCCCACCCCTGCAACTCCCAACATGCCAGCTGGCCCCGCGGCTCTGACCCCACAGTTCCTGTGTGGCTGTATGGCCCTCACTCTAAGGCTGCCCTGCACTTGTTGGTCCTGCAGCCCTGCCCCCAAGGATCCAATGCCACTGCTGGGCCCCAAGACTCAGCCCCTGAGGCTCTAGCACTGTCATTGGGCCCTGTGGCCCAGCTCTGAGGTTCCCCTGCTGCCATCAGGCCCGAAGCCCTGACCCTGAGCCTCAAGCGCCACTGCTGGGCCCCACAGTCCCACCCCCAAGTCTCCCACTGGCTGCTTGGCAGTAACTGCCCCCATGGTCCAATGCTTCACCAGGAACATGCTAGACTCAAGTTGCCATCATACCTGGACCCAATTGAAGTGATCACCTGCGGTGCTGACACCCATGACCACTGCCTAGATATCCTCACCCAGCTGCCACCGTCACCACCATAGGGAGACCTGGGCAAAGCAATCTCCCACGATGCCAGCTTCCAGAGAGGGACTCACCCAGCCCCAAACCCAAGTTTCCAACAGCAAGCTGGGGAACAACCCACCACTCTGCATGAAGATCATCCAGCACTGGCTTGGGCTGTGACAACAAAGATCATCTGCATTACAGGCTCTCAGTGCATCTGCCCCTCCGCTGCTGGGTCACTCCTCCAGAGTAGGTCACAAAAGCACCACCTAGGGACCTCTCCTTTTTCTCACTAAGTAGGAGAGTTCCCAGCAAAGGAGGACAGGTGCACTGCAATCTTACCTGCCCTGAGCTGAGTGAAGAGGTTTCACCTGAGAAGAAACCAGCAAAAGAACTCTGGCAACATGAAAAAACAAGCGAGTTCAACACCCCCAAGGCATCACAATGCATCCGCAACGATGGAAATTGTCAAAATGCCAGAAGTGGAATTTAGAATATGAATGGCAAGTAAGATGAATGGGACTGAAGAGAAAGTTGAAAACCAACACAAAAAAGCTCCCCCCTCCCCCCCAGCCAAAAAAATTTTCAGGACATCAGTGAAAAAAAATGAACAAGTCGCTAAATAGCTAGACGACATAAGAAAGGATACGACAGAACTTAAAGAAATGAGAGCCATTTAGGAAATATCGAAATACAGCAGAAATCTTCAGCAATTAGACTGGAACAAGCCAAATAAAAAATCTCAGAGCTTGAAGACAAGGCTCTCAAACTAACCCAATCAGTCAAAGATTCAGAAAAAACAACAAAGAATGACCACTCAGAGAAATATGGGACTATGTGAAGCAAACCAAATATGAATTATAGGTATCCCTGAGAAAAAAGAAGAAAAAGCTAAACACATGGAAAACCCATTTAAAAGCATTATGGAGGAAAATTTCCCTGGTATTCCCAGAGATTCAGATATCCAGATACAAGATGGTCACTGAACACCAGGAAGATTCATAGCAAATAGGACATCTCCAAGACACGTAGTCATCAACTTGGCCAAAGTCAAAATGAAGAAAAAAATTCTACAAGCTGCAAGATGAAAGCAACAACTAACCTACAGTGGAAAACCCATCAAGCTAACAGCAGCCTTCTCAGTGGAGACCTTACAAGCCAGAAGGGATTAGGGCCCCATGTTTAGTCTTCTTAAACAAAACAATTACCAAGAATTTTGTATCCTGCAAAACTAAGTTTTATAAATGATGGAGAAATAAAGACTTTTCCAGACATGCAAACACAAAGGGAATTTGTCACTACTAGACCTGCCTGCCCTACAGGAAATATTCAGAACTACATTATATGTGGAACAGAACAATAGATCCCCACCAGTGTGAAAACATCCAGAAGTTAAAGCTCCCAGCTCTTATAAAACAATAGCACAAGAGGGAAAACAAAATAACAAGGTATCATCCAACATGAACAGAACAGTATCCCACATATCAATATCAATATCAGTATCCCAACACTGAACGTGAATGGTCTTAATGCACCCACTTAAAAAATACAGACTGGCTGAATGGATGGGGAAAAAAATGAGGTTGTTTTTTTCTTGCTGATTTGAATTTTGCACTTCACATTCTAGTTTGTTTCACCATTCACAGACAATTGTAGGGCTTTTCAATTAAATTGCTTAAATTCAATTAAATTGCAGAAGCTTTCCTGATCCCCTCACTGCTGATCAATCCTTCATGGAAAAGCCAAGTCCCAGATTTCTGAGTTGCTTCAGCCTCATTAGCACTGTTTGCATCCAACCCAATGGCAAAAAGAACTTTGTCTTTTTTTTGCAAGAATATGAAGGGAAGGAACTTTTAACATAAACGGTTTTCAAATTGGTAGGAGAAAAACATGTTGGTTTCCAGTATAAGTGGCCCATACAACTCTTAACTTTTTACCATAAGACTATATGAAACATTAACTTAAAACAGTCAAACAGCAACGCAGCTCCACAGAATGTGAAATTGACTCAAAGGGTTCCCAATGTGGAAAGCAGGGATGCTGGGGGAGAGAGGCAGAGACAAGTGTACGCCCCACCCCACACTTTCACAGTCTCCGCCCAGGGTGGGCCTTTCTTCTTGTCCCGCCCCCAGGGCACCCAATCTCTTTTCTCCAACTGCGCAGTTTCCTGTCAACCTAGAAGCGCATAGCAAGAGTCAAAGATCACACCAATGCCTGAGTTTCTACCTAGTTCTATTTGGCTTTTCAAAGTCCTCTGTTCGGGGTCTGGTGGTCGCTACTGACCTTGAGGTCCTCGCACCAGAAAGAATACACAAAAATGGCCACCAAGTATATGAAAAGATGCTCAACATCACTAATCATCAAGGTGATGCAAATCAAATCTACAAGACACCACCTCACCTCTATTAGCATGGCTACTATCAAAATACAAACGGTAGTAAGTGTTGGCAAGGGTGTGCAGAAACTGGAACCCTTCTTTTGTTGGTGGAAATGTAAAATGGTACAACAACAATGGAAAACAGTAGGCAGTATCCTCAGAAAATTAACATAGGCATATTATTTAAGCCAGGAATTGAACTTCTGGGTACTTCTCCAACACTACTGAACTAAAGACCATGAACAGATATCTACATTCCCATATTCACTGCATCATTACTCACAGCAGACAATATGTGAAGACAATTTAAATGTCCACCAATGGTTGAATGGATAAAAAAAAAAGTAATATATATACACAATAAAATATTCAGTTTTAAAAAGGTAAAAACTCCTGTCATATGTGACATAAATGACGACAATATGCTAAGTGACATACACCAGTCACATAAGTCCATAGTTACACACATAGAAACAGACAGAATGTTTGTTGCCGGGGATTAAAGTAGGGAGTTGGGGAATTGCTGTTGAATGGGTATAAAATTTCAGTTACGAAAGATGATTAACTTCTAGGGATCTGCTGTACAACTATGTACCTACGTTGAATAATACTGAATTCTACACTCAAAAATTAGGTGAGAGGGTAGAGGTCATGTTAAATCTTCATAACTCAATGAAAAAGAAATTTTTCCAAATAAACTAATTTCTAGGAACAAATGGTGACAGTAGACAACTCTGTCACCGCTGTAAAGAACTAACAGCAATTGTACAAAATTTATTCTAGAAAGTAACAGAGGAGGTAGTACTTTTAAATTGTGGTATCAGTATTAACATGACACCAAAAATGGACAAAGGCGTTAAGAAAAAAAAAGATAACTAAAACCTAAATCCCACATTAATACCCATGAAAAAGTTAACAAAATATTATCAATAAATATCACCATTATATCAAAAAATTGTATGCCATGAACAAAAGGGGTGTATTCAAGGGATAAAAAGCTGTTTTATTATTCAAAATTCAAGCAATGTAATCCACAATATTAACAGGGTGAGGAAGAAAAATCACAGGATCCTATCCATTAATACAGAAAAAACATTTTTAAAAAATTCAACAATCAATTACAATATAAACTTTCAGAAAAGCGGAAACAGAGGGAAAGTTCACCCCAATAAAGAGCAACTGTAAACCTTACAGTAATCATCGTGCTCAATGGTGAAAAACTAAATGCTTCTACCCAGAGATTGGGGAAAAGGCAAAGATGTCCATTCTTACCACTATTATTGCACATCACATTAGAAGTTCTACCCAGTGAAATAAAGAAAAGAAAATGAAATAAAAATAAGAGAGACCAGAGAGGAAGGTGTACTAAATACATAAACAGAAGATATTATGGTTGATATAGGCTGAATAATGTGCCCAACCCCCAAAGAATGTCCATGTTCTTGTAGTATCTGTGTAATGTGTTACTTTATATGTTAAAAGGGAGTTTGCAAATGTGATCTAGTTAATCCTGTGATGAGAGAATATTCTGGATTATCTGGAAATGGTTATATAATCATAAGGGCCTGTGTAAGAAGAATGCAGGTGGACTCAGCATCACAAAGAAGTTTGTAATGTAAAGGAAGCAAAGTGATAAAGATAAAGGACTTTTATGATGTTACCTTGCTGACTTGGAACATGGAGTAAGGGGGCTTTGAAGCAAGAAATAAAAGCAGCCTATAGGAGCTAAGAAATGTAAGGAAATAAATTCTCCACTGGAATTTCTAGAAGGATCACAGTGCTTTAGGCCCATATTTGACTTTGACCAACAGAACTGGAAGAGATAAATTTGGCTGTTTTCAGCCATTCACTGTGGTAGTTTGTTCAAGCAGCAATCGAAAATGAATAAAATGGTGATATGTAGAAAAGCCCCCAAAACCTACAAAATAGTCTAGAATTGCTGGCTCACACCTGTAATCCTAGCACTCTGGGAGGCCGAGGTGGGAGGATCGCTTGTGCTCAGGAGATTGAGTCCAGGTTGAGCAAGAGCGAGACCCCACCTCTACAACAAATAGAAAAATCAGGTGGGCATAGTGGTGTATGCCTGTAGTCCCAGCTACTTGGGAGGCTGAGGCAGGAGGGTTGCTCAAGCCCAGGAGTTTGAGGTCGCAGTGAGCTATGATGATGCCACTGCACCCTAGCCTGGCCAACACAGTAAGACCCTGTCTCAAAAACAAACAAACAAATTTATAAAAGTTATTTGAGAAAACACAAAAAAGATATGAGCTTATAGGCTTCATATATTAGTACATAGCTGTTAGCATCAATGAATGAAAACTTGCATGCAATAACCCAAAATTAATGATTTTGACTTCATAAATATCACCAGGACAACCCAAGCACCGTTACAGGGAAAATGAGTGAACGACCCACAGATGGAATGACTTGTACGGAAGGGCTGTATTTGAAGCAGCCAAGTGTAGAACCACTTACTGGCAGTCCTTGCAAACCCATGAAGGAGTCTGTTAGCAATATAAGCAGCAAATAGAAGGCAGAGAACAGGACAGCCTCAGGAGCTGGGTTAACAGGGACCAAGTGAATGTTACAGAAAATTCAGATGGAAAGAAAGACAGAATTCAAAATCCAGATGGGAACAAAACAGTATTCATGTGTTAAATTCAAGAACGCAGCTGCTAGAACCTTAGAAATTTTGCAGAAAATACAGGTGATATAATCAAGAGTGGAGAATTCCATGAAGTACAAGAAATGGTGTAAGTTTCCCATAAAATGCTATGAGATACTTCAGTATTGATTTAAGATGGACATGACAAATCTAGACAGAATCATTATGAGAATATACTGTCTGTTCCAAGAAACTAAAAGTGAAATTTTAACAATATACACAAACTAGGCTTAGAAATTAAAAACACTACAGAAAATGCAATGTATCTTCTTTGTTGTTGTTTTTTTTGAGACGCGGTTTTGCTTCGCTGCCCCAGGTAGAGTGCAGTGGGTCATCATAGCTCACCGCAACCTCAAAATACTGAGCTCAAGTGATCCTCCTGTATCAGCCTCCCAAGTAGCTGGGACTACAGGCACACACCACCACACTTGGCTAATTTTTTCTATTTTTGGTAGAGATGGGTTCTCACTCTAGCTCAGGCTGGTCTCCAACTTCTGACAAGCAATCCTCCCACCTTGGCCTCCCAAAGTGCTACGATAACAGAAGTGAGCCACCGGGCCTGGCCACAATGTGTCTTAAATAAGAAATTATGGCAAGTAAATTTAATGATATATTTGTCATTAAGACAGTAACTTAATAAAGACTATATTCTTTTTCTTTTTAATTTTTTTTTTTAGAGATGGGGTCTCTCTCTGTCGCTGAGACTGAAGTGCAGTGGTGCAATTACAGCTCACTGTAACCTCCAACTCCCAGGCTCAAGTGATCCTTCCTGCCTCAGCCTCCTGAGAAACTAGCACTATAGGTGCACACCAACATGCCCAAATTTGTGTAGAGATGGGGTCTCACTGGGTTGCCCAGGTGGGTCTTGAACTGCTGGCCTCAAGTGCTTGTCCCACCTTGGCCTCCCAAAGAGCTGGGATTACAGGCGTGAGCCACGACACCACACTTAGCATGAGAGTATATTCTTGAGATATCAAAAATTCCTATTAACACACTATAATAAATTCAATTGACAAAAATGTACTTTAGTAATAGGTACTAAGATGAAAAACAAGTAAAAGGAATAACTGAGACTCTGTAGACAGGTGTGGAGTTTCTGCACGTGTTGATTAACTCCTGTTGAGCCACACCCTCTGCCCTAACGAAGGAAATCTTCTTGTAAAATACATAAATCAAGAGTCATTCCCTGATACAAGACTTCCCCATGTTCCAGATATAAAACAAAGAAGACAAAGAGGAGGAAAAAAATACACAACTGGTGATTAAATAAAGAAAAAACAAGTTCATTTATAGTACATGGAAACGTACAAGATGAAAGTAGCAGCAACTTAAACAAATGACAGTGGATGTAAAACCAGAGGCGTCATTCCAGCGAGCTGTGCTACCCACGTGGAAACAGGGATCCAATACAGGACTTTCTGTCGACTGTCTTTCCCTTCTGCTGAGTAACAATCTCAGAACAGCCAACCTACTCCCCTCTTGCACACACCACTAAAGGGTGGGTAAATCAGAAACTTAAGAATGGCTTAGGGACCCTGTAAAGTAAGAAGAAATACATATGTTGGTCTCTTCCCCCGTCCTGACACAGAGCCCCTAATCACTGAGTGACAGGAGCATAGTTTATTCTAATGACACAACTCTTATGGTCTCTTGGATGGGGCTGGTCAACAGAAAGACCAAGCCATGACTAGAAGCATGGAATCTTCAGCCCCAGTCACCACCTCACGGGAAGGCAGGAGAGGCTGGAGAGTGAGTTAATATCAATGAAGCCCATGTGAAGAGGCTGCCATAGAAATCCCTGAACTGCAGGGTTCGGAGAATTTCCAATGCCGAACACATGGAAATGCCTGGAGAGCAGTGCACCCGGAGCTCCCGCCCCTTCCCGTGTGCCTTGCCCTGTGAATCTCTTCATCCAGCTGTTCATGTGTATTCTTTAAAATATTCTCTAAAATAAGCCAGTAAATGTACATGTTTCCCTGAGTTCTGTGAGCCACCCTAGGAAATTAATCAAACCCAAGAACAGGATCATGATCCCTGAAGCATAGGCAAGTTAGTCATGGGGACAGGTGACAATCGACTCCTTGTGATTAGCATCTGAAGTGGCGGGCAGGTCTGGGGACTCAACCCTTACCCTGTAGCATCTGACTCTAAATCCAGATAGACAGAGTCAGAATTGAATTGAATTACAGGATACCTAGTTGGTGTCCTCCCAAAAATGGGCTGCTGGTGGGGGGAAATCCCCACACATATTAGTGACCAGAAGTGAAGCGTTCTGTGTTCAGTGGTATGTGACAGTAAGAAATACATTTGGCTTTTCTTATCTCAAACAGACATGAACAAGCACACAGGGCTTGAGACGTCTCCATGCAGTTTCCAGGGTCCCAGATAGAAAGAAAGAGCAGCCAATGTTTTCCCATCTCCTGATTTAGGTCTTGCAGTTAAAGGTAATGGGGTGGAACCTGAACAGGTCCCGGCATCAGGACTACGG
Source organism: Daubentonia madagascariensis (assembly GCA_023783475.1). NCBI lineage: Eukaryota > Metazoa > Chordata > Mammalia > Primates > Daubentoniidae > Daubentonia > Daubentonia madagascariensis. The sequence continues at coordinate 263,314 of JAKFHU010000112.1, read as the reverse complement.
AGGCCCCAGCTCTGGCCTATATGGACAGAGACCTGAGCACCACATGGAATCAAGTACAGAAGAAACGACCTCAGGGGAAGGGACCCCTTGGAAATGGCCCTCCCTGTGCTGCACAGAGCCAGGGGACCAAAGAGTTCACAGAAGCCAGATGACAAGGCTTTATCCATCGTGATAAAGACATTGCCTTTGTCTCTGTTTGAGCTGCAGAAACACTGAGGGCGAAAGGATAAACTATTACACGTCTAAAGAACAGAGTGATAATGGGGGGGGTGGAGATTTCCGTTCAGACCTCACAGGATTCAAACACTTGTTTTCCCACAGAACTTTCTCACTTGCTGAGAAAATCTCCCACACACTGATTAATGCTGCTACCTCCACTGTGCCCACCTGAGCTCTCACCTGAGTTCACACCTTTGATCCATTCCCCCCAATCCGGGTTTCTTGCTGTTTGCCCCTCACTCTGCACAGTCCAGGGCTCGTTCCCTTGCTCCAACATGGACGTAACACTCAGGTCAGAAAGAGAGATTCCTGCTTATAAAAAGAAAGGAACATGATGTGCAGTAGCTTTTCCAGAATCCCAACCCCATGTTAAGGTAGGAAAGACGACATTACAGGTGCATCAATAAAATATTTCACAAATTCATCCACTGAATGTTTATTTGTGAAAGTTTGAAGAGCACTGTGAGGTGCAGATGTCAACGTCTCTTCCCAGAACTACTGAATCGAAAGCACAGGGGTAGAAACAAGCAATTGGATATTTTAAAGTCTGCCATAAGGTTTTACATGTACTTCAGTTGTGGAACCACCACTGTGGGATGATGAAGGGTGCAGAACATCTAAATAAAGGGGACGGGTAAGGTCCAGATGGCACATACGAAGCTCTTCATTTCTGAATCAGTAAAGCTTCAATCTCAGCCAAGCAACGCAGGGGTCCCAAGAGACAATCAGGAAAAATATAAAGATACACAAGGCTAGATCCTGACTTCTGGAGAAAAGTAATCTTCACCCAGGAAGACCAGGTTCCTATAGTTCTCCAACATCACGTCCCTGTATAAAGTCCTCTGAGCAGGGTCCAGGCACGTCCACTCCTCCTGAGAGAACTCTACGGCCACATCCCTGAATGTCAAAGGTCTCTATAATGTAAGCACATTTTACTAAGAGGTTATGGGGAGAGTTGTTATCTTTACACAAAATGAGGAGAAGGAGGAAGGATGGATTCAATGGAAATGAGTGACAGATCCCATTAAGGTATCTTTAAGCACACTGTGTCTCCCTAATTCTGTTTTATTACACTTTTCTGTAAAAAGGCATAATATCTTCTAAATCAGTGTGGATTTCTCATTCTTGTGGACAAGAAATATACAAATAAAAAATCAACAGAGTTATCGCTATAGAGGTGGTAGATACTACTTTCAACACACCAAGTGATACTCAATATCCACCTGAGCTAGAATACAAGTGGTGTCCTCAGAGACCACAATGTCCACGATGCCTTTAAAGAAAAGTCAGAATCTAAAAACCAAGATGATGACAGCAATGGCAGTGACTGAAGTTTTGGAATATAGTCCATGGGCGAGACATTATTCTACAGGATTTAAATGTACTAACTCCTATAAGAACATAATACTCAACAAGACAAAGATCTACTTCCATCTTACTAGGACACAAGTGTGTCACAAACACTCTAAGAAACTCAAGGTCAGGCCAAATAGTTAAAAATGGCAGACTAAGCACTCAGTTGTCTGGGAATCAGAATTGAAACCAAAAAACCAAACACTTAATTAACAGATATAATTTACAAAAGTAAACTGACAGCCTGTTGCCCAATTGAAAAAACTTGAAACAAGTTCAAGGATAACAATATAGAACTCCATAAAAGGTCTCTATGTATTCCCACACAAATGCAATCACATACTGTGTTACTATTCTTACTAATAGTTAACTAATTAATGTGACAGTGTAGACCAAATTTAAGGCCATGAAAACTAAGAGATAATTTCAACTGTTTAATATACAACTTATTAAATAATAATGGGTATTTGACAAGAGCCAGACACTTGCTCATCCACGCACTCATGCATGCATATATATATATACACGTTTAAATTAATTGAATAAAAGGAGCTTTCTCTCAATGACTTATTTTTTGAATGAGTTTTTTCATCACCATTTTTGCTTATGTACATTTCAGCATTCATGGGACAATGAAACATATAAATTGTTCTTAATTTAGTTTGCCAAAATTTTTTTATGTTAGGCTAGTAAAAGAAAGGTACAATAAAATATTCAGTAAAGAATTTTTTCTCAACTCTCGTAACAATGTGGAAGACATCTACACAAGACTTCCCTGGACTCTTACCACAGAACTGACAACAGTGGCTCCCCAGTGACAGCAAAGGGACGGTGAAGACTGACAGGGAAGGGGACGCTTTACATTTTAGGGTCTCAGCTGCATCTTTGTGTAGAATTTTACCCTAAAACAAACATACACATGATGTGATGTTTAAAAGAAAAAAATATATATTTAATAACCATTGGTGGAGCGAGAATATGGCCCATCTTCTCTGATAACAAAGAAGTTCTGCTACCACATCTGTGCAAAACTATAACCATTTTTACCCAAAACACGTTTCACAGGAGTATCTGTAGTAACTCCACAATCTCCAAGGGATGGCGGTACTGAGAATGGTTTAAAGAATCTCCTGCTGTTACATATTTACTACAAATGCACTATAAAACCAGGCAGAAAAGATTTTCCCTTCTTGATCTCTTTTTGAAGAATGTAGCAGGTATTTGTGCACACTAGTATGTGACTTCCATGAACACCTTCTCTAATCCTGATCTACAGAATGCTGCATCCAGATGTGGCCCCTAAACAGTCCCTGCTGCCCAACAGCACTGACACCACAGACCCACACCCCGTCTCTAATCCACGTCTGGGAGTGAAGCCCTTCCCAGGACCATGCCCAGTGCAGCCGCTTCACAAGCTCATGTCACTGGGTCACGGTGAGATGGGATCTAAGTGGACACGAGAGGGGCTGAGGGAAGGCACGGGTGAGTGTGAGCAGACACGCCAGGCAGGACGCTTCGGAGCCAGAGAAGATTGGAAACTCCAGGGCCCGGCATTTCAGAAAGAAAAAAGACACAGAAGAATCCACGGAGAATATCACTTTGCCTGAGTAAGAGCCAGTCCTGACTCCTTCCTTTTCCTCTCCAGGGCTTCTTCCTCACAGAATAGGACTCTTTGGAAGTCAATCCTGAATGTCAAAAATATGCTGTTTACTGTTTAGAATCAACAGATCCCCCTCCTGTGCCACAACCACACACACAAGACCTCACCCTGTGGAAAGATAGTCCTCTGCTGCCCACTGCACCAGGGGGGATGCAGGGACAATAAACTCCTACAGAAAGATCAATAGTGAGTTTTTGACCCCTTTCTTCAGACCTCGCTCCCCTCCTGGTGAAGCCCGCCCCCCATCAAGCACACACCTGCAGCAGTGGGGAGCTGGGCTGGACTGAGCTCCCCTCCAGGGCACAGACCCAGCCCTGAACCAAACCCCTGAGTGGATCACAGGCTGATCTCAGCCCTCAGAAATGGAGGACACAGAGCCTTGGTGTTCAGTGCTGGATACAGATTAGAACCAACTTGAAATATTATTCAGGCCAGGCCCCATCTATTTGAATGAAAATCTTTGTTAAGGGGGCATAAGAGATTTATTTGCAAAATGCCTCAGCACTGTAATGTGAAGCCAGGGTTGAGCTTGACTCAGAGGTGTCAAGCCCAGCACACCCGCCCCAATAGTGTCATCATGCTCTCTCCTCTAGGCCTTGCTGTTTCATCAGTATTCAGACTAGAAAGAGAAGAAACAAAAAGACACACAACATGGAGGGCATATGTGTGTGTCTGGAATGTTACATGGGGTAGGTCAAAGAAGACTCCACTAAGAAGTTGATATCACAACAAAGACCCAGGGAAGGAAGGGTTTTTACCACCTGCAGCTGAGGGGCCAAAGGGTTTTAGGCAGAGCGACAGCCCACAAGAAGGCCCTGAGGCAGGAGCAAACTCAACCCCAAAAAAAGGAAACAGGCCTGTGCGGCTGGAGCAGAGCGAGCGAGGATGACACAAGCAGGAGATGAGGCCAGAGAGGTCCTGGGAAAGCAGAGCAGGGAGGGCCCACGTCTGCAAACATTTCTCTCCCACACCTCAAGAGTATTGTGTATGATACATTTCCACACTCATTCTAACTGAATATGTAATTTTTTCTTTACATTATTAATTTAAACACTTACAAAAAATGGAATATCTCCTATATTTGCAATACATGCCCTAATACATGTACAGGACACAGCTAAGCCCCAGGAAGTACAGGGTCGACCTCACGCGAGACGTGGGGACACAGGGGCACACGTTTAGGGGAGTTCAGGAAGTCCCTTTTGGACAGATGGAGGGGGAGATGCCCACTAGACAGCCCAGCAGAGAGGTGAGGTGAAAACAGACACAGGATTCTGGAGGTCAGGGGAGAGGTCTGCAGGGGAAATGGACACACGTAGGTGGGGGTTAAAGCATGAGATGAGACGACAGGGAAAGGCAGTGCTGGGGACAGAAACGAGAAGAGCTCCAAGGACCAAGCTGTGGGTCATGTCACATTCAGACAACAGGGAGTTCAGGAAACAACACAAGAGGAAAATGGTAAGAGATGAAGGTGACAACAGAAAATTAAAACAAAGAGCAGGGACAGACCAGTCCAAGTCAGTACAGCACAGAGAACACAGGCCTTGAGGAAGGGGGGTGAGCTGGTTAGAGATGATTTTTTTCCTTGACTGTCTGAGATAGGAAAAAACCAAACTGTTTTTACTCCTCTCACACTCAACACACAATACTTCACTTCTGGTCACCAAAATGTGTGGCTTTCCCCACACTGACCAGTTCCCAGAAGACTCCCACCTGGGAATCCCGAACTTTTAACTTAATTCTCACACTGTCTTTGAGGACATACTGTCTGATCCCACAGGTTAAGGGCTCAGACGCACAAGACTGTCCTCCTTTCACATGCAGGACCCAAGTAGTAGCTGTCACCTATTCTTCTGGCTGACCGGCTAAACATCATGGTTTGCAAATCCCCTCCTGTGTTTGGTGAATTTGCTAGAACCAATATTCCATCCAGGTGTTTTTCTTTATCCTTTGTAATATTCTTTATAACAAATTAGTAAATCTAAGTAAAATGTTTTCCTAGGTTCTGTGAGCTGCTCTAGCAAATTAATACAGACTCAGGAAGGGGTCATGGGAATCCCCAATTTACAGCCCCTTGGTCAGAAGTTCAGGTCCCAACCTGGGACTTGTAACTGGCATCTGAAGTGTGGCCAGTCTACGGAACTGAGCCCTAAACCTGTGGGATCTGATGCAAACTCCAGGTAGACAGTGTCAGAACTGAGGTAAATTATAGGACACCAAATTGCATCTGATGGGGAATTGGCTGTTGGTGGGGAGAAATTCCCAATTATTTGGCAACCAGAGGTGAAGCATTCCGTGTTGAGGGTTCACTGTTGTATTGACAGGAGGAAAAGAAAACACTGTGGTTTTTCCTCCCAGCTCATGACTCCCCCACAACCTACCCCATCCCCAAAAAAGGGAAGTGGGTGACCCACAACTGAATGACACTGCCCTCTGGCTGAATAGGGACTGCAAATGGAAGCCAGCCCCCCACACCAGTAAGATAAAACCCAGCGCTACAGACAGGAGTTTTGCAATTTTCATTCTCATCTCTATAATTTAAATGAACAAATTTTAAATTTCCTAGATTACAAAGGCAGAAATCAACATATCATAACTTAATCATCCACATCCGCCCAGGGCCCCTCTTCCTGCGTTACCTCCCGTTTCCTCCCTCTCTCCCCCCCCTCCTCTGACCCCCCACCTTCTCTCCCCTGCTCTTCCCCCCCTTCTTCCCTCTATTCCTTCTCTCACACCTGATCTGCCCCATTCTGGAAACTTGTCCCACCTGCTTTTGCTCTTTCTCTCCAATCTTTTGATTATCCCCAATCTCATATTTCTGCCTCTTTCTTCCCTGTCTCTCCTCCCCCTCTGCTCTCCCTGTTAAATTCCCTCTTCCCCGTGACACCCCCTTGACCCCACTCTCGGGCACCCCCAGGTGCCTAGGCTTCCTCCCTGCTCTGGTGCCCCCTCCTGATGTCCCAGCACCAAATCACCCGTCCCCTCCCCCACTGTCTGAGGTGCCTCCCCCTCTGCTGCCCCCTCCCCATTCTGCCGTCCTTCATCTCTCTCGACATAGAGCTCTTCTGTACATTTCTCTAGTTGCTTCTCTCTCCTACTTTCTCAGCCTCCTCCACTCCTACAGTCTCTCTGCAAATCCCTCCCCCATTCTCTACTTTGCCGTCTGTTCACGTGTCTCCCGCATTCTTCCTTCCTCTTTCTCAATTTTCCTATTTACTCGCACTTGCTCGTAGACGCACACCACAGGGAGGGATGGAACCAGATGCCAGCCTGCGGAAGAGCACATTTGCCGGTGGGGTGGCATTCGGGGAGAACGATGAGCACCAAGGGACACGTCCAAGTCGCACCCCCGCCCCCGCCACGCCGGGTCAGGTGACGTGGTGGCTGTGGGGAGGCCTGGGAAACACAAAGGCCCGACACAGGAGGACGAGGAGCTGGCGTGGATTAAGAGCATCGGAGGCGGGGTCTGAAGGATCCCAAAACCAGGGAGAAGACGCGGCTTCTCCAGGACTGGGGCTGCGGCGCTGCCCCCCAGGGCCGACCAGGGCGAGGCTTGGGGGACGAAACGGTCGTGAACCCACCTGGCAGGTGAGGACTTCACAGGGCGCGGAGGGGTGGAGACGTCAGTAAAGGGATTTAAGCAAAAAACGGGGCGAAAGGAGGTGTGCGCATGGCCCGAAAGCAGGAAGAACAGATAAAGGACCAGTCTCTGAGCCACCTTAACAAAACGTAAGTGACCCCGGACGTTCACGGGGACGTATGAATTTAGTTAGGGTGACGGGAGCGCTGCGGGGATTTTGAGGTCTGTAGGGAGCCCAGGTCATCGGATATGGAAGCGCGGGGGGACTGCGAATCGCAGACTTACGCCACACAATGGAAAACTCCCGCGCCGCGGTGCGACCCTCACTCCACGCCATCCACTTCCGGGTCTGCAGGAAACTGCGCGCGCGGGAGGGGCGGGGCCGTGAGGTGTGGGCGGGGCCGGGGCGGGGCCTGCGCGTCTGTCCCTAGAGCTCCTGTGGCGTCTCTGGTTTGGGTCTTAGAGGCAAGACCTGCCAGTGAGGCTGAAGCTACTCAGCGGTGGGAACTGTTATGTGTCTGGCGGGGTCCACGTGGGGCAGTGATTGCATCCAGGACAGTTCCTATTATTAAAATGGATTTTCACTGTTTAATTATACAGGCCCTGGAATTGTCTGTGAAATGGGTGCAAACTAGAATGTGAAATGCAAAACCCTGCCTGGGCAGAATGTGCCATTGCATGCTGACGCCCAACAGAACAGAATAGAAATCCTTTCAATTTCTATTCCCTATCACTCCGGAGGGAGTCAACCCTGTGCTCACTTCCTGAGACTTCCATAGGGACAACACCTGGGGTGTGGAGCACTAATGCTAGTGATAAGTTAGGTCACCAAATGTTCCTTTTAAAAAAGCAAAAACTTTTTAAAAATAAATATACATTACATAGCTCTTCTTTATACTTGTTACTCTATTCCACACTTCAGATGAGTTAATCTGAAATAAACATTATTGACATCATTATGTGCTTATGTCAATAATTCCTATACATACTGTAATTCCAGATTCACTTTATATGCACCCTAACTGTAATTAGAAAACATTCTTTTTACTTAAAAATTGTAATCTGTTTTAGGTCTTTTTTGTTTTTCTCTTTCTAGATGTTCTCTGTCAAGTTGGATAACAAAGCCTGAAAATAGTCTTCAGAAGACATTTGGATTTATTTTAACCTAAAGAATAATTTTGCAAAATTCCTAAAGGTATTTGTTAGGCAGGTTAAAAACTTGATTACCAAATTTTAAATAGTCTCATGTCTACCAGCAATAATTTAATGACAGTATCTGTGACTTAACATGTACTAGGAAGTATGGTCTTCTCTCATATCTGGATTTGTGGAAGTTTCCATCCATGGAGAAGTGGTAGTCCATTGAAATATAATCATGTGTAGATAGGAAAATTAGCATGTTTAACATATTAGCAGATTAAAATGAGCTGAATGTTCTGCTGTGGCACACAGATGAATACAAAAAGATATGTCAACACATTTTCAAAAGATGTGGTGTCTGGGATAGATTTTGGGATCTCTACAAGGTAGACTATTCTGTATTATGCAATATTGCTAAGTAGCTATATTGTCAAGAAAGAACTTTCAGCATGGACTTCCATGATTCCAAGGAAGGAGATGAGTTGATTGTGGAGCTTTCTGTTAAACTGAGAACAGTAGGTGAGATGCTGATTTATAGCTGAAAGTCAAGAATCTATTTTGTACCGTTCCCTCGGTTTCATGGGGGATTGGTTCTAGGACCCCCCAATACTCAAATCCAAGGATGCGCAAGTCCTTTATATATAATGGCATAGCGTTTGCCCATAAACTACTGCATGTCCTCCCGTATATTTTAAGTCATCTCTAGATTACTTACAATACCTAATATAATGTAAATGCTATGTAAATAGTTATACTGTATGTTTTTTATTTGTATTATTTTTTATTGTTGTATATACATGTATATATATTTTAATATTTTTGATCCATGGTTGGTTGAATCCACAGATGCAGAGCACACAGATACAGAGGGCCAATTGTATACTGGGAGTTGTTTTGCTTCTAAAATTTTGAAGGGAGCACTATAAACACATTCACAAGAAATAAAAAATATCTCCTGAGTGACAGGAAGATTTTGACATATGCCTCCCTATAATATCACTATAAGAGAGACCCAAATTATTAAGGATTCAAAATTTTTTAAAACTAGAAATTAATTTTATCTATTGAGTATATATTTTAGCCTGTGCCTCAAAAAAGGAGAATGTACATATTCTAACACAGATGGAACAATAAAAATTCAGACTTAGGAGAGATTTTTGAAAATTCAAAAAACAAATTCAGACTTAGGAGAGATTTTATTCAAAAGGATTACTGCAATACTTCAACAACAAGATCTGAAAATATCCAAGAGTCATACAGAAAAGTGATTTTCTGTCATATGGAGAAGTAAACAAGGCTAGAAAGCACCGGGTATGGGGCAGTGGATGAGCACCTGGCATCACCGAGAGGTTCTCAGGGAATGTTTTACCCTAGGGTCAACCTACTCGAGGGAGGGGCTCTCAAGGAGAAGAGGTTGTTCTGAATTTCAGTGACCAAGGGTGGTTTAAAGTTCATGGGTCTGGGAGGACTGAAGCTTAACTAAATTTTCATTAAGCCAAGTTAACTAGCACTGTTCCCATTGATCAGTGAGGACAAACAATTCAGTAATCCTTGATAATACAAAGAATGGGAATTTGGAGGGTCTTTATCTGGCTTTTTCCCATATAAACCAGGGGGCTTTCATTAGACATAATGAAGTGCTGTGGGGAAGTGTGGTTCTTTACGGTGAGGTGTTTCTAGGAAAACAAAGGGTTGGTGGGGCAGGGACATGGGTTACAGTGGTTCTTTAATCTTTACTATTTCCTGGGATTATAGAGTTGGAGGAAACTTCAACATTGTCACCACATATTACAACATCAAGCAAAATTCAAAAAACAACAAATATTTACATTCTATTTGAAAAATGGACCATAACACAATTTAAACTAATAATAATACTAACGAACTTGCCCCATATCGCAGTCTTTGAATGGTTTTGAATGGCCTGGAGTGTTCACTTCGGATGTGTGGTGTCTGTTCCCGTCACATACAAGAGACATCATTAATTGTTGAGACATGGACTGTTAGTATCCAAAGCCAGGGGTCTATGTAACTGCTAAATTGAACAAAAACTTACAGTTATATTAAGAAAAATAGGCTGGGCGCGGTGGCTCATGCCTGTAATCCTAACACTCTGGGAGGCTGAGATGGGAAGCTCACTTGAGGCCATGAGTTCGAGATCAGCTTAAGCAAGAGTGAGACCCTTTCTCTACAAAAAATAGAAGAATTAGCCAGGCGTGGTGGTGCGCGCCTGTAGTCCCAGCTACTTGGGAGGCTGAGGCAGGAGGATCGCTTGAGCCCAGGACTTTGAGGTTGCAGTGAGCTATGGGACACCACTGCACTGTAGCTGGAGCGACCGCCTGAGCCTCTGTCTCAAAAAAAAAAAAAAATAGTGTTCTCTTTTCCATTTTTCTACTGATCATGGTGTCAACCTAAAAAGAACTTCAGAGACACAGGCCTCTGAAACAAAAAAATTTATTTGGGCATAGAAAAAAGGGGTTTAACCCAGAGTGCAGGCTAAGAAAAATTTCTAGGGAGATGCCCGGCCTCAGTTCACTGGGGGAGACAGCCATTGCTAGGTAACTGCCCTGGCTCATTTGAAATGCTGTGACCAAAGGGAATTCCTGACATAAGTTTCTCACAAGGTAACAAGCAGACCAGGGACACGTGCAGGAGTTTCAGGAAAGTTGGCCTGAGAGCCCCTTGGTGGCCTTCCCTGCTTCCATTTTTGTTAGGATTTTGACATAACTGACTCCATTTTGGTAGTTAACTTCCACAGTGAAAATAATATGTACATAGTATCATGAATTCTTTGCTCATGAGTAGACAATACAAGCAGTAATTAAAATGTCAGGTCCATGTGAGATTCAAAAATGAATCTAAATTATCCTCACATCCCCTCTTGTACCAGCTGAGCCCTGCTGAAGACAAGCAATACAAGTTTTCTGTCAGATAAATAAGTGGATGACAATAAACTTTTCCTTATGATATGAAAAAATTTTTGTTGTCTTCTGTGACCTAAGAAGAAGGCTGTAGGTGAATTCACATTCAGACTGGGTATACAGAGAATACATACAGATGTGGATGAACTAGATACTACTTTAAAACTGTTTGTGTCCACAAACCTGCTGAAAGGCCTTTATGTAATCCCTTAGGGAGGAGCTACTGAGGGTTCGGTTTATCTAGACTACTAAACACAATCTCAACTTAATTATCGAAGAAATAAGCCAAGAAGTACCTTTTATTGCAGTTCAAAAATGTTGGGAAAATATAATTAAAAACCAAAAACACCTCAAAATCGGAAATCCTCTCCACAAAGGTAGTAGCGAAAGAAAACACTTTTATTAATGTGTAAATGTTAGGCCAGAATGTGATGGGCAATAGAGACAATCTGCTAAGAGACTCAAACAGAGAAAGAACTCTCACCCTTCTATACAACTCATTATGTACTCAAGTAAGAGGACTTGACAGGACTACTGGTCACACACTTGAGTCTACATGGTAATTGGGGTGACCATCTGTGTTTCCTAGTTAGCCTTATCCAGAGGGATGGGGAAAAAAACAAAATTAAATCTTTTTTGTTGTTATTGAGACAGAGTCTCACTTTGTCACCCTGGGTACAGTGCAGTGGCATCATCGTAGCTCACTGCAACCTCAAACTCCCGGCTCAAGTGATCCTCCTGCCTCAGCCCCCCAGTAATTGGGACTACAGGCTCGTACGAACACACCTGGCTAATTTTTATTTTTATTTTTTGTAGAGACAGGATCTTATTGTGTTGCCCACGCTGGTCCTGAATTCCTGGCCTCACTTGACTCTCCCACATCGGCCTCCCCAAATGCTGGGATTACAGGCATGAACCTCTGCACCCAGCCTTAAAAAATATATTTAATGAGTGTTTCTGAGTGGAAAGCAGTGGATTTCATTTGTTATGATGGTAACATAGCTTATATCCTTGTAGGACTCTCTCACTCTGAATATGAATTTCATATCTGGAAAGTGACAGAATTGGCCTCTAGAGATTTGACAATAGAGAGCATCACCTTATCACAGACAACACTTGAAATCATGGCAGATTTCTCTTTTCTTTATCATTAAGTCGTCATTTACTTCCATAGAGGCAGCCTGTTTATTTATTTATTTATTTATTTTTCTCAGAAATATTTAATAGGGACTTACAAACAGAAGCCATGCCTCTGGCGGCTACGAGATGACATGGTGGATCCCCACCTAGCAGAGGCAGTTTAAAGTGCACAGATTTCATCCTCGGGCACCTGATTTTTGGCATTATCTTTTTTTTTTTTTTTTTAACCAGGGTTTTAGAGTTTATTTGCTGTAGCTTTTAATTCCTAACTTCTGAGTGCGTCGGAAACTAAACTTCCAATGCTTTTGCTAGCCCAACTCCCGTGCTCAGCTGGGGAAGGGAAATACCGAGGTATCTGGACAGGCCAGTGGAATGAGTACTAATTCTTCTAGTTTCCTCTGTTCCCTCAAGAACTGGTTTACTTCACTGTGATTCGTAACCAGGGCTATGCAAAGGAATAGTTCTTGACTACATCGGAAACCAGTGGCATAGGGAAGTCTCAAAATACCATACACAGGCTCTGGCTCCAGCCCGTACCAACACTGGAGGGCTCCCAGGGATGGAGGTGGTCCTGTAGTAGGATGGCATCTTGGTCATGTGAGATCCCCAAGATGCCAGGCCTGTGTTCTGTGAGCAGAATCCTCAGGCTGCTGCTATTAATAATTTGTGGCTAACAAGAAATGGAGCACAGCTGTGCCCTTAGCTCTTTAAGCAGGGCAAGCTCATCGAGGCTTGGGAACGGATTTACAGGGAAGGGCTGATGAGGACAATGGGAACTATGAAGAGACAGATGCCATGGCTGGAAAATACGGTTGGAGCAGTGAGAAGTTAAAATGAGGTGCACGAGTTACGAGGGCACGCAGTTCCAGGACAACATCATTCCTTCTGGGGATGAGGACAGACAGCAGCTGCAAGTCCACAAGCACTGACAAATGATCTCTGAGACCCATCACAGCAGACTTCAAGATAAAGTGAAGGAGAAACCTTTTATTGGCACAGACATTCCTTGTTAAATTGACAGGGTGAAGCAGTGATTTTTAAAAACATGGTAAAAGCTGGTTTCTCCCAAACTAGTTCCGTCGTGCTAGTGGTAGCAGAGGTCTGTAGGTCAGAAGCAGGTCATGAGCACTATTGTGGCTTAAGCCACACCATCAGGAGGCGATCTGTAAAAGCAGTACAGCTCTTCCAACTATTAGACTTGTTCGTTTACATGGTCAGCTGAGGTGCACAAAAACAAAAAATTTCTATTAAAAAAGAATCATGCCAAGGACAAGACCAGAGAGGGTTTGCGACATTGCAAAGCTCAATAGATGCAGGGCCCCGGGAGAAAGGGCTGCCACACCACCCCTCTGAACCTGTAACAAATCTAGAAAGCTGTGTGCTCAGAGGTACTTCTGACAGGTGGCAACTGGTCGTCTTGTTAGGAACTCCACCTTCCATTCCTAGGTGTCTGCCTTGCTTCCTGGAGATGTGCGGGTGGGGAGGGGCCGCAGGCACTACCACAGCACTAGTCTAGGGGGAAAGGATGCGCTGTGCTCTCAGCAGTGGCTTCTGTGGTCTGACGTATGCATTGTGACCATCAGTCCACTGAACAGGCTTGGAGATAGCTGGGACTTAGGCAAGTCTCCTCAGAAGGCAGCTCTGACGGCAGATGCGAGGTTTGGCCCAATCCAGTCCTGCAGGCTCCATCTACAACCTCTTGTATCTTATGTGAACTCAAAGAATAAAAGGTATTTCTACGCCATCTCATCCCCAGCCCAGTTGGCTAAATTTCAGGAACAACTCCCCCAGGACTGGCCAGACAGGCCCCCAGCATGTTAGATCTTTTCCCAGTACTGCTCAGTGTGTGGGATTCCAGCTACCACTTCTGATTCGATTCCACAGTGGTCCTGTCCTCTGAGGATTTTAAAGAAGCCATTGTCACGCCAGTCAGTGTTCCAGGAGTTGGCAATGGGGGTACCGTTCTCCCTCCCAGCCCACTATGCAGATGGCATGGCCCCCCATCATGTCTCCAGTCAGGTGCTGGTACACTCCTGACTTGTACAGCAGGAAGTCCGAGTACACAGAGAAGCCTCCCTCCACTGGGCCGTTTTTGTAGATCTTGGCCATGATCTTCTCACTTTTGGAGATGCTGTAGGAACTGTATCCATAGTGCCTGTCTTCTTTGTAGGTCAGGCTGTAGCTGGGCTCGCAGGTCTTGCTGCACTTGGAAGTGTCTCCCTCCCCGGTGCATGAGGCCGGGAGCCATTGACGTGGTGCTCACAGGGAGGGATGGAATACAGCCTGCAGCCTACATGGACGGGAGTCATAGAAGCCGCTGGAAACCAGGCCTTTCCTCGTCTAGAAGTTCCAAGCTTCAGCATGATAGCGGCTCTTACAGCCATCCCTACACTGGCTGCCACAGCAGGTGAGCATGTCCTCCACAGACACCTCCACGTTGACGTGCCCACTGGTGTGGACATATATCCAGTCAGAAATGGCCTCCACGGCCCGGAAGGCCCAGCAAGAGCCACAGGAGCCCTGGTCTGTGATCTCCTTAATGGTTGGACATTCTGGTCACTGTTCCCACGCATCGAAGCTCTCAGGCAGCTTCAAGTCCTCAGCAGACTTCACTCTTTGGGGCAGCTTGGGCCCGCCCAGGAAGGTGCCACACAACCTCTTCAGGTAGCTCATGTCCAGGTTGCAGAAGCTGTGTCCAGCCAGCCACATGGTGCTCTGCTTGTTGACGTGGTTGACCAGCTCATCCGACAGGGCGTGGAAATAGGGCCCGCTCCAGGCACTGGTGAGTGCCAGCAGGCAGCAGAGGCAGGCCAAAAGCCGCCACATGTTGGAAGGTGGATCGTGGCACCACCGAGTGCTGCAACCAAGACCTGGACCTGCAGCCTCCAAGCACGTTGCTGCCCCCAATATCTTTATACTCCTTCCTGAAGGTGTTCTTTACACGCAAACTTGTTTTCTATGCTCACCCTGTGGCCAGTGGTATGTCCTTTGGCACCAACTGTCTGTGGAGTGTCTTGTGGACCTGACAATCAGCCTCAGAAACTCCAGGTGGACAGAGTTTAAAGTAAAAGTCCAGGTTCCCTGCAATTTCTATTTACTTGTGCTAAATTTTGCACTTGCTTATAAATAGTTGTTTCAATATACGTGTCTAAAAACAAAGGAAACAACAAAATGGCAATGGTAAGGCCTTTCTTATCGATAATTACCTCATGTGTAAATGGATTAATCTCCTAATCAAAGGACATAGAAAGAATGAATGGATTAAAAACAAAAACAAGAAAACAAGACCCAACTATATGCTGTCTGAAAGAAACTCACTTTAGGCCAGGCATGGTAGCTTACACCTGTAATCCCAGCACTTTGGGACACCGAGGTGGGAGGATCACCTGAGGCCAGGAGTTCAAGACCAGAGTAAGCAACAAAGCGAAACGCTGTGTCTAAGAAAATAAAAATTTTTTTTCTTTTACTGCCCCACATATTGTTCATAAGGAAAGAAAATAAAATTTTTTTTTTAAATTAGCTGAGTGTGGTGGCACGTGCCTGTAGTCCCAGCCATTCAGGAGGCTGAGGCAGGAGGATCGCTGGAGCCCAGGAGTTGGAGGTTGCAGTGAACTATAATATGATTGTGCCACTGCACTCTAGCCTAGGTGACAGAGCAAGACCATGTCTCTTAAAAAAAAATTTTTTTTTTAATGTGGGCCTTTACAGAAAGGGAGACTCACAACCTAAAGGACAGATATGAAGAAAGGCCGGGGAAGCCTTTCTTATGCTGCCTGGTGTGTCTGAGAAAGGGACATTGCAGACCTAATGTCTTGGGCTACATGATGCAGTCAGGAGTGAGTTAAGGTCTGTGTTCCTGCTTGAGGCCAACGGCCCCATACTCCTGCAAAGACCAAAGAGGAAAAGAAGGGGGGAAATGCACTGATGACATCAGGATGTTTTGGAACAAACACAGTGAGTGACCCGCTGTGCTGACCTGTGTGTGTGGGGCCCCTTGGGCCATCTGCGTGAAGCGACCGTGGTTCCTGTCACTAAGCGCATTACAGGCATTGATATTTTGACTGTTGGTGACGCAGGGAATCACGGGGACCTGAGGGAGTACGCCCAATCACAGCTAACGATTCGAGCCATAAGATGTCTGCTTTAGCCTCCTACCTGAGCTACCAGCACCAACGGGCAACAAAAAAGTACTTCAGACTAAGTGGAAAAAAGGGCAATATTTGATTAATTCAAGATTTGCTACAGATAAAAATGTTACAACCCACCCTGTCACAAGGTAGTAGCCCAGTTCGGCTGTCAAAAAAGGCCTTCAGGGCATGATGACTAACAATGGACCGTCCCAGGCTGAATGCCAAGACTACTTGGGCAGGAAGCCAAAAAAATGTCCCAGATACAGTCAAGCAAAAATAATTGGCCCTGATAACACCAACTACTAAAAAGGAGGCCTAATAGCCGGTAGGCCTCTTTAGGTACAGGAGACATCATGTCTCCCACCTGGGTGTTCTTTTAGCCCAGTTTATGTGGGTGACCAGCAAAGCTGCTAACTTTCAATGGGCCCCTTTGCAGCAGCAGGCTTAAAAGCGCTTCAACAAGCCATGGCACAGAGATTACCTTTAAAAACCTTAGTGCTTGCTAGCCTGATGGAATGAATTACACATGTCTGCAACCTCTATGCACGCTGATGGTGCTGTGGCAACAGAAAAATGCCACTGGGGTGTACCAGCCTCTCAGATTTTGGACATGTAACTTAACTTAGGCAGCTGCAGATATACACCGTTTGAATTGCAACTCCTTGCTTGCTACTTAGCACTAGTGGAGACTGTGCATCTTATGGCCAAAGTGCCATGTGACACTATAACCTGAACTGCCCATTCTCACTTGGGTGCTCACAAACTCCACCAATAAAATTGAACAGGCACAGCATAGCTCAACTATTAAATGGAATTGATACATTCAAGTTTGAGCCCAGATTGGACCCAAAGGGACCAGTGCACTCCATGAACAGATGGCTACCTCATGAGAAGGGGTCGAGTGACCCTTAAGGGATTCTTTGGCTCCTCTTGTGGCTACCTGGGGCCCAAGATTGAGAGACATGCCTACCAACTGTATGGCATGGTTTACTGTATGGTTCAGTTACTGAACTCTTAAAGGACCCTTGTGCAGGGACAAGGACTATAGCAAGGATTATTGCTTCCTGGAAGGGACAAATACATGTGACACTAATGGATGCTGAAACTACCATGGTTGTCTTTGAAAGAAACTTATGTCATATTTTTAGTTACCTCATGAGACTTCAGTCTGACCAAGGAATATGTTTCACTGCCCAAGTAACACAACTGGCACACTCTAACGGGACATAATGGGCTTTCCATGCACACTGTCATCTGCATGCCAGTGGGGCCACTGAACAGTGAAACAGCTGACTAACCAGCTACTGGAGTGGACACTCAGACGGCCTGCTAGCGGGGTGGTAAGCCCGTCTGATTAGGGCAGTATAAATACTAAACACTGCACTGCAGCACAAGGGAAACATGGTACTGCAGCGCATTTTGAGAAACAACGAGCTTGGTAGAGATGGAGGTGGACCAGGCAGCCACCTGGTGGTGCCTGTGAAATCCCAATCTGTGTTCTAAACCATTATTTTTCCTTTTTCCCTTTACAGTGCAAATCCTGAGTTTTATGTTCAGGCCACTATAGTAACACAGGCTACCATATACCACAGTGACCCTCACCCTGTCGTCCTGCCAATGGTAAACTGCACCAGCATCCCTAACACCATAGCATACACCAGGAGGACCTGAGCCCTGGCTTACCAAGTGAGAATTGAGCACCTGCTACATGGCAGGAAGCCAGACATGCCCAGTTTTAATTTAACTCACTGGCAAAATGTCACAACCACAACTAACAAAACCTTAGTGGACTGGTACTTTGGCACAACACACTCCTTAGATTACAGGGATGACCCATGACAATGACAAAAAACCAGGACCAGGTAAGTTCTAGCCCTCGGTGTAGGGTCTTCATAAACAATATTGTAGGGAGGGAAATGAGTCCATGCAACTCCGCCATCAATGAAAGCTGAGTGGTGAACGTCAGTGCTTCCATACCCATGAAGGGTCCTAGGTTTCCTCATCAATACTTATTTCACAGACCTGAAGATTCGGTCAATCATACCACATAAAGCATTAATAAAAGTGATTCTTTTTTTTTTATTTTAACATTCTTTTATTAAACCACATAAACTACTAAAATATAGAAGAAACCATAAGAGTTTATCCAAAGGTCATCAAGACTGATGTCATCACCTCAATGTGTTCCAGGTACCAACACAATTCGTTTTCATTATAGAGCACAGTACCTTAAATTTTTGATAAGCTAAATAAGTCTACATAATTTTCAAATCAGTTCCATGAACATGTCTTTAACATAATTTGAATACTTTTATGTGTTACACTTTTTTCTTTTTTTTTTTTTTGAGACAGAGTCTTGGTCTGTCACCCAGGCTAGAGTGCAGTGGCACCATCAGAGCTCACTGCAACCTGTAACTCCCGGGCTCAAGTGATTCCACTGCCTCAGCCTCCCGAGTAGCTGGTACTACAGACATGCACCACCACACCCCAATAATTTTTCTATTTTTAGTAGAGACGGGGTCTCGCTGTTGCTCAGGCTGGTCTTGAACTCCTGAGCTCAAGCGATCCTCCCGCCTCGGCCTCCCAGAGTGCTAGGATTACAGGCGCCAGCCACCACACCCGGCCTTATGTGTTATACTAATTAGTTATACTAATAGCAAATAATTTAATAACGGCTTTAACAAAGCAAAACTGATTTTTCTCAACTAAAAACAAAAAAAGTACATAATTCAGGTCAGTCTTTTTTTTTTTTTAATGAAATGGTTAAGCCTCTAAATTATTGGTTTCCCTGCACCCCTGAGTACCTAAAGTATCCCTGTGTACAATTAAATGAAGTAAGGATAAAATACTGCTAAACTATTAATTGTATAAGAAAAAAATGTAGACTTCAGCATAGCAAAGAGTATAATACAGGCTACTAGGTTTGGTTACTATTATATTCAACCATTGTTCACTCACCAAATATGTCTGAGTAGCTCCTATGAGCCTGGCACTATGCTAGGCAATGGGGATCCAATGAACAAAAAAGATAATAGTTTTTATCTTCATGGGACTTACATTCTGCAGTGGGAAATAGACAAAAACAAACACACAAAAAATAAGATAATTGTAAATGTGGTCAATGCTATGAAGGAAACAAATAAGGCTTTGCCACAGATTACAGTCTTTGAAAGCTAAATTGTGGAATTCCAACAGACCTAAAAATAAATAATTCATGAAGAGTTACATCAAGATGACGTGGATTCTACCAATCTCTGCTAATGCATTAGAAAACTGCAGACACTGACCATGAAAACAGAGATCAACCTTTCATTGTCAAAGCTATTGGATGGCATTATTTAGCAACATAGCAGCCTCAAAAGATAATTAACCTCACGTAATGTGGTATCCTGAACAGAACACTGAAACAGAGAAAGGACATTAGGTAAAAACTAAGGAAATCTAAATAAACTATCGACTTTAGTTAATAAGGTGTCAATATGGGTTCGTTAATTGTAACAAATGTACCCTACTAACGTAAGATACTAATAGAGGAAACTAGGTGCAAGAGTATATGGAAACCCTCTGCACTACTGTCCCAATTTTTCTGTAAATCTACAACTGTCCTAAAAAATAAAGCCTATTTTTTAAAAAACCTAAGAAAGCTTTAGGAATTACAGGGAGGGGGCTAGTAAAGACTTAAAAAAAGTAAGAAATAAGAAGCCATAAAACTCTGTATTGTGAATTAGAACATATTCAAGAAATTCAAAGGAAACCAAACGGCAGATACTTAAGAAATTAAAACTCTCTGTTCATGCTAAAATCTTCCTAGACAGAGAGATTAATGGGTTTTTTATGCAAACTAAATAGCTCTATATCATAACATAAAGTAGGCAGTAACATCCCTACAGTAAGCACTGTAGATCCTATTTATCAATAAAAACCAATAAGCTGTATTTACATATGGTACTGTCCTAAAATTGCCATATAATAGTTGGACTAGAACCAACTCCATAGGTTCTACCAAGTTACTCACCTAAGAAAACAAGCTTAAACTTAACTTCAGGAAAATCCATAAGCAAAAAGGAGGGAAGATTGTATTTTTTCCCCATAACACGAGGGGAAGATAATCCACCCATGAGAGGAGACAAACAATTTCCCAGGTCCATCTGGAGGCAATTTTGCAATTAGTTTTTAAGCTATGAATTTATATCAGTTATATGCCTTCCAGTCAAAACAAATACCTAATGTTTTCTATAGCCTCATCTAAGACACCTAGTAGGTACCCAATGTTTGATGACTCGGAACTAATATCTCAGTATTAGTCTGAATTTTAAAAATGGTCGTGAGAAGTGGGAGGAAACAAAGGCGGGTCATACTCTCTGGGTTGTCGAGTGTCAAGGGTGCATAATACAGCATGAAACTGGAATTACTGCAAGTAATCTTAGAGACAACCATGGCAAAGTCAGGATCTTGAATCTCACGTAAAGCACAGCGACAGCAGAACCTGACCAAGTGAATGGCATAACAATTTCACTCATCAGGCAGTACGAATATTAAGCATAAAAGACTCATTTAGCCCAAATGGTATTTAAGTCTAATTTAGACCATGAGATGGTGAATTTATTTCTACTCTACTCCATTACTCAAAGGAAAGCCTACGAAACAAAGATGTGTGTCGTCCTAGGCCTTCTTCCACAGGAATCCTCAACATATCATTGCAAGATTCTCAAGAAGAAATGAGTCATTAACATTTCCCCAGTCATTCCTGTTTGCGCCCCACGAGGAAGAATCAGACGCCGCTTCGCGCGGGAACGAGGAGGTGACACGTGAAAAATCCCAAGGGAAACGGTCACGACGTAGCGTCCGGCAGAGGCGGCAAAACCGTCAAGGCCGCCGAAAGCATCGTCAGAGACGGAGGCCCCGCGACAAGCCGCAGCCCGAGCGCAGGGGCGGAAACCCGCGCCCTCCGCCGCCCCTGGCCCAGGCGCCCCGGCTGCCACGCGTTTCCTCCGTGCCCCGGACCGCTTTCCGCCGGGAGAAAACCCGCCGGAGTTTCTTTCTACGACCACCGCGTCCGCCTTGCACGAGATTCGCGCGTCCTCGCCTCCCTCCCGGCCGCGGCCGAAGACGGCCGGTTCCCAGCAGTGGGTTCCCGGCGGGACCCTCGCGGAGCACGGACGGGGCCAGCAAAGCGGCGGGCGGAGGCGGGGACGGGGAGGGGCGCTGGGTCCCCAGGCCGGGCCAGTCCCTTCCTCAGCACCCCCAGGGAGACTGGCGGGAGGCAGGCGGAGGGTGTCTCAATAAAAGTGATATAAAGGAAAAACTATGCAAAAATAAGACGTCACTCATTACAGAAAACAAAGCATTATTGGATGGAAACAAATCTAAGGTGAGTGCATTGGGTGTCAGTTTCCATGATAAAATGGCAGAAACGTCATGTTTCCTTGCACGATCCTCGGGCTCGGAATAGGAATACCAGCCAGCGTTACAGGCAGAGTGGCCTCCAGGGATTCGGTAGTGGAGCTATCTCCTGTGACAAACTATAGTTGAAATCGTGGGGACTTTCCCTCTTACTGTTTTCATTTACCTCTCCTGATACTGGTTGACCTCCATACACTTGATTTTCAAGTACCTGAATGTAGATAACCCCTAAATTAAGAGACTTCAGTTCACGATCTTGTATGAGGGGGCCTGAAAAAGGT
Organism: Daubentonia madagascariensis; assembly: GCA_023783475.1. Taxonomy (NCBI): domain Eukaryota; kingdom Metazoa; phylum Chordata; class Mammalia; order Primates; family Daubentoniidae; genus Daubentonia; species Daubentonia madagascariensis. Next base: position 241,487 of record JAKFHU010000112.1, on the reverse strand, counting down.
TATGGAAAAATGGAATTAAAAGATAAAAATTGGGTGAGGGGTAAAAACTTACTTATCGGGTACAATACAGGTGTGCCTGTCACCAAAACAGGTTGGCTAAAAGCCCAACTTAAACGTTGTACAAGGTATCCATGTAACAAAAACATTTGTACCCCGTTAATATGTGAAATAAAAAAGGTAAAAATAAAGAATATAAACTTTATGTCTCAACATAAGCTTTGTTACGGTCAAGACACTTTTTTGTAAGCTGATACCAGACATTTAGTCCATCCCTAAATAATTGAGGGTCGTGGGAATTATCCATGTCAATAAAGTCTTTTTTACATTATTAACTGAAGAACAATGAGTGACTTTTCAAGATTTTTTTTTTTAAGATTAGGAAACAAAAAGAAGTCAGAAGGAGCCTAATCAGGACTGTGAGTTGGACTACTAATGATTTCCCATCAAAACTCAAAACATTGCTTGTCTGATGAGCGGAATGAGGACCATTGTCATGGTGGAGGACTTTCTGGTGAAGCTTTCCTGAGCGTTTTTCTGCTAAAGCTTTGCTTTACTCCAGACCCTTATAAGCAGATGTTATCGTTCCTTGGCTCTCCAGAAAGTCAACAAGCAAAATGCCTTAAGCACCCCAAAAAACTGTTTTCATGACCTTTGCTCTTGACCAGTCTGCTTTTGCTTTGAGTGGACAACTTCCACTTCTTGGTAGCCACTGCTTTGATTGTGCTTTTTCTTCAGGATTGTACTCGTAAAAACATGTTCCATTTCATGTTACAATCCTTCAACGAAATGATTCAGGATCTTGATCTCACTTGTTTAAAATTTCCACTGGAAGCTTTGCTCTTATCTGCAGCTGATCTGGGAGCAACAGTTTTGGTACCCATTGAGTGGAAAGTTTGCTTAATTTATTTTTTCAGTCCAAATTTTATAAGTTAAACCAATTGAAATGTCTGTGGTGTTGGCTATTATTTCTGTTGTTAATTATCAGTCCTCTTTATTTTTTTTTTCATTACAGACATCTCGCATATCAGTCCTCTTTAATTAGGGCAGAAAGAAGATGAATGTTTTCCTCGAAAATTGATGTAGATGGTCTGCTGCTGGGGCCTTCATCTTCAACATTTTCATCCCTTCTCAAAATGAGTTTTCTGTTGGTAAACTGCTGATTTCTTTGGATAACTGTCCCCATAAACTTTTCATAAAGCATTGATGATTTCAACATTCTTCCACCCAGCTCCACCATAAATTTGATGTTCCTGCTTCCATTTTAGCAGACTTTATGTTGCTTTTTAGGGGCTCTTTTCAAACCGATGTCTAACACTGTTAGTGCCTCAAATTAGATCCTGTTCGGACATGTTATAGCAAATTAGTATGAGTTTCTTTTTGTGCAAAATAATTTTGAAATTCATGCAGTTTTTTCATAATATGCATTTTCCATGAACTTTCTGAAGACTCCTTGTATCATCTCAGTACTTGCATTGAACTAAAGACTTACATACTCCTTTTTCATATTTATATAGAATGCAGTTTGTGGCTGCCATTGTCTTATGTGCATTTTCATGTCACAAAATTTTTTCTCCAAACAACACATTCATTTATGTACCCCCTAAATTCTTTTACTGGAGTAACACAGGAAAGAAATGTATTAAACATATAATCTGGATTACAATGTATGGAAGGAAAAAAAAACTAACTAAAAGTCATATACAAAAACAATAAGTAACTTCATTACAGTTTAACATGAACCACAGAATATATTACTCAATACCATAAACTGAGAATGACATTTCCATAGCCTTTGGAAAAATGCTGCCATCAAATTGCTTAATCATATTTTTTATATAATTAACATTTCTACACATTAATATTCATTGAATTAGTACAAAAATATCTTAGACCATTCGACTATTAATAAAAATATCTTAGGCCATTTAACTGCATGAATTTCAAAACAAATTTCACAAACATTTTCAGCAACCATATTGTGTAATGGGACCTATGTGTACAGCAGGTAAAAGAATGTAGTAAGCTATTACCATGAAGAAAATGGGGGTCTTTCCTAACCCAGAAGTCAGGAGTTTCAAGAGTAAACATTCAGTGTTATACTAAAGAGTCAGACTCCATTTGTGATGTTTGACTACAAAACCTTTTACACCTCTGCACTCCCTCTTCCTATTCTGCCCATCAGATCAGGCTGATAATAATGCCTAAGTGCTCCCTCCTTTGGCACCAGCTGGGAGTTCAAGCCACATGGGGGTACCCCACCTCAACCCTCCCTTTAACAACCATACCACCCCAAGCCAGTCATCTGTTCCACTCTCCCAAAAGCCATTTCTGGACAAGCTTTGAAAATCAACTCTGCTTTTTCTAGAAATCCTCATAATGCAATAAACATTCTCATAACACTTTCAGGATATGGCATCATCATTCTCAATATTCAGATCAAACTTTAGGTGGAGTTCAATCTAGTTGCAGTGGACTGGTCACAAGTTCAAATTACCAAAAATGTTATAAGCATGGATATATGAAGTTATCTAGTCTATCTGCCAAATGAAACAAAATTCCCATTGTATGCGTTAGTTTTTAGGAGGAAATTCATGAATATTAATCTTGTCAAATTAAGTCACTGAGCACTCCAAGGAGAAAAAAAGAGATGGTGTTATTTTTTATCCTTATCTCCCACAGTTTATTTCATATTTTCCTTATTTCTTCTACATTTCTATTTTCACTTCATGTAAATAATGGTGCATGCCATGAGTCTTTTTTGGGCACACAAGAAAGACATATAGAAATATAATAATATAGTGCATATTCATCAACAGCTATACACGTTTTAGGCTGTAAGAGTCTGAAGTTGCGCTGCTATGGGATTTTCCTTATACCTACATAAATATCCTAGAACAGAGTGTGGGGAGAATAACTCAAGTGTATTATATGAATATGTTCCCAAAATTCTATACTGTTTGATTCCACCAAGATAAAAAACATTCTAGATCCTCCAGCATTAAGAGCCTAATGATGGATTGTTATTGCCTGCTATGAAGCATCCTACTGAGGAGGGATAAAACCACGTTGGTAGAGGGAACAGGATTCATTCACAGTTATGAACAATTAAATTTTATTAACACGTGAGATCTATGATACATTCTGAATAATACAGTAGCAAAATGTAATGACAGCAGTTACACGTGAATCCTACTCAGGAACATACTATTCTGGTTCTTTTGATTAAACTCTCCATACTGATAACTGATCTCTCTTCAGTTTCAAAAAATAAGAGTAATTTTTCATCAGTCTTTGCTACACAACAGGTAGCACTGCCATTTAATGGAGAAGGTGGCTACCATTTCCCCTGCACTATTTCTATGACATAATCAGTCCCTGCTAACACATTACTTTCCTCCAATAAAAATCCCAGCTTCCAATGGTTTGGGACTGCTCTATTTCACCATCAGTTGGTACAGCATTTCTTTCTTGTAACGCACAGGCCCTTATCTCAGGACAAGCGAACCCTGAATACATTGAGCATGATGACTGATGACGTCGTAATTTTACATTATTCTCTGCCTCTACTCCATGCTCTCTAATTCAGACTATATGTAATATTCAAAGGCAGAGTCTTTCTTCTTCAAGAAAGGTGGATACACATGACTTTCACCTAATGAAGAAGGCCCTTTCATCCCACTGATTCTTGCCCAGAGGCCACCATGAAAGGCATGTAAGGATGCATATCAACAGATTTCAAAGTTCAGGTTGAAAGTCAGAAATAGTAAAGTAGCCTTTTCAAGAAACCTCAAATAATTGAACAAAATATTTTATAACCTGAAGATAACTGGCCATTTCCAAAAGTCCTGGTACATTTCATATATATATCATGACATGAACTTGAACATATTTTGACTTATACTTGTATGGCAGTATAAAATATCAAAAGTTTGTCTTGGAGAACTAAAGATTAAATTATTCCTCTTATGAGTCCTCTAATGTTCTTCAGTTTTGAGCCTTGAGTTACACCCTCGGCATGCACATTATGTTTCCTGTGATTTCATCAAAAATGTATATTTTGATATTGAGTAAGTTGTAAAAGCTGGATAAAGCCTCTGCCACACACTTTACAGTTATATAATTTCTCTTTAGTATGGATGGTCTAATGTAGATTAATGTTTGAATTTATGAAAGGTTTGCCATATTCATGGTGTTTATACAGATTCTCTCAAGAATAAATCCTCTTATCTTGTGTGAGGAGTGAATTGTGACTAAGGAGCTTGCCACGTTCATTGAATATATAAGGTTTCTCTCCAGCATGGACATCTGATGGGTAGTTAGATCAGAATGTAAACTAAAGGCTTTGCCACACTCATTACACTTGTAAAGTTTCTATCCAGTATGAATTCCCCAGTGACTTGCAAGGTGTACGTTTTGACTGAAGACCTTACCACATTCATTTGTAAGATTTTTCTCCAGCATGCGTTACTTGATGGGTAGTTAGGCTTAAATGCACACTAAAGGCTTTGCCACACTCATTACACTTGTAAGGTTTCTCTCTAGTATGAATTCTCCGATGTTTTGCCAGGTGTGAAGTTTGACTGAATTCTTTGCCACATTCATTACATTTGTAAGGTTTTTCTCCGGTATGAATTCTCCGATGTTCTGCAAGATGTGCAATTTGATTGAAGACCTTGCCACATTCATTGCATTTGTAAGGTTTCTCTCCAATATGAATTCTCCGATGAATTGCAAGGCTTGAAGTTTGACTGAAGACCTTGCCACATTCATTACATTTATAAGATTTTTCTCCAGTATGAATTACCTGATGTTTAGTAAGGGTTGAACGATCACTAAAGCCTTTGTCACATTCACTACATTTGTAAGGTTTTTCTCCAGTATGGATTATCTGATGGTTAGTAAGTGTCGACCGCACACTAAAGGCTTTGCCACATTGGTTACACTTGTAAGGTTTCTCCCCAGTATGAATTCTCTGATGTAGTGCAAGGCATGAATTGCGACTGAAAACCTTGTCACATTCATTACATTTGTACGGTTTCTCTCCAGTATGCACTATCCAATGATGTGCAAGTTTTGATTTTTGATTAAAGACCTTGCTACATATATCACATTTATATTGCTTCCCTCTGGAATGGATTATTCGATGTATATGGAGGTGTGAGCCGTGATTAAAGGCTTTGCCACACTCATTACACTTACAAGGTTCTTCCCTAATGTGTGTCTTCTGTTTATCTGTGAGTAATGAAGAACAGATGGAACCAGTCCCATATTTACTAGAGATATGGGTTTTGCCCCTAGAAGATATTCTTTGGGGTGGTGAGACTGAGGAGCCAATGTTGGTAGACTCAACTTGATGACATTCATTAATTTTCCCATCAGCTTGAGATAGCTGCAGTTCAGGTGGACGTGACGGAAAGATTAATCCAAACTGATTTTTAATTGTCTTGTTTCCTGCATCCCTTCTGTCATGTTGGTCTCTTGTAAGATTTTCTTCTTGGGTCATAGGTACTCCCTTGTATTTTCTTTCATTCTCTCTCCATTGACTCCAAAAGTCACGTATATTGTTTTGGATTTCCCTGAAGCAAGAACCTTCAACATCATAGCTTTCATGTCTTTCCAATGTCACTGTGTGGAATACTCCCGTATTACTTCTCCCTGCTGGGGGTAATTCTTTGATCATACATTTAGGAAAGATATCTACAAGATATTAAAAAAATAGGTTTCCAATTAATTACAGATGGTAAATAAATATTTCATGTCAAAATACAGGCATGAAAAGACATAAAAGTAATACTTATATTGAATAGAGTCATAAAAATTCCCAACCATGACCTTCAATTTTTAGGAACAGAAAAGTAATAGGAGTCATTAATGAAGAATGGATGATTATCAAATTTAACTCTAGGAAGCCCAGTGTCAAACAACCAATGACCAAAACATTCACATTGCACAAACCTATGTTAGCGTTGAAAGAAGGATTTTTCCACTGTGCCCCAACTACATACTAATTGGCTGAAAATATATGGCTATCTCATAATTGGGAAAAACAATTTATTCTACACAGTTATAGCATATTTACTGGGTACAAATAATGCCAAAGCACTGAACAATATATTGTAAGAAACAAACTTACATAATGTATAATCTAAATAAATGGTAATTCTGAACTGTGAAACAATAATAGCACTGAGAAAATGAGGAAAAAATAAAATGATGTTATAAAAATATTGTGTTTTTCTGAATACCTGTTATTAAAATATCTGTACCCACAAAGACCAGTCCTTTGTGACATTAAAAAGTGGTGCATGTCAGTTATATTGTATAATACATGCTAAAAAACCACAATCTGTAAATATTAATGAAAATTATCTAATAAAATGTAGCAAACCATGAAAAACTAGCAAGCAAATAATTAGCATCCACATTTATACAAAGTGATAGCCTATGGAATTCTAAACAATTCTCTCTTAAGAAAAAAGTAGAAACTTCTATTTCTGATCCAGCACACAATCTAAGAACTGGAATACATGTTAAGATCACTGACTTTTCACGTATGAGGTCAGGTAAATACATAGCATTATAAATAATAAGAATTGGGGAATGAAGTCAGAAATTGAAATTATGATTTCACACCTGCAGTTTTAGTTATGTAACAGTCTGCCAGTAAAGCAAATCCCTTTATATGCATTGCCCTTTAATTATCAAGGTCACTGGCCACAAAACATATATATAATAGAGTTTTTACTTGGAAAATTTATTAGCTCAGATGAGAGAAAACAATGTTTGGAACAAACTGAAAAACAAATACACACAAAATATAATGCAGGTTCTATAGTCTGAATGTTTGTGTTGGCCAAAATTCATATGCTGAGGTCCGATTCCCCAGTGGAATGTTACTGCAGGTGGGGCCTCTGGGATATAACTAGGTCATGAGGGAGGACTACCCATAAATAGGATTAGTACCCTTAAAAACAGAGACATGAGAGTGCTTGTTTCTCTTGCTCTTTCCACCGTGTCAGGACATGCAAGAAGATGGCGGAGTTAAACCAGAAAGAAGGTGCTCACCAGGAACCCATTTGGACAGCACCTTGGTCTTGAATACCCTAGCCTGCAGGCTTGTGAGAAATAAGTATCTGGGGTTTAAGCTTCCCAATCTATCATATTTCTTACACACAATGAGTTGAACAAGACGAGGATCTTCTCATCACAAACATCACAGAAGGTTGGTAAATCTTACTAATCAAAGGTTCTTTTGAGTCTATACTACAAAACTTGCAACATTCAAGGCCACCTCCCATCACTACGTTGTTTTAAAAACCTTGAAAGAAATTTTTATTTTTCAAATAAGGACAGCAGGCCCACAGTGTTCATGTATCTAAATCCAATTAGCATAGAAAGTGAGAAAAACAGGATTTGATCCTGGGCCTGCAGATTCAGGCAACATGTTCTTAAGCGCAACAGTCCACCCGGGCAGTACAGGAAACAACTGGTGATAGCAAATGCAACAAGCAATGGAAGTAATACTTCAAGGGAGATGCAAGCGCAGACCTGTGCTGTTCACAGTGCTATTCTGCCATCCCTCACAGACAATGCTCTGAGTCATCACACCCTGCACGTATTCAATCAGGCAGCATCCTGAAAAACCGTCCAGTGGATGAGTAAGGTCTTGTCATACGCGGTGAGAGCAGCGTGGAGGCTGACAAATTGAGGTGTCCAGAAGTACAAAATGAATACGCTAGGAGATAACAGTATAGTCCTTCCGGATCAAGGTACCATGGTAGGCAATGGCAGAACACAGGAAGGGCAAGAGTGGAGAGAAGGCAAGGAATAAAGGGCGTGCGCAAGCAAACTGTGTGTGTGGAAATCTGTGGGAATATGATGGTACTACGGCAGTTAAAATTCTGATCTTGGAAAGAAAGAGAAACTGATTTTTAGCAAGTAGTATAATACTGACCAGTGCTTAATATGGGAGGGAATTACACTATGGGTGAGGAATGAGAATGAAAGAGATTCAAAACTGAGGCAAATAATGATGTGAGAAGAAAGAAGTTTCATATCTCTTAAAATATTTGCTCCAGGATTTATCAAACTGAATGTCCCGTGAGTTCTGTTTTCAGGCATATATTCAACGAAACCCTATATGTAGATTCCAGAAGATATGTGCATGAATGTTCATCAAAGGACCTAAAGCAAACCCTAGAAATGGTCATGAAGAAGAGATGGGTGAGATCATCTGGGACACAAAGAGATACAATAAAGCCTTATCAAGAGAACAGCAACTGGAGCGACAATGGGTGCAGAATGATGACCCCTGGCTGGGTAGGCAGAGATACGTTTTGGGAAACAAAGCAAGCAGGAGGCTGTTGCCAAGGTCTGACCTTAATCAAATTAGTGGAAAAAAAAAACTTAAAAAAAATCAAGCAATATAGGCATTTTATAATTTTGAGGGTAAGTCTCCTTGTTTATTACATAAAAATAATAGTGTCTCTTTTGCTGGCTCCTATATTATTTGAAATCGTATCACTGGACCTCTAAACACAGTCCCTAGAATAAAGGAGATGTGAGCAGTGGTGTCAGCGGGATGGCAGACTAACAATCACCCAGCCCTCACTTCCCCAGGAGACACTAATTTAACAAAAATATACGCTTCAGTAATTTTTGAGGAAAAGTCTGGAAGCCAGTAAGGAAGCTGCAGCACCCAGAGTAACACCTAACCAATATAATAATTGAACCAAAAAGGGCAGAAAAATTTGCAAAAATGGGCTTGCGTTTGCCCGACCTCCTCCGCAGCACAGTGCAGTAACCTCCCTATTTCCTTCTCAGGAGGGAGGAAAAGAGAGGAACTTGCATCCGTTGTACTGGCTTGTCTGACATCTACACAAAGGACTGGATTTTGTCTCATCTGCCTAGGATTATTGAATGGAAGGGGAGCACAGTTGTATATCAGCGTGGAAGCTACTGAAAATATAAGCAGGTTCTGCAGCAGGTTAGAGCGGCACATGTTCTGTAGGGCAAGGAGGCTTGGGGGATAAGGGTACAGAAAGAGATTATGGGCAGAGAAACACAACAGAAAATGAAGACTTCTGAGAAGCAGCAGGGACATCTAACCCCCCAAAAGCATTGAGAGGTCCCAGCTCCTCACACTGGGCTGATTAGTGAAGGTCTTATATGAGGTATCTAAAATAGTCAAATTCATACAAACAGAAAGTAGAATGGTAGTTTCCAGGCACTGGGAAGAGAGGGAAATAGTGAAGTTTAAATACCCATGGTAATCAAATAAATCTAAATTCAAACAACAACAAAAATCATATATTTTCAATCTGTTAAGCATGTACAATGAAAATATTAGAAAAGTTATATGACAAAATTTTTAAAAGACGTGAGGTCAAGGGTACTACTTCTGTATAATTAGTAGCAAGTCAATTTAATGGTATTTTTGGAATTATGACACGAACGTAATAAAACAAAAACATATTTTTAAGATATCAAAAATTGTTAATTAAAAACTAATAAATTTAACTGACAAAAGTGTACATACAGTGTCTTATAAACTGTTCTTTAATAGGTACTAAATCTAGTGGCTTTTCTATTGACTGGTTTTACAATTCTGATGAATAACAATCCCAGAAGATCCAACCTACTAACTTGTTACACACAGTCACAAAATGTGACAAATGTAGAAGAGAAGAAATGGCTGAGGAACCTTTTGGGTGATCACAGCAGAAAAACAGGATAACCAAGGATGTGGCAGACTCCAGGAATGTGTGTTTCAAAAGCAAGTTTCAGAAGCTAATCATGGAAACTTAAAAGAATATGAAATAAGAAAGAGCCAAGGTTTTTCTAAGTTCACAGATAGTAAAGAGCCATAAAAAAGAAAGAAAAATACAATATATGGGGGTCAGATTTTGTGGGATCTTGAGATGGGACTCTGTGTTATGCCGACAAACTCTAAGCTAAGAGCCTAAAAGACGGAGATTTGTTCCCTACGTAGGACTGGGAGTCACGGTGAGAACTTCCCTGTTGACTGGTTTTACAATTCTGCTGAATAACAATCCCACAAGATTCAACCTACTGACTTGTTACACATACTCACAAAATGTGACAAAAGTGGAAGAGAAGAAACGGCTGAGGAACCTCAAGAGGCAGAGAGGGCTTGAGAGAGCTCCATGAAGTTTCCGGGTTCCCAGATGCAAAGGAGGAGCAGCCAACATGTCCCATCTCCTGACTAGGTCTTTCAAGTGCATGAAATGGGATGGAACATGGACAGCTCCAGGCCTCAGGGCTATGGAGGCCTCCGCTCTGATCTACGTAGAAAGTGAACCGAGCATCACATGGAATCAAGTTCAGAAGAGACCCAAGGGAGAAGGAGCCCTTTGTGAAATGGCCCTGCCCGGGCTCCTCACAGTGCAGGAATCAGAGTTTGTAGAAGCCACATGACAGGAGTGTTGTCCCTCAAAGACTAAGGACTTTGCCTTTGTCTCTGTTTCAGCTGCAGCACTGCTGGAGGGTAAAAGGATACACATTTACATGTTTTAAGGGCAGAGTGATAAACGGGGGAAATTTAAAATTTCCTTTGCGAGCTTGCAGGATATAAACTTTTGTTTTCTTACAGAATTCTCCCACTTCCCAGAGAGTTCCGCAAACACTATTCAACAGTGTGGCTCCTCTGGGCCCATCTGAGCTCTTACCTGTGTTCAAATCTTTGACACATTCCCACCCTTTTGCTTTTCTTGCTATTTTCCCGTGACTCTGCACAGTCCAGGGCTCCTTCCCTTGCTTCAACATGGAGATAATACTCAGGTTAGGAAGAGAGACTCCTGCTTATAAAACGAAAGAACCATGATGTGCTGTGGCTTTTCTAGCATCCCCACCCTATGTTTAGGTGAGGAGGGGACATTACAGATAGATTTAGAAAAATATTTCATAAATTCATCCACTGATCGCCTCCTTCTGAATGCTTAGGAAACACTGTAATATGGAAGTACTGAGCTCTCTTCCAAGAACTACTGAATCAAAAGTACAGGGGTAGAAATTAAGGAACTGGATATTTTAAAAGTCTGCCATAATGTTTTATTCATCTTTAAGCTCTGGAACCACCCTGAGGTATCAGGAAGGGGACAAAACATCTGAAGAAAGGAGATGGTTAATGTCCAGATGCTGTATTATGAAAGTTTTCATTTCAGAGTCAACAAGGCCTCAATCTTATTCAAGCAACGCAGAGGTTAACAAGAGACTCACAAGGGTAAATGTAAAGATACACAAAGGCAGATCCCAACTTCTAGAGCCATGTTATCCTCACCCAGGGAGACCAGGTTCCTGTAGTTCTCCAACATCACGGCCCTGTACAAAGCCCTCTGAGCAGGGTCCAGGCATTTCCACTCTTCCTGAGAGAATTCTATGGCCACATCCCAGAATGACAACTGTCCCTAAAATGAAAAACACATTTCACCAAAGGTTTACGGAGAGAGGTATCATCTTCACATAAAATGAGAAGAGGAAAGAATTATTAAGTATTGAGTCAATTGAACTGAGTGTTCTCACAAATCCATGTTAACACATTTTTTAAATTATTATTTTTTTTTTTAGAGACAGAGTCTCACTGTGTTGTCAGGCTGAATTCGAAATTATGGCTTCGAGCAATTCCTCCTGTCTCAGCCTCCCAAGGAGCTGGGACTAGAGGCATGTGGCATCGCACTTGGCTAAGGTATTTTTAAGCAAGTTATCTCTCCATAATTACAGTTTATTATTCTTTTCTATAATTAAGTTTATTTTTCCTTAAAATCAGTGTGGATTTCTCATTTGTGTGGACAATGCAAGAAATATATAAATATAAAGTCAACACACAATTATCTCTACAGGAGTGTTAGAGACCATGTTGGACACACCAAGTGATACTCAGCATCTAGATGAACACAAACGGCATCTTCGAAAATGACAAAGTCCTCAGTGGCTTTAAAGAAAGAAAGATCAGAATCTAACAATTGTCATGATAATAACAATAGCAATGACTGATGTACTTGAGCACTTCCCACATGCTTAGCACTATTATAATTGCTTTGCATGTACTAACTCGTAAAACAACATACTAGCCCATGGAGAAAGATCTGCACTAGGAGACAACGGTGTCACAGACACTGTAAGAAATTCGCCTCAGATCAAATAGCTAAAAATGGCAGAGCAAGCACCTGAACACAGGTGTCTGGGAATCAGAATTGAATCTAAAGCATCAAATAGTTCAGTAACAGATACAGCATCCAAAGTAAATTGGAGAGGTCATCAAGCCAGCAGAATAGAAGGTAACCTGCTCATATCCCCCCACAACAATGAGTATCCTACACCCATCCACAGTTAAAAGTCTCTCTGTGGGAGCCTCACGATTCACGCAGGGGTTAGTGAAATCCCAGTGGAGCCCAAGACCTTGGAGGGTCGTTTTGAGAGTGTGGACTGACACTGATCTGCTGAGCATGTTCCCAAGTTCTAACCCAAAATGGCCCAGTCCCCAATGGGCTTGGCTACAGCCCTGTTTGGCCTTCAGCCTTCAACCAACACCTTCTGCCAAGGAGTCCAGAAGGGATCACACACAGTAGTGCCTTGGCAGAAAGGCCCATCTGCCCGCAGACATCAGTCTCAGCGGAGAACCTGAAAGCTGCCCTGGGGCTTGGCTCTAGCCTTCCTCAGGTGAGGTCCAAGCTGAGAGCTGCTCACACAAGGACCCAGAGGGGGACTCACCCATCTCTCACAGCCTAGGAGTCTGACCCTCCCTGAAGGGCTCTCAGGCTCTGTCCCACAGCAGATCCGGAGGGGATTCAGTCTCAGCTCTGGCCTATCTTGCTGCAGTCCAGAAACTATCCCATCTGTACTGACACCTGCTAGAGGCAAGTACCTGTCTGGGCCAACAGGATGGGCTCTGTAGCCTCAGGCCCATAGCAGATCCCAAGGGGGCTCAGTCTCAGTTCCAAGATATTTTGCTGCAGTCAGGGAATGATCCCCTTGGTGCAGGGTCCTCCTGGGAGATGTGTCCCTCTCTGAGCCAATGAGACCAGGCTCTCCATCCTCCATCTCATAATAGATCCTAAGGGGTCCCAGTACCAGCTCCACCCCTCCTACTGTAGCCAGGGAACTGTCCCTTCTGCACAAGGACTTGCTAAGACACATGCACCTCTGAGCCAGTGAGATTGTGCTCTCCAGCCTCTGCCCCACAGCAGATCCCAAGGAGGCCCAGTCTCAGCTCTAGCCCCTCCTGCTGCAGCTCCTGTCACATCTGTGCAGGGACCTCCTGGAAGAGATGTGGCCATCTGAGCCAACATGACAGGCATGCCAGCCTCTGTCCCACAGCAGATCCCAAAGGAGCCCAGTCTCAACTCCCGTGCCTCCCACCAGATATTTTCTCTGATAGTATATTTTGATTTTATTAAATTAAAATTTTAATATATATTTTAATATACTATCAGAGAAAATCACTGAACCACAAAGGATGACAGTAATTAAAGAAGAAAGGAAAAGAGGACTTACAAAACAACTAGAAAACAACTAACAAAATGGTAGTAGTAAGTCCTAACCTATCAGTGATAACATTGATTATAAATGTACTAAATTTCCCACTTAACACAAGGAGTGGCTGAATGGATTAAAAAGACCCAACTATGTGCTGCCTAAAAGAAATTCACTTCACGTGTAGACATAGGTAGACTGAAAGTGAAAGGATGGAAAAAGACAGTCCATGCAAACAGAAACCAAAAAAGAGCAGGAGTTGCTATACTTACATCAGATAAAATAGACATTAAGTCAAAAACTGTAAAAAGAGACAAAGAAGGTTATTATACAATGATAAAGGGGTCAATTCAGCATGAAGATATAACAATACTAAATATATATGTGCCCAACATTGGAGCACCCAAATACATAAAGCAAATATTAATAGATCTAAAGGGAGCAAACAACTATAATACAGTAATACCAGGGGACTTCAATATTCTTTCAAAAATGAAAAGATCATCCAGGTAAAATTTTAACAAAGAAGCATCAGAGTTAAACTATATTCCAGATCAAATGGGCCTAGCACATATATAGAACATTTCATCCAACTGCTGCACAATACACATTTTCCTCATCACCACATGGAACATTCTCCAGGACAGAACACATGTTAGGCCACAAAACAAACAAGTCTCCACAAATACAAAAAAATTGAAAGCATATCAAGAAACTTTTCTGACCACAATGAAATAAAACTAGAAATCAATAACAAAAAGAACTTTGGAAATAGTACAAATATATATAAATTAACATGCTCTGTGGCCAACGGGGCAATGAAGAAATAAAAAAGAAAATCAACAAATTTCTTGAAAGAAATAAAAATGGAAACACAACATAACAGAACCTATGGGATACAACAAAAGCAGTACTAAGAGGAAATCTTATAGCTATAAGCACCTATAACAAAAAGCAGAGAGACTTTAAATAAACAATCTATCAACACACCCCAAGGACCTAGAAGTGCACAAACCAAACTCAAATTTACAAGGAAAAACTAATGAATATCACTGAAGAAATAAATGGAATTGAGATTAAAAAAAAATACAAAGATAAACAAAACAAAAAGCTGGTGTTTTGAAAAGATGAACAAAATCAACAAACCTTTAGCTAGACTAAGAAAAAAAGAGAGAAAACCCAAACAAATAAAATCAGAAATGAAAAAGAAAACATTGCAATGGATATCACTGAAATACAAAAGATCATTAGAGGCTATTACAAACAACTATAGGCCAACAAACTGGAAAACCTAAAAGAAATAAATAAATTCCTAGATACATACAACCTACCAAGAGTGAACCATGATGAAATAAAAAACCTGAACAGACTAATTACAAGTAATGAGTCAAATCAGTCTCCCATCAAAGGAAAGTCCAGGCCTGATGGAGTCATGGAATTACACCAACATTTAAAGAAGAACTAATACCAATTCTGCTCAAACTATTTATAACCAGAATATAGAAGGGACACAAACAACTTAATAGCAAAAAACCAAATAACCCAATTTAAAAATGGGGACAAGACCTGAATAGGCATTTCTCAAAAGGCATACAAATGGCCAACAGGTATAGGAAAGAATATTCACCACCACTAGCAATGAGGAAAATGCAAATCAAAACCATAATGAGATATCATATCACCCAAGTTAGAATGGCTATTATCACAAAGACAAAAAAAATTTTTTTTAAATGCTGGCAAGGATGCAGAGGAAGGGGAATGCTCATATACCATTGGTGAAAATGTAAAGTAGTACAGTCATTATGGAAAACAGCATGGAGGATCCTGAAAAAAAGTAAAAGCAGAACTACCATATGATCCAAGAATCCCACTGCTTGCTGAGTATATATTCAAAAGAAAGGAAATCAATTTAATGAAGAGACATCTGCACTTCTATGTCTACTGCAGTGCTATTCACAATAGCCAAGATATGGAACCAACCTAACTGCCCATCGATGGATGAATACATAAATGAAATGTGGCATATATACACAATGGAATATTATTCAGCCATAAAAAGAATGAAATCTGTCATTTGCAGCAAGATGGATGGAACTGGAGGTCATTATGTTAAGTGAAATAAGGCAGGCACAGAAAGACAAATATTGCATGATCTCACTCATGAGCTAAAAAAGTGGATCTCATAAAGGTAGAGAGCAGAATGGTGGTTCCCAGAGGCTGAGAAGGGTAAGTGGGAGGGGTGGGTGAAGAGAAGTTGGTTAAGAGGTACAAAAATACAATCAGATAGAAGGAATAAGCTCTAGTACTCAATAGTACAGTAGGGAAATTATAGTTAACAATAACTTATTGTATATTTCAAAACAACTAGAAAAGAAGAATTGTAATGTTCCCAACACAAAGAAAAGCCATAGGTTTATGCACCCATGCACTCATGTACACACATCATATAGACACTTAAATTAACCAAAAGAAGCACCGTCGGTCAATAACATACTTTTGTAAAGGTTTTTTTCATTATTTTGTTCATGTGCATTTCAGCATGTTTTAGAAATTCATACAATGAAAACACATGAACCATACTTAATTTAGTATAATTATTGGATATTAAAATATTAAAAACTGTCCAACATTAAAAATAATATCTTGAATGTTGATCTCTTTTAAATACCTCTAGAACTCCAATCCCCATGAAATGTCCATATTCAAAAATACATATACAATTTTGTTCATTTAAATTTAGATATTTAGGCATTAACAAGAGCCCAATGGAGTCTATTAGTTAAATCCATTTATAAAACCATGATATAAGATTAAAAATATTATTATATATCAATTTTACAGAGTAAAATCAAAAAAATACGTAACACAGAAGTAGATACTTGAAGAAATTGCTGAAGAATTAAAAATCAGTCTAAAAACCAAATTTGAAAAAAAAAAACCCTGATATTAAGCAAGAACTTTTCATCAATTATCATCAGCAGTAAATACCGGATGCATTTCCTCTAAATTAAGGCACAGAGGAAAGGGCTGGAAAGGGCTGCAGCCAATCACCAACCACCACACAGGAAGCCAGAGCTGAGACCAGGACAGGGACAAACTGGGAAAAAAGGAGAATGGAAAGGAATAAAAAGCCGGAGCTGTCAAAACTAACAGATGACACGATCACAACTCATAACGAGAATGTCACTGAAGTATAGAAACTAATTACAATATGCTGAAAATAATCTTCCCTCTTTAGCAGATCTAATTAAAAACACAAACACACACACATACACAAGGAGCATCCTATATTTCCATAAGTAAATATACCATGGCGCCTAATTAAAAGACATCTCTAGACTTATGTAAAGAAATTATAAAGTGATGTCACCAAAATAGAGGACTAGAAAGCTACAGACCCTATTTCCTCCACAGACACACAGACTTCACCACAATACACAGACAAATTGCCTTTGCCAGAAATCCAGAAAACACATGGGAGGTTCCTGTTCCTCAGGCAAATGCAAAGTCAGACCCACGGAAGCCCACCGGGAATACTCTTGACACTCACTCCTGGAAGCCACTACCCACGGCAGAACATGGCCTCACTGTGAGGAAACCACCAACTTCCCAGTTTCCCTGGGGAAGGGAAAGTATGGGAACATTCATCCAACATTCTGACTTTCAGGGTCTGGTCTGACAGACCATGTCCCCTCATACCTATTACCAAAGGATTATCAAAGGAACTGGAAATAACAAGAGTTGAGGAGGATGAAGAGAAATGGAAACTTCAATGCACTCATGGTGGGAATACAAAATAGTGCAGTCATTATGGAAAACAGTATGAAGTTCCTCAAAAAATTAAAAACTAGAACTACAATATAATCTACCAATCCCACATCTGCTTATGCATGTTTAAGAATTGAAAGGATCTTAAAGAAATATTTGAAAACTCAGGTTCATCAAAGCATGATTCACAAGAGCCAAGAAATGTAAGCAAGCAAAATGCCTACCCACAGATAAACAGATAAAGAAAAGGCGGTACTTACATACAACAAAATGTTACTCAGCCTTAAGAAGCAAGAAAACCTTCTCATATGCTACAAGATGGATGAACTTTGAAGATGTTATCCTAAGGGAAATAAACCAGTCATAAAAGGACAAATATTGTCTGACTCCATTCCTATGAATTACCTAAAGTAGTCAAAATCATACAACCAGAAAGTAGAAAGATGGTTAACTAAAGTTGTGCAGAGGGGAAAGGGGAAATTAGTGATTCATGGGTATGGAGTTTCAGCTTTGCAGGATGAAGAAGTTCTAGAAATCTGTTGTACAAAAATGTGACTGTACCTAACACTGTCAGACAAAGAAACTTTACTGAAATACATTTTCAGAGATTGACAAAACCAATTATCATTGGACGATATGGTGACATAACGACCTAATTATAGAAATAACAGCCATTTAAATGCAAGAGAAGTAAAATGACTGTGTCTTGAACAAAAAGAATAAACATAACCTTAAAGAAAAAAAGAATATGGAAGAAAAGCCAAACAACATACAAACCTCTTCTATGTTACCTGAAATTTTAAAATAAATCAAATAGCCACAATATACACAAAAATCCAAATTAAAGGGTCTGGCATGGTGGTTCACATCTGTAACCCCAGAATTTTGAGAGACCAAAGAGGGAGAACTGCTTGAGGCCAGGAGTTCAAGACCAGCCTGAGGAACACAGCAGGAACCATAACTCTACAAAAAATTTTTAAAAATTAGCCAGGCACGGTGGCACGTGCCTGTAGTCTCAGCGACTCGGGAGGCTGAGGTGGGAGCCTCGCTTGAGCCCAGGAGCTCAAGGCTGCGCTGGGATATGATCCCGCCATTGCACTCCAGCCTGGGTGACAGCGCAAGACCCTGTCTCTGGGGAAAAAAAAAATCCAAATTAAAAGCAGATGTAAACAAAATTTTAAACAATGAAACATTACATCTAAATAAACACAGGAATTCATAATCATGCACTAAACGAGGTTTGTCACAGCAAGATAAAACAAAAAAAGGGGGCATGAGAAACAACATTTCTGTTTCACACTAAAAATAGTGTATAACCTAAAAAACAATACCAGCCTATTTACAAAGAATTAAACTAGGGAATAAAATAGCTCTTAAAATACAAGAAAAGAAATTTGAACACAGTATTCTAATTCATTTTATATATACATATACACAAAATAATAAAACCTACTCAAGACTCCCAAATAATTAGAAAATGTAAATGCAAAGCGTTGCCATTTTCCCTTATAACCCAAATATAAAAAGAACATGGTAGTACGTTTTGCTTAAGTGAGTGAGAAATCTCCTGTGGCACTGGTGGGAGAGGGTGCCTTTGTACTGACACCAGGGACGGCATTTTGCCGGATCAGCGAAATAGGCAATGCCCCAGCCTAGAAGACACAATCACTTTTTCAGTTGCCCACCCTGGAGGATCCCTTTGCCATGTGCAGTGAAGTCGCCATGCTCAGAGGCTGCCAGCGCGGCACTGTTTACATCAGTGGAAAACGTCAAAAGACCCACCTCTCTTCATTCAGAGAATGCTTCACGGGGAATACATAGGGGCAAACTATCCTGTTTCCTAACATGACAACATGTAAATTTTCAAAGCTTGCAGGATAAAATATCACAACAAAATACTCACTGAAGACTTTATCCAAAATCTCATGACAAGGTACAAATACATTTCTACAGGGCTTGGGCTGCCTCCTGCCACAGAACTGACAACAGGGGTTCCCTACTGAGACCTGAGGGAGGGTGGAAGGCTTGACAGCACAGGGTATGCTGTGTCTTAGCATCTAAGTGAATTGTGGAGTGGAGTTTTACTATAAAACAAATATGCACATCATGTGGTGTCGCAAATAAAAGAAACATGATATATGAGGGCTGTCCGGAAACTATCCAGCCATTGTTAACATAATGAGAATGGGTACATGGCTGCATGCTTTCTGGACAGCCCTCATATAGTAACAATACGTAGAATGAGAACATGGATCCAAACTCTCTAATGACAAAGAAGTTCTGCTCTGATGGCTGAGCAAAATTATAACCATTTTTACCTACAATACCTGCAGCACAACAGTACCAGGATGAACACCAGAGTCAAAGTGGGAACAAAGTCCTCAGAATAATTTAAAGAATCTCCTGTAGTTAGATATTTCTATTAATTTCATATTTTAAAATCAATGAAGGAAGAAAACATCCTCTATCACTGACATCTGTTTCTCAACTTGCCATTCCAAGTCTTAACAGTTCCCAGTCAGAGACATCCAGAGTATTACAAAATCAGGCACAAAATTTTTAATTATTAGTATACTTTGCAAGAATTTACCAGATTCTTCTGTACATTCACACATGACTTCCATATGCACCTTCTCTGATCCTGATATACAAAGAGCTGACAGTGCATCCAGATGTGGCCCCTAAGCAGTCCCTGCTGCCCAACAGCACTGACACCACAGGGACCACAACCCATCTCCAATCTGTACCTGAGTGTGACACCCTTCCCAGGACCATGCCCAGTGCAGCCTCGTTACAAGCTCATGTCACTGGGTCATGGTGAGATGGAATCTAAGTGGCGACAAGAGTGACTGAGGGAAGGCACGGGTGAGTGCGAGCAGACACACCAGGCAGGACACTTCAGAGCCAGAGAAGATTGGCAAGTTCAATGCCTGGCGTTTCAAAAAGGAGGGAGACACAGAACAATCTACCGAGAACATCGCTTTACCTGAGTAAGAGCCATTCCTGACTCCTTTTCTTTCCTCTTCCTCCTCTTTTGGGCTTATTCTTCATGTAACATGAGTCTTTAGAAGTCAAAATACGCTGCTTGATGTGTAAATGTACACACCCCCTTCCTGTGCCACAACCACACACGCAAGAAACACCTCACCCTGTGGAAAGTCAGTCCTCTGCTGCCCACTGCACCAGGGGGGATGCAGGGACAATAAACTCCCACAGGAAGACCAACTAGTGATTTCAACAACCCCTTTTATTAGAACTCACTGCCCTCCTGGTGAAGCCCACACACACCCAGAAGTGGGGAGCTGGGCTGGCCTGAGCTCCCCTCCAGGGCAGACCCAGCCTTGACCAAACCCAATGCAGAGCACAGCCCCCCTCACCCCTCCGTGGATCATGGGGCAGAGTTAAGGCCTCAAAAATGGAGGATACAGAGACTTGATTCTCTGTACTGGATACAGAATAGAATCAACTTCAAATATTATTAAAACTCAGGCCCAATCTGAGTATGTGCACAGGAATCTCTGGTAAGGGGCACCGAGATGTATCTGCAAAATGCCTCGGCACTCTACTGTGCAGCCAGGGCTGAGAGCAGCACCTCCTGTCTTGTGACCTTCCTCCAGCCTGGTGCCTTGCTGTCACCAGTATCCAGAAAATGGAAGGAGAAGGAGCAAAAAGAAACCTGGAGAGAAGCCAATGTGGTCCTTAGGTGGGAGTGAGGGTGTGGCTGGAATGTTAAATGGGGGTGGGTCACAGAAGTCCCACTAAGAAGGTGATAGCACAATAAACACCTGGGGAACAAAGGGGGTTGGTCCCCTGCAGCGAAGGGGCCAGAGAGTTCTAGGCAGAGGGACAGCCCACCTGGAGACCCTGAGGCAGGAGCCACCTGGGCCCCAGGAAAAGCAAAGTGGCCTGTGTGGCTGGAGCAGAGCGAGCCAGGACGTCACAAGCAGCAGATGAGGCCAGAGAGGTCCTGGGGGAGCAGAGCAGGGAGGTCCCAGGTCTGCAAACATTCCTCTCCCACACATCAAAAGAATAATGGAAATGATATATTATATATCCTCACCCATCTTAACACAATTTTTTTCATTACTAATTAAAATACTTAGAAACAACATAACATCTCCTACATTTTAAATACATGCCGACATGTTCAGTTAAGCCCCAAGAAGCACAGGGTCCCCCTCATCTGAGATGTGAGGACTACAGGGGAATGTGTTTGGGGGAGTTCAGGAAGTCCCTTCTGGACATATGAAGGGGGAGATGCCCGTCAGACGGGCCAGCAGAGATGCCACAGAGACAACTAGACACAGGATTCTGGAGTTCAGGGGAGAGGTCTGCAGGGGAAATGGAGACATGTAGGTGGGGGTTAAAGCATGAGATGAGACGACAGGGAAGGCAGTGGGTGTGGGCAGAGATGGGAAGACGTTAAAGGACTGAGCCGTGGACACTGCCGCACTCAGAGAACACGGAGATCATGAGACACCAGCAGAGGAAAGTGTGACGTCCTCGGGAGGTGACAAGAAAATTAAAATAAAGAGAGTTGTCATGGTTAGTGGAACGTCCTGAAGGCAAGAAGAAACGGGAGTGATCAGCTGTGCAACGTGCTGCTCACAGGAAAAGAAAGACGAGGACAGAAAATTAAATGTTGACTTTAGAACTGGGGAGGCCTCTGGTGAGTGACAAAGAAAGGCTCAGTGGAAGAGTGGATGTGCAAGAATCAGAGGCAAGAACTGAAAGCAGAGAAGGTGAGGAGGGTTTATTGTACTAGGCTCCTACACGGAGCATAGAAGATTACTCACTACGTGAAATACATAGTTCACAGAGAATATTTGGTTTTAGAAATGGAAGAACGAAAGGAAAAGAGATCTTTAGACACGTTTGTGTGTGTGTGTGTATATGTTTTCATAGACAATACCTCCATCTGGGTGCGCTGAGCAGAATAATTTCCTTGACGTAAAAACTGATGACGCCGTGGAGGAAGGATGTCACGCCGTCCTATTCTGTGAGTGGGGCTGGCAAGTGGCACAATCGCAGGGCCAGCAACGGGACACGCGGGGGCGCCAAGCGCAGGTTTAACCTTAATATAGGGAGACAAAAACTCACGCGCCGCAGCGTGACCCGGTCTCCCCACGATCCGCTTCCGGGTTACAGGACACTGCGCGCGCCCAGGAGACCCCCGTGGGGGCGGGGCCGGGAGGGGCGCTTCGGGAGAGGGGCGGGGCCCGCGAGGGAGGGCGGGGCCGAGGCGGGGTGTGGGCGGGGCCTCGCGTCCCTCCCGCTCGCTCCCTGCGCTGCGCTGTTTTCGGGGTTTTAGAGGCGAAACCTGCCAGTGAGGCCGGAGCAACTGAGAGACCTGAGATCTGGGGTCTCCCTGGGAGGGTCACTGTGAGGCGGTGACTGGATCCAGGAATGTTCCTGCTATCAATATTCATTTTGGTAATTTAATCCAAAACCCCTGGAATGGTCTGTTAAGAGGATGCAAACCGGAAGGTGAAACGCAAAACTCTGGGCAGAACGTGGAATTTCATGCTGACGCCCGACACAGCAGCATAGAAATCCTTTCCATTTCGCTTCCCATTCACTCCAGAGGGAGTCAACCCGCGGCTCAGTTCCAGGGACTTGCACAGGGACAACACCCGGGGTGTGTGGCGTGGAGGGCTGAGGCCAGTGGTAAGTTAGGTCACCAACTATAGCATTCAAAAAAGCAATAACTTTGTAAAAGTAGATATTAATTACGTAGTTCTTCCTTAAACTTCTTGTCTACGCCACACATGAGTTAACCTCAAATACTCTTCAGAAAAACTTTGTTGACATAATATGGTTACTGCAATAATTTCTAAATATACTGTCATTTCAAATTCACCTTACATGCATTTAGAAATTTACTAGAAAACGTTCTTTTTATGGAAAGATTGTAACCAGTTTTAGTCCTTTTCCTTGTTTTCTCTTTCTGAATGTTCTGTCAGGTGTGGGTAACAAAGTCTGCAAAATACACATAAGATTTTCACCTGAAGAATAACTAATGTTGCCCGTTGGTCTCTGGCTTCATGTTGTGGTCCATCGTCAGTCATTCTACTTATGCATCAGCTCCATGTCCTGTTAGTTATGGAGGACTTAAAATACAGTATGTCAGTGACTCTCATTGATTTATGCTACTGTATGAAATTTGCAGTGAAATAAATTCTGATGGCATATACATAATCAAATCATATCAATTTTGCAAGCATTCTAAAGGAAAATTGATGACTCTGTTGTGCCTAGGTATTTTCATTTATTTCTATATTATGTTTAACAGGTTTATATTGTGGATCAATGCACATAACATAAAATTCACACTTGGTGACACTTACTACATTCACAATGTTGTGTAACACTCATGACTATCTTCCTCCAGAACATTTTCATCACCTCAAAGGAAACCCTGTACCCAACAAGCCCTCACTACCCATTCCTTCCTCCCTTCTTCCCCAGGCAACCACTAATCTGCTATCTGTATCTATAGATTTGCCTGTTCTGGATATTTCATATGAATGTATTATGTTTCATTGTTTTTATTTATGCTCTTGTAACTTTGGCTTGTAATACAAGCCTTTTCTGTCTTATTAAGAGTTACATTGTTCTATTCACATACTAATAGTTATTTTGAAGTTTTCCTATTTTTCAATGATCTGTGAATATTTCAAATACCATTAATTTTAAGGTATTTACAACATAGTAGGATTTTCTGTTAAATGATCTCATCATGATGCTTTTGTTTGTGAGAAATTTTTTACAAATCTTGTAACTTTTTTCTCTTAATATTGTACTGTATAGATTTTCTGCCTTTACCAATGTCAATA
The DNA here is from genome assembly GCA_023783475.1 of Daubentonia madagascariensis. Lineage (NCBI taxonomy): Eukaryota > Metazoa > Chordata > Mammalia > Primates > Daubentoniidae > Daubentonia > Daubentonia madagascariensis. The sequence continues at coordinate 217,392 of JAKFHU010000112.1, read as the reverse complement.
TTGGTAGAGTACATTTTCTTAGAAAATTGTCATTGCTTCAGGATTTCCAAATCAATATTCATTGAACCACACAATTTATTTAGTGTCTTTAAAATTTAGTGAAACTTATTGTTGGAACAGTTTTAGATTTACAGACAAAAATTGCAAAGATAGTACAGGGAGTTTCCATTAGCCTGTACCCAGTATCTCTTATTGTCAAAATCTTAAAATAATACGGTACCTTTTTGGCCTTTAGTGGATCACTGTAGAGATATTGTTACCCAATTCATACTTTATTCAGATATCCTTAGATTTTACCTAATGTCCTTCATCTCTCCCTGTATCTCCTTTGATACCACATTACAAACTGTGCTCATCTCTACGTAGTTTCCCCTGGGCTTTGACAATTTTCAGACTTTCCTTGTTTTGGACACACTTAAACGTTTAGAGGAGTACTGGTCAGTTGCAGTGGCACTGTCGTTGTTGATACTGGCTACAGCAACTCTGTAGGAACTTGTCTGATGTTTTTCTCATGATTAGACTGTTGTTTCCTAGAAAAAGACCTTCAAAAAAAGTACTATGTTCATGGTATCATGCCAAGGGTGCACACTATCAACATGACTTACTGCTGTTTGTGTTGACCATGGTCATCTGGCTAAGGCTGTGTCTGTCAGGTTTCTATGCTGTAAATTTAATATCCCCCCTACTAGATACTGTATTCTTTAACAGGGAGTAACTGTACACAGCCTACACCTGAGGAGTTGGGAGTTATTTTCTGCCTCACTGACAGGGGAGTACCTACATAAATTATTTGGATTTCTTTTGCATGCAAGATTTCTCTCTTCTTCCCCATTTACTTACTTTTTAAATCATTTATTTATATGATAATAGGCTACCTAATGTTTTTCTTTTTTAAAAAAAAAATTTTTGTGGAGACAGGGTCTCACTATGTTGCCCAGGCTGGTCTGGAACTCCTGGCCTCAAGTGATCCTCCTGCCTCAGCTTCCCAAAGTGCTAGGATTACAGGTGTGAACCACAGCACCCAGCCCAATAACATTGATATATTCTTAGCTAATGTATCCAACACTTGGTCTTGGATAATCTTACTTATAGGATCATATGGTAGTCAATATATTATCACCTTATTTGCATTCTAATATTTATTCATATGTAATTTAGTCCATAAAATTAATTTATACACGTAATTATAAAAACACCACAATTACAATTATTTAAGAAGACAAAACCATTTAGAATGGCAGTGGACATCAGGAAGCATAAGCACAGATATTGAGGACTGGAAAAGCAAAACTGAGTAGCATTTTTCATGTTAAGGATTCATGGTTAAATTATGTTAGTATTATTGGTAAGAGAGTTCCCTTGGCAGCTAGACAACACAGGTTCAGATTCTGATGCTGCCATTTAGTGGATGCAAGTTGGTACAGTGTTTACACACTCTGCCTTGGGTCTTATAGTCTGCAAAATAAGAGTAACAACAATATTCATCTCAAAGTGTTGTGAATTCAATCAGCTATTATGTATAAAACATTAATAACAGGGACTGCATCAAGGTGATGCAAATCAAATCTACAATGAGACATCATGTCACATCTACTAGCATGACTATTATAAAAAAAGATAATAAATGTTGGCAAGGATGTGGGGAAATTGGAACCCTTCTTTCTTTGTTGCTGGTAATGTGAAATGGTCCGACAACAATGGAAAGCAGTACTCAGGTTTCTCAGAAAATTAAAATAAACACATCATGTAAACCAGCAATCACAATTCTGGATACTTACCCAAAATCATAGGAATAAAAATCATGAACAGATATTTGCAATTCCATATTCATTGGAAGATTATTCACAATAGCCAATGTGTGAAGCCAACTTAAGTGTCCACAAATGGTTGAATGGATGACAAAAATGTGGTGTACACATGCAATAAAATGTTACAAAATTTAAAAAAGATAAAAACTCCTGTGATATGTGACAACATGAATAAATGAGGACAACGTGCTAAGTGACATAAATCAGTCACCAAAGTCCAAATTGTGCATGATACTACTTATATGAAATATCAAAAATGTTCACAAGTGTAGAAATAAAGAGAATGGTTTTTGCCAGGGGATGAAAGGAGGGAAAAATGAGGAACTGTCGTTCCATGGGTGTAAAATTTCAGTTGTGCAAGATAATTAACTTCTAGAGATCTTCACAACTATGTGCCTGAAGTGAAAAATACTGGATTGTGCACTGAAAAATTAGCTGAGAGGGTAGAGGTCACGTTAAGGGTTCCTATCTTAGTAACAAAAATTTTCCAAAATAATGTGCAGGCACAGCTGGCAACACTAGGACAATTCTATCACACCTGTAAGGAAGGACTGACAGAAATTTCACACAGTTTCTTCTAGAAAGTAGAAGAGGAGGAAGTACATTCAAACCCAAACGATGAGATCAGTGTTCACATGACACCAAAACTCCACAAAGGCATTGAGAAAAAAAGATAAACTAAAAACTAAATAGCATATAAATACAGACAAAAAATTCTTAACAAAGTATTACCAATAGAAATTAACAATGTACTGAAAGAATTGTGCAACACGATGAGATGAGATATATTCAAGGGATAGACAGCTGTTTTATTGTTCAAAATCTCATCAAGATAATCCACAATATGAACAAGCCGAAGAGGAAAAATCACAGGATCCCATTGACAGATGCGGAATAATATTTGACAAAATTCAACATTCAATTATGATATAAACTTTAAGAAAACTAGAAAGACACAGAAAATACCACACCTCAATAAAGACCACCTGCACACCTTACAGCCAACATCATGTTTAATGGTGGAAGACTGAATGCTTCTGCCCAAAGACTGGGGAAAAGGCAGAGAAGTCAAGTCTTACTGCTACTATTCCACATCATTTTAGTAGTACTACCCAGTGAAATAAAAAAAGAAAATGATATAAAAGTGAAAGACACCAGAAAGGAAAGCGTACCACACACATTAACAGAAGATGTCATCATTGCGATAGACTGAATAATGTCCCCCCCAGAGAACATCCATGTCCTCATCCATATAGTCTGTGTTACTTTATACGTCAAAAGGAACTTTGCAAATGTAATCTAGTTCAAGATCTTATGATGGGCGATTATCTTGAATTACCTGGTAAACTTGATATAGTCACAAGGGTCTGTAGAACAAGGATGCACGTGGATGGAGTCAGAGTTGCATAGAAATTGGTGATGTGATGGAAGGAGAAAGACAGAGATAAAGGGATTTTATGATTTATGAAGACAGAGGAAGTGGACCATGAAGCAAGTAACAGAAGCAGCTTTGGGCACCTGGGCAAGGTAAGGAAATAGATTCTCCCCTGAAGTTTCAAGAATGATCACAGTGTTATAGACTCATATATGATTTTGACTAACAGAACTGGAAGAGAATAAATTTGCATTGTTTTAAGCAGCTCACTCTTTGGGAGTATGTTCAAGCGGCAATAGAAACCTAATAAAATGGTGTTACTTAGAAAAGTCCAAGGAATCTATAAAAATGTCTACAATGAGTGAGATTTCAAGGTCTCAGGATAGAAGAACAACATACAAATACCTATTATATTTCCATAGACTAGTAATTAACACAAGGAAATTAAAATTAAAAATACAATACCATGTATGATTGCTTAAAACAGAAAAACATAAAAAGTATGTGTAAATCCACCAAAATATGCAGAGGATTTTATGCTAAAAATGACAAAATCTTCATGAAGGAAATAAAAGACCATCCAAATAAATAGTTATACCTTATCCATTTATTGGAAGACTTCAACATAGCAATGATGCCAAATTGCCCAAAATTGGTATACATGTTTAATGCATTGCCTATCAAGATATTTTGCAGATACAGACAAGATTATCCCAAAAATTAGGTGGGAAAGGCAAAGAAAGAACAGCCAAAACATCTGAAAAAGAAGAATAAAATGGTTGAAATCATTGCACTTGATATCAAGACTTCCAATATAATAATTGTTTTTAATACTGTATAATATAAGTGGAGTAAGGATATACAGAACAATGAAAAGAAAATAGAGAAGTAGCTTCCACACAGGTACTTCCAACTGATATTTGACAAAGGTACCAAGAAAACTGAATAAAGGAAGACCTTTCAAATAATGGTGCTGGACCAATTGAATATCCAGAGATGAACAAAAATTTAATCTGCACTTACATTTCACACTGGTCCAAATTTTAGCTCAAAAGGGGTCATATCTTTAAAAAAATGTAAAACCATAAAATGTTAATCTATAAAGATTTAGAATAAAAACATAAAATATATTTCCAACAGCATGTTCTCACTTTATGTCTCTGTATCACATTTTGCTAATTCTCACAGTATTTCAAATTTTTAAAATATTAATATATCTCTCATGGTAACCTATGATCAGTGATCTTTGATGTGACTATTGTAATTGTTCTGGGGTGCTATGAACTACAGCAATATAAGATGACAAACATGATCGGGAAATATGTGTGTTCTGACTGCTCCTCCAACAAGCAATTCCTCCATCGCTTTCCCTCTCCTTGGGCCTCCCTGTTCCCTGAGACAAAACAATATTGCAATTAAGCCAAGTAAAAACCCTACAATGGTCTCTAAATATTCAAGTGAACAGAAGAGTCACACATCTCTCACTTGAAATCAAAGCTGGAAATGATTAATCTTACTGAGAAAGGCATGTTGAAAGCTGAGACAGGCCAAAAAAACTACGCCCCTTGCACCAGTTAACCAAGTTGTGGATGGAAAGGAAAAGCTCTTGAAGGAAATTAAAAGTGATATGCCCATGAACATGCCAATAATGGGAAAGCAAAACAGTCTTATTGTTGACAGAAAGTTTCAGCGGTCTGGAAAGAGGATCAAATGAGCCACAACATTCCCTTAAGATAAAACCTAATCCACAGAAAAGCCCTAATCCTCTTCAACTCTATAAAAGCTGAGACAGGTGGGGATGCTGCAGAACAAAGTTTTAAGCTAGCAGAAGTTAGCTAGTAGAAGTTCGTAAGGTTTAAGGAAAGAAGCCATCTCCATAACCTAAAAGTGCAAGGTCGAGTAGCAAGTGCTGCTGTAGAAGCTGCAGCAAGTCATCCAGAACATTTAGCTAAGATCACTGATGGAGGTGGCTACACTAAACTACAGATTTTCAATGTAGACAACACAGCCTTATATTGGAAGAAGATGCCATCTAGGCCTTTCATAGGTAGAGAGGAGTAGTTAATGACTGCCTTCAAAGCTTCAAAGGACAGGCTGACTCTTGTGTTAGGAGTTAATGCAGCTGGTGACTTTCAGTTGAAGCCAATGCTCATTTACCATTCTGAAAATCCTAGGGCCCTTAAGAATTATGCTGAATCTACTCTGCCTCTGCTTTATAAATGAAACAACAAAGTGTGGATGACAGTACACCTGTTTACAGCATGGTTTACCAAATATGTTAAGCCAGTTGTTGAGACTACTGCACAAAAAAGAGATACCTTTCAAAATATTACTCTCCATTGACAATGGACCTGGTCACCCAAAAGCTCTGATGGAGCTGTACATGGAGATTAATGTTTTTGTGCCTGCTAACACAACATTCATTCTGCAGCCCATAAATGAAAATGTAATTTTGACTTTCAAGTTTTATTACTTAAGAAATATTTAATAAGGCTATAACTGCCATAGATAGTGATTCCTATGATCAGTCTACACAAAGTAAATTGAAAACCTTCTGGAAAGGATTCACCATTCTAGATGCCATGAAAAATTTCTGATTCATTGGAGGTCAGCATGTCAATATGTTTTGAAGAAGTTGATTCCCCCACCGATGACTTTGAAGGGTTCAAGAATTCAATGGAGGAATTGACTGCAGATATGATGGAAATAACAAGAGAACTAGAATTACACGCAGAGCGTGAAGACATGATTTAATTACTGCAATTTCATGATAAGACATGAAGAGAATTTGTGTCTTATGGATGAGCAAAAAAACAAAGTGATTCTTGAGATGGAATTTACACCTGGTAAAGATGTTGTAAACATTGTTGAAATGATAAGAAATGACTTAGAATATTACATAAACTTAATTGATAAAGCAGTGACAGAGTTTGAGAGAACTGAATCCAATTTGTGAGAGTTCTACTGTAAGTAAAATGCTGCCAAACAGCATTGCATAATATAGAGAAATCTTTTGTGAAAAGAAAAGTCAATTGATGTACCAAACTTCATTGTTGTCTTATTTTGAGAAATTGCCACAGCCACTCCAAACTTCAGTAACCACCATCCTGCTCAGTCAGCAGCCAATATCAAAGGAAGACTCTCCAGCAGCAAAAAGATGATGACTCACTGAATGCTTAGATGATTATTAGCATTTTTATCAATGACATATTTTTAAATTAAGGAATATATGTTGCTTATTTAGACATAAGTCTATTGCATACTAAATAGACTACAGTATAGTATAAACATAACTTTTATATTTACTGGAGGACCAAAAAATTCATGTAACTCACTTTATCATGATATCCACTTTATTGTAGTAGTTTAGAACCAAACTTGAAATATCTCCAAGGTATGCTTATATCCAAAGTTCATTTAAGTATTAATTCAGAGGTCATATTGGCTTATGAAATAAAAATGTAGACATAATAGAAACTTACCATGAATACAAATATATATAAAGATTAACCATTTAAAAATGATGAGATACGATGAACAAAAGCAAGTGCAGATGTTGAGTAGCTTGACAGAAATAACTGGCCCTGTTAGCACAATGCTTAAGAGACGTGTCTTGCAGCCAGACAATATGGATTCAATCCTGAGTCAGCTACTGACTGGGACATGATTGGGTGAATCTTTTAAACTGTTTTGTTCCATGTTTCTGCATCTGTGAAATGAGATTACCATTACCATTTATTTCAGAGAGCTGAGGACTCCACCAAATATTATATATAGAGTATTAGTAAACATTGGTCCTTGGTGTTTTGGAATTTTTTTTTTTTTTAAGATTGTGTCTCACTGTCCCCCAGGCTGGCCTCAAACACCTGGGCTACAGCAATGCTCCTACCTCAGCCTCCCAAGTAGCTGGGACTACAGGTACATGCCACCACACTCAGCTTTTGTATAATTAATCAATCAATTAATTAATTTTTAAAAACAGAGTCTTACTATTTTTCTCAGGATAGATTCAAATGCCTAGGCCCAACTGATCCTCTAGCCTCAGCCTCCTGAATAGCTGGGACTACAGGGATGTACCACTGTGCCTGGCATAACAGTGATTCTCACTGTAAGTGTGACTAATACAAAGAAAAATATACATGCAAACATAAGACATAGCTTTTTAAATAAAAATATAATTATTAGGTATTTCTTGAAGGAAAGAAATTAAAGAGAGAATATTGGATGTCAGACTCCATGGTAAAAGTAGCACAAATGTCATGTTTCCTTGCAAGATTCTCTGGCTCTGAATAGCAATGCCAGCAGCCAATGGGAAGTGACAGACTGGCCTCCAGGGATTAGGAAATGGAGATTATGTCCACCTCACAAACTCTAATTAAAATCTTGGAGACTTTCTCTCTTATCTATCCTTATATTTTCATATACTTTTCAGATATGATTGCCTGAGATTAGGTTAGATATAACTGGTAACCTCTACCCAGTTGACTTTCAAACATCTGATCTTAGCCACTCCCACAGTAAGAGACTTCAGTTAATCATCCTGCCATATATCAGTTCTTTCACTGAATAAAAGAAACATTCCTTTTTAATTATCATAGAACAACTAGTTTCTATCAGCCTTTGACTTAACGTGCACTTCCATGTCATAAAATTTTGTCTCCAAATAGCACTTTATGTATGCCCTAAATTTTTGTTTTTGTCAACCCCTTGGTCCATGTGCATCCCCTAAATTTATCACTGAAAGAGCACATGGAAAAAATCTACATTAAATATATCACCTGCATTTCAGTATCTGGAAGGTAAAATAAGAAAAATTCATGTATAAAATTTTTTTCTACACTTGAAAATGAGCCATGTAATTTGCTAAGACGATAATCTGAAATCGACATTTTTATAGACATTTGGAAAATGCTTATAGTAAAATTATTTAAATATTTTTATTGAATATTTTCACATATTATTTTTATTTAATTATTAGAAAAATTATGTTAAGCAATTCATCTAAAGAGTATACCCAAAACATTTTCAACAATCACATTGTGGAATGGGACCTATGTGAGCAGCAGGAAAAGGAATGTGGGAAGCTATTAGCACAAAGGATATTGTGGCCAGGTATGATAGCTCACGCTTGTAATCCCAGCACTTTAAAGGCTGAAGCAGCAGGGACTCTTGAGGCCAGGAGTTTGAGACCAGCCTGGGCAACACAGTGCTACCTTGTCTCTACAAAAACAATTTAAAAATCAGCTGGGCATAGTGGCACACGCCTGTAGTCCACAGCTACTTGGGAGGCTGAAGCAGGAAGATCATTTGAGTTCCAGAGTTCAAGGCTGGAGTGAGTGATGATCATGCCACCGCACTGCAGCCTGGGCAACAGAGCGAGACCCTGTCTTGAAAGAGTGAATGAATGAACATTTTCATCTTTGTCATACAAAAAGTAAGGAGTACCAAGTGTAAACCTCCAGGGTTTTATTAAGAGTCTGACTCCATTTTGTGATGTTTGACTAATGACACCATTTCAGCCTCTCCACTCCCTCTTCCTGTTGGCCCTTCTGGGAAAGCTCATAATAAAGCCTGTGAGTGCTCCATTCCTCGGCAACAGGAATTGCAAAACAGGTCCAGGCACTACCAGTCCAGCCTCATGTCGTCACCACTATAATACAAGACGGTGATATTTCCCTGCTCTTTCAAGCCATTTAGGGACCAGTTCAGGAATTTTACCCTGCTTCTCCGAAAAAGCTGCATCATGTAATAATAATCTGCGTAACACTTCAGTGTATGGCATCATCATTTTAAAGAAACCAACCAGCTGTTGGGTAGTGGTCAATGCAGTTATAGTGGAGTGGTCAAAAGTACAAATTACCTAAAATATTACAGGGGTAAATATATGAAGTTGCTAGTTTTGTGTAAAAAAACAAAAAAAACACAAAAAAAACTTATGGTGTATATTTATTATTAAGAGGAAATTAATGACTATTAATTTTTTTTTTCTTTTTTCTTTTTTTAAGGCTGGTCAAGCGAAGCAGTGGGCGTGGATAACAAAGGAATCTGTAACTGGTTGTGATCCATTAGCTGAAAACACCACTGCAGTCGGACCAGCCATTAATCTTTTCAAATTAGTTCACTGAGCACTCCAAAGCCAAAAAAGGCATTTTTAACCTTATTCCCTATATATACCTTTGTTTTGTAGTATTTTTCATATTCTAACAATGTATTTTTAGTTTATGTATATTAAAACACATGACATGTATCTTACTTGACATGCAAGACAGGCATTTAGAATATTTTCTTTTTTTGAGACAGAAGTGTAACTCTATTGCGTGGGGTAGAGTACAGTGGTGTCATCACAGCTCACTGCAACCTCAAAAGTCTGGGCTCAAGCGATCCCCCTGCCTCAGCCTCCCGAGTAGCTGGGACTACAGGCTCACGCCACCATGCTCAGCTAATTTTTGTATTTTTTGTAGAGACGGGGTCTCACTATGTTGCTTATGTTGGTCTCTAACTCCTGGCCTCAAGCCACCTCCCTTCTAGGCCTCCCAAAATGCTAGGATTATCGGTGTGAGCCACCATGCTCAGCTGCACTTAGAATTAGATTACAATCCATATTCATCAACAGTAATACAGGCTTTAAGGTCTCAGAGTATAGAACTGAACTGCTATGGGATTTTCATTATACCCACATAAGTACTTCCAGTTGGACTGCAGAGAGGATGACTCAAGTGCAAGATGTGATTATAACTTCTCACTATTATACGTTGATTCCACCATTAAAGAACTGTTATAGATCCTTTAACCTTAGGAACCAAATGGTACGCTGTTAGTGTCCAACATGAAGCATCTGACTGAGATGAAATAAAACTATGCAGACAGAAGGAACATGATTCACTCATAGTCATCAAAAATGATTAAATTTTATTAATACATAAAATCTATGATAGTTTGAATAAAACAGTAGGAAGTAATGCCAACAGTTAAATGTGATTCCTGATCAAGAACGTGCTATTGTGGTTCTTCTGATTAGTTCTCCTGATAAGTGTTCTCTTTTCCATTTGAAAAATAAGACTATTTTTTTCTGAATCTTGCTATCCAACAGCTATTGCCATTCAATGGAGAAGGTGGCTACCATTTTCCCTGCACTACTTCTACTATAATCAGTCCCAGCTAACACAGTACTTTCCTCCAATAAAAATTCTAGTCTCCTATGGTATTGGATACCTGTACCTTATTAGAGCATTCCTTTCCTATATACCACAGTGGCCTTCTGTATGCAGAAGGGTGCCCTGAATGCAGTAAGCATGACTGATAATAGGTTTACATTATTTGTAGCCTGTTCCAAATGCTCTATCATTCAGTGAACACTTAATTTTAAAAGGCAATGTCCTTGACCTCAAGGAACATGAATGGAAGTCATCCTCACCTACCAAAGTAGGCCCTTTCCTCTAATTGATTCTTTCCTACAGAATACCATGAAATGACTCTAAGAAAGGCATAATAAAGATTCCAAACTTCAGTTTGAAAGTATAAACAGTAAAGTACCCTTACCAAGAAACTTACAATAATTGCATAAAATAATTTATAACCTGAAAATAACTGCCCATTCTCTAATGTGGAGTGTATTGTGAGTGTGGGGTAAATAATTTACCCCATCACTACATTTCTAAGTGTTCTTTTGAGTACAAATTCTTTAATGAATCCTAGGATGCACACTAGATTAGCGAACTTTATAGGTTCAATATATTTGCCTTGTTTTTAACCAGTATGAACCTCTCATGACAAAAAACTCATGATTGTTTGACTAAAAGGCTTAATACATTCACTGTATTTGTGTAGTTGCTCTCCAGTATGAACACTCTGATGTTTGACAGTTCTGATGCTTGAATAAAGGCCTCAGGACACACCTTATGTTTGTGTAGTTTCAACAAAGATATACTTTTTGATGCCTAGTGAGATTGAGGCAGTGAATGTCTCTGTCACATAAATGACAATTATACGAATGCTCTTTCGTATGAATCGCCCGTGTTGATTCATGAGAGTTTGAAACCCTCATTGTATTTGTAAGGTTTCATTGAAGCATGAATTCTCTGGCAGACCTGCCACATTTATTACATTTGAATGGTTTCTCTCTAGTATGGGATATCTGATGTGTGGTTAGGAGTGAATGTACACTAAAAAATTTGCTGCACTCACTTGTTAGGTTTCTCTCCACCAAAAATTGTTTGGCGACTCCTGATGTCAGAATTATACCCTAAGGCTTACCCCGTTCAACACGTCTGTAAGGCTGCTCTCCACCACGGATGAACTGATGGCTACTAAGCCTTAAACAGTAACTAAAGGCATTGCCACATTCACCACACTTGCCAAGTTTCTTTCTAGTCAGAATTATCCAACGTCTTCCAAGGCTTTACTGCTGAGAAAATACCTTCCCATGTTAATTACATTGATGACACTGCCACATTAAGATTTCTCTCCAGCATGAAATCTCTGATGATGTGCAAGGTATGAATTGTCACTGTAAACCTTGCCACATTCATTTCATTACTTTTGAAAGGTTTCTCCAGTATGGATTATATGATGGCTAGTAAGGCTTGAACACACACTACATGTTTTGCCCACTCGTTACATTTGTAAAGTTTCTCTCCAGTATGAATGCTTCGATGATGTGCTAACGAGGAGTTTAAACTGAAGACCATTCCACATTATGTTTCTGTCCACTACGAATTCTGCAACGATATACAAGAAATTAATTTTGACGAAAGATTTTGCGACATTCGTTACATGTGTAAGGTTTCTCTCCAGTATGAGTTATTCAACGATTTGCAAGGTGAGAATTTTAACTGAACACCTTGCCACATTCATTTATAAGGTTTCTCACCGCTATGAATTATTAGATGTCACACCAGGTATGAACTGCGACTGAATTCGCAATTCAGTCAAATTGATTACATTTATACAGTTTCGCCTGTATGCATTATGAGACCTTGTACATGGTATGAACCACAGCTGAACACCTTGCCACATTCATCACAAGTTTTTTTTGGGTGAGTCTCACTCTTTGGCCCTGCGTACAGTGCAGTGGCATCATCCTACCTCACTGCAACTTAAAACTCGTGGGCACAAGCAATCCTCCTGCCTCAGCCTGCGGAGTCGCTGGGATTACAGGCACGCAGTAGGATGCCCTGCTAACTATTTCTCTTTTTGGTAGAGACAGGGTCTAGCTCTTCCTCAGGCTGGTCTCGAACTCCTGAGCTCAAGCGATCCTCCCGCCTCAACCTCCCAGAGTGATAGGCTTACAGGTGTGAGCCACCATGCCCGGCCCATATTTATAAGGTTTCTCTCCAGTATGTATTCTCCGATGTTGTGCAACATGTGAAATGCAATGGAACACCTTCCAATATCCATTATGTTTATATGGTTTCTCTCTAGCACGAACTCTCTGATATTTTGCCAGGTGTGAAGTCTGACTGAACTCTTTGACACATTAATTACATTTAAAAGGTTTCTCTTCAGCATGAGTTCTGTGATGATTTACAAGGTGTGAATTGCGACTGAAGACCTTGCCACATTTATTACACGTGTAAGGTTTCTCTCCAGTGTGAATTCTCCAATGACTTGCTAAGTTGGACTTATCACAGAAGACCTTGCCACACTCATTACATTTGTGAGGTTTCTCTCCAGTATGAATTCGCCAATGATTTGCTAGGGATGACTTATGACTGAAGACCTTGCCACATTCATTACATTTGTAAGGTTTCTCTCCACTATGAATTCTCCGATGTTGTGCAAGGTGTGCAATTTGATTGAAGACCTTGCCACACTCATTACACTTGTAAGGTTTCTCTCCAGTGTGTATTCTCCTGTGTTGTGCAAGATGTGAAATGTTATTGAAGTCCTTGCCACACTCATTACACTTGTAAGGTTTCTCTCCAGTGTGTATTCTCCGATGACTTGCAAGGTGTGATTTTTTATTGAAGACTTTGGCACATATATCACATTTAAATCGTTTCTCTTCAGCATGGATGATTTGATGTATAGTGAAATGTAAGCCCTGATTAAAGGCCTTGCCACACTCATTACATTTGTAATGTTCTGACCCTATGTGTGCTTTCTGGTTTTGTGTGAATAATGAAGCCATAAAATCATACTCATATTCACGAGAAATATGGGGTTTGATAGTAGAAGGAATTCTGTGGGGTAGGGAAACCAAGGAATCATTGTTGACAGACCTCTCCATGTAATTACATTCATAAATTTTCTCTTCAGCCTTAAATAGCGGCAGTTCCGGTAGATGTGACTGGAAGTTTAATTCAAACTGATTGTAAATAAGGTTGTTTCCTGAGTCCCTTCTATCATGCTGATCGCTTCTACCAGTGAGATTTTCCTTATGGGTCTTAAGGACTCTTTTGTAATGTCTTTCAGCAAGTCTCCACTGCCACTCAGAGTTATGTATATTTTTCTGAATTTCCCTAAAGCAAAAATCTTCAATGTCATGGCTATTGTGCATTTCCAACATCACCGTTTCAGATATTTCTCCCGTATTACTGTTGTCCTTAGGTGGCAATTCATTTATCGCATATATAGAAGAGATACCTACAAGATATAAAGAACCACAGGTTTCTGATGAATTACAGATGGTCATTAATACCTCCTATTGAAATAAATAACATTACACCAAGAGTGTCATAGGTATAACAAGCAGAGTTATTAAATTTCCAATTATGATTTTTAATTTATAGGAAAACAGATTTTTTTAAAATACCAAAAAGGTAGTTACACGTAACTCAAAAAACCTGCAGGGAGCTTAGTATGAAACAACCTATAACCAAAGCATATTGCACAAACCTATGTTAACCCTGAAAGGAGAATTTTTCCACTGTGAAGCCAAAGCACACGGCAATGGGCTGAAAGCACATGGCTGTCTAATAATGGAAGAGAATTATGTACTTGTACTTGAAAAATGTATTAACTAGGGTCAGAGAAAACACTGGAACAAATCAGAAAATAAAATCTGATACAACATGAGACAGACAACTATGGTCTGAATATTTGTGTTGGCCAAAATTCATCTGCTGAGGACCTATTCACAATTTTGCAGTCTTTACAAACACCATGCAATATTCTTAGCCTCTGACCACCACTCCCTTGTTAGAAGAACCTTGAGATAAATTATCCTTTCTCAAATAAAAAGAGTACAGAGTTCGTGTACCTAACCCCATATTGCATATTAAGTGAGAAAAGCAGGAGTTGCTCCCGGGCCTGCAGGCTACGACACGTTCTTAGGAACATCTGCTGATCCAAGCAGTACCAAAAACAGTAAGTCATAGGAAACACAGGAGCACAGAAAGGAATATTTCAAGGGATACAGAAGACCTAAGCTGTGTTGCTAACAGAATTACTCAGTCATCCTTCATAGATAATGTTATTCACCCAGGGCACAACTGATTTAGGCACCAGTGAAAATAATGACTTAGGCAGTGTGCTGCAAAAGTTTTCCAATGGTGAGCAACTGTCTTTACTTACACAGTGAGAGTAGTGTGGGTGGGTAAGTGGGTCTTGTGGAAATTGGAGCAGTCAGGAATACAAAAATTAATATGCTAAAAAGTGACTGTATAGTCCATCTAAACCAAGAAACCACATGAGGAAAGGCCAAGGATGGAGGAAATGCAAGAGTGGAAGGAAGGAGGCAATGTAGGGAGGATGTGTGTGCAGAGGGATGATTCCTTGGCTGAGTGTGCTGAGGTGTGTTTGAGGAAGCAAAGCTAGCAGGAGGATACTGTCAATGCCTGCCTTTGATCACATTACTGAAATTGGGGAAAAAACCCACCTCACTAACTAGAATACTGAATACATACTATGTTTTTTATATGGGCATGCATGAACAGACATTATGCTTGTAAGTCTCTGGAAACAGAATTATACTATGTCAGTTAAAATTCCAAACTTGGTAGAAAACAGAAAGTGATTTAGCAACCAACACGTAACTACCCCATTCTTAACTATGAGAATAAAGCTATAGCAGTGAGACAAAATGCAAGAGATTTGAAGGAAACTCAGTTTGATGATGTAGAAAGAAATTAGGCTTGCAATATTTACTATGAAATTAAATTTATCAAATGAAATGACCTCTGAATTCTATTTCTAGATATATAATCAACAAATTCTACATATAGATTCTAGGAGATTATGTGCGCTCAGTAAGAACCAAAAACAAATACATGGATGTGGCCATGGAGAAGAGATGGATGATTTCATTCTGTACACACAAAGATACAATGAAACTTTATCAAGAGTACAGCAATGTAGGGAGATCATGGGTGCAGAATGATGATCTACTGGCTGAGCTTCAAAGAAACAAAGCTAGGAGGCTGTTATTAAGGTTTGGCCCTAATCACATTAGTGAAATTAAATTAAAACCTAACTACAATATTAAATATATAATATGTTTTGTTAAGAAAATAACAGTTTTGGCATATAAAAATTTGAAGGCTTAATCTCCTTTTTTGGTACATAAAAATAACAGTGCCTCTTTTGCTGGCTCCTGTAATTAATTAAAATTCATCATGGGACCTCTTAACACACAGACTGGCATGAATAAAAGACAGGAGGACCAATGTCTGCAAGGCAGCAGTCTGGGAAACTGAAGACCTTATTTCCTTAGGAAGACACCAAGTCACCAATATATAATGCAAAATACCTTTGGGAAACTCCTGAAACTAGACAGCCCTCTGAATTACTTGACGAAAGTGTAAAACAACTGTCTTAATGATGCTCAATGAGCTAGTAAATAGCTGAGAGAGAGAACTAAATGGAATTAGTAAAAAGATGCATGAACAAAATGAGAATATCAAAAGAGGGAAAGTGTAAAGAACATCCAATCAGAACTTCTGTAGTTGAGTGAGTGAGTTGAAAAATACTCTAGAGCAGTTCAACAGCAGACTACATAAGGTAGTAGAAAGAAATGAGAGAAACTGAAGACAAAATATTGCAAATTATCCATTCAAAAAGCAAAGAGAAAGAACAAGGAAAAGAAAATAGTGTGATAGTTTGATGGGACATCATCAAATGGAAGGATATACACATGTCGGGAGGCTCACAAGAAGGAAGAG
Organism: Daubentonia madagascariensis; assembly: GCA_023783475.1. NCBI lineage: Eukaryota > Metazoa > Chordata > Mammalia > Primates > Daubentoniidae > Daubentonia > Daubentonia madagascariensis. Next base: position 201,109 of record JAKFHU010000112.1, on the reverse strand, counting down.
AATTTGAGAACTCATTTGAAGAAATAATTTCCAAAATATCCCAAATTCAAGGAAAGAAATGGATATGTAAGTTTAAGAAGCTCAACCAACTCCAACTTAATATAATCCATAGACATCCCACAAGACACATTAGAAACAAATTATTAGAGGCAATAACAGAGAATATCATGTACATAGGAAAAGAAAAGAGACTTGTATGATTATCCGCCTTTCTCAGCAGAAACCTTTCAGTCCAGAAAGCAGTGGGACAGTATGTTCAAAGTACTTAATGAAAAAATTGTCAACCAAGAATCCTATGGTTTGCAAAATTCTCCTTCAAAAATAAAAAGGAAATTTAGACCTTCCCAGATAAAGAAGAGCTGAGGGAGTTCATTATCCCTCTAGATCTGTCTTACCAGAAATGTTAAAGACAATGTATCAAGTTGAAACCAAAAAAGCCTTAATAACTCCAACCCATAAATAAAGTTCTCCAGTAAAGGCAAATAAATGGACAGATACAGAGACTTGCATACTTGTACCATATTTTCATTACTTGACTTTTTCTCCTACCATTAAAAAGAAAAAACCATGAAAAAATACTATAGACATATATTAATGGAAACACAACATATATAGAAGTAATTCTGAAATCAATAAGAAAAAGTTAGTGAAGATGTAAAGGAGCAGTTTTTGCAGGTTATGGAAATTCAATTGTTATCAGTTTAATACATTACATTATAACTCTAAGATGTTTAATATACTTGTAATGATATCCTTCCCTCCAAAATATCTACAAAATATACAAAAAATAAATAAGGGAGTAAAAGAATGTCTCTGCAAGAAAGCTACAAAACACAAAAGAAAGCAGTAAGTCAGAAACAAGGAACAGAAAATTGTACAGGAAATACACATAGTATGGAACAAAAAGGCAAGAGTTCGGCCTTCTCCATCAATAATACTGGAAATGGAAATGGCTAACTCAACACTCAGCAGACACAGATTGGCTGAATAAACAGGATCCAAAAACTACATGTTTTCCACAGTATACTCACCTTAGATTTAAGGACATAGGCTGAAATTGAAAACATAAAAAAAAATATTCCAAGCAAATGGTACACAAAAGACAGCACAGGTAGCTATAGTAATATAAACTTCAATTTAAAAATCTTTAATTAGAGACAAAGAACGACAATATGTAATAATGAAAGGATCAACTCACCAAGAATATACAATATGTCAATGAAACACCAGAACTCCATATATAAAGCAAACGTTTACCCTACTCTCAGTAATGGATAGAACAATGAGAGAGCTGATCAATAAGAAAGTAGAGGATTTAACTGTCAATATAAACCAGTTGAACCTAACAGACACATACAGAACATACCGCCTCAAAACAACAGAATATAAATGTTTCTGTGACACACATAAAATAATCTCCAAAAATTGACATCATGTTAGGATAGAAAAGCAAATTTTAAAACATTTTAAAAGGCTGAAATCACACAAAGTATATTTTCGTGTCATAGTGGAATAAAACTGGAGATCAACAGCAGAAGGAAAACTGGAAAATCCACAAATATGGGCAAATGAATACACTCTTAAGCAACCAATGGGTTGAAAAAAAAAAATCAGGAAGTGAAATTAGAAAATAACTTCACACAAAGCGGAATGGAAACAGCACACACCAAAGCTTACAGGACAGAAAAAACCCAGAGGGGTTAATGGAGATATCTCCACCTATAAAGGCTTACACTAAAGTAGAAGATCTCAAATCAACAACCCAACTTGACACCTTAATAAAGTAGAAAAGGAAAAAAAAAAATCCAAAGATAGTAGGAAGAAGGAAATAATAGAGTCGAAAGAAACAAAATAAACAGAGAAAAAGCACTAGTGAAAAGCAGGAAAATAAGAGTTCTTACTTTGAATAGAATATGAAAATTGAGGAAATTAACATTAACAAGAAAAAGAAAGTAAATGAAATAACTCAAATAAAAAATGGGATGTGCTGCAACCTCGTCTAAAGGAAAAGAAAAAAAGAAAAAGAAAAATGTGAGAGGGGAAGAGGTGCTGTCACCAAGACGCTGGAACAGAAGGTGAACCACTCACATCCCCTCACAGCAACAAGAACTCTGCACCCACCCACGGTTAAAAGTCTGTCTGAAGGAGCCTCTGAATTCAGGCAGGCGTTTGTGAGGCCCCAGCGGAGCCCAGGAACTGGGAGAGTCATTTTGGGAGTGCAGACCGACACTGGGGGGCTGATCTGCCGAGCTTGCTCCTAGGTTTAAGCCTGGAAATGGCCCAGGCCCCACGGGGTGAGCCTACGGCCACGTCTGGCCTTTAGCCTGCAACCAGAACCATTTGCCAAGGGGTCTGGAAGGAGTCATGTACACTAGTGCCTTGGCAGAAAGCCTTTTCCGCCTGCAGATAATCGGTCTCGGCATTGAACCTAAAAGCTGCCCTGTGGCTGTGCTCCAACCTTCCTCAGGTGAGGTCCAAGCTGAGAGCCACTCTCAGAGGGACCCAGAGGGAGACCTGCTAATACCTCACAGCCCAGGAGTCTGAACCCCCCTGACAGGCTCACCAACCTCCTTCCCACAGCAGATCCAGAAGGGGCTATTCTCACCCCCAGCCCCTCCTGCTTCAATCAGGAAACTTTCTGTGCAGGTTCTGCTAGGAAACATGTGCCCTCTGAGCAACGAGACCAGGCTCTCCGGCGTCTATTCCACTGAAGATTCTGAGGGGGCGCAGCTCTGTACCCTCCCTGCTGCTGTTGAAGAATTGAAAGAAATGCTGATGGGAGTTTATCAAACTGAAAGAAAGGGACTCTAACATGATTGGTTTTCTTGGTTTGGTTTTGTTTTTTTCAGAGACAGGGTCTTGCTGTGTCATCCAGGTTGAGGGCAGGGGTGTGACCAAAGCACACTGAAGCCTCAATCTCCTGGGCTCAAGTGATCATCCCACCTCAGCCTCCTGAGTAGCTGGCATGACAGGCATGCACCACCATGCCCAGCCAATTTTTTAAAAAATTATTTTGTAGAGATGGGGTCTTGCTATGTTGCCCAGGGTGGTCTTGAACTCCTGGCCTCAAGCAATCATTGCCGTTGGCCTCCTAAAGTGCTGGGATTACAGGTGTGAGACACTGTGCCCAGCCCTACAAGACTGTTACGCTAATACTATAATCATAGTGTTTAAAACCACTTATATCTATCCAAGAAAAACTAAAAGGAAAACTCTTAAAAATAATAACCACAACAATTTAAGAGATAATTAATATAAAAAATGTAAATTCTAACATCAAAAATTCAAAATGTGGGGCAGAAGGGAGTTAATGTGTACAGGTTTCTTTTTGTGTTTGTCTGATTCCTTTTTGTGTGATCAATGTTAAGTTTGTATAAATTTTAAATAACATGTAATAACTTGGATTTTCTTATAAGCCACATGGTATCCAGTAAACAAAAACCTATAATAGGTACACTAAAAGTAAAAAGCCACAAATTAAAACATACTATCAGAGAAAACCACTTAACTACAAAAGAAGGCAGTAAGAAAGTAAAAACAGCAGAAAGGAGTTACAAAATCAGGACAAAATGGCACTATTAAGTTCTCACGTATCAATAATATTGATTGTAAATGGACTAAATTCTCCAACTAAAAGACAGAGTGGCTGAATGGATTAAAAAACAAGACCCAACTAGATGCTGCCAAGAAGAAACTCACTTCAACTATATACACATGTGAAGTAAAAGGATCGAAAAAATATTCCATGCAAATGGAAACCATAAAAAAGCAGGACTAGCTACACTTGCATCAGATAAATCAAATTTCAAGCCAAAAACTGTAAAGACAGACAAAGATGGGCATTACTTAATAGTAAAGGAGTTAATTAAGCAAGAGGATAAAACTAATAGTAAATATACATGCACTCAACACTGGAGCATCCAGATATATAAATAAAATATTAATAGATCTAAAGGGCGAGATAAGTCGGTAATACAATAATAGTAGAGGACTTCATTTTCCCCTTCCAGCAACAGACAGACCATACAAGCAGAAAATCAACAAAGAATTATCAGAGTTAAACTACACTCTAGAACGAATGGACCTAGTATGTATTTACAGAACATTTCATCCAACTGCTGAATACACATTCCACTCATCAGCACATGGAACATACTCCAGGACAGACCATACGTCAGGCCACAAAAAAGGCCTCAATAAATTCAACAAAGTCAAAATCAAATCAAGTATCTTTCTGACCACAACGGAATAAAACTAAAAGTCAATCACAAGAGGAACTTTGGAAACTGTACAGACATATGGAAGTTAAATATGCTCATGAGTGACCAAGGGGTCAATGAAGACACTGAGAACAAAATTTAAAAATTTCTTGAAACAAATGAAAATGGAAATACAACATACCAGAACCTATGAAAAAGAACAAAAGCAGTACTCAGCAGGAAGTTTGTAGCAATAAACGCCTACATTAAAAGAAGAGAATTCAAAGAAACAATATACCAATAGACCTCAAGGAACTAGAGAACAAAAACAAACCCAACCCAACATTAAAAGGAAAAAAATAGTAAAGATCAGAGCAGAAATACACGAAATTGAGATTATAAAACAATATAGAAGATCAAAACAAAAAACTTTTGAAAAGATGAAATTGACAAACCTTTAGCTAGAGTGACTAGGAGAAAAAGAGAGAAGACACAAATAAATAAAATCAGAGGTAAAAAAGGAAACATTACAATCGATACCACAAAAATACAAAAGCTAATTAGAGACCATTATGAACAACTACATGCCAACACATTGGAAAACCTAGAAGAAACAGGTAGGTTTCTGGACACAAACAACCTACCAAGATTGAACCATGAAGAAATAAAACCTGAACAGACCAATAATAAGAAATGAGATCAAAGCAGTAATAAAAACTCTCCCATTAAAGAAAAGCCCAGGACCTAATCTATTCACTACTAAATTCTACCAAGCATTTAAAGAATTAATACCAATTTTACTCCAACTATTTCAAAAACTTGAAGAGTTGCTGGGTGTGATGGCTCATGCCTGTAATTCCAGCACTTTGGAAGGCCAAGGTGGGAGGATAGCTTGAAGCCAGGAGTTTGAAATCAGCCTGAGCAACATAAGACCCTACCTCTACAAAAAATGAAAAATATTAGCTGGGCATGATGGCACACGCCTGCAGTCCCAGCTACTCGGGAGGCTGAGGCAGGAGGATCGCTTGAGCCCAGGAGTTTGAGGTTGCAGTGAGCTATGATGATGCCAGTGCAATGTAGCCAGGTCGACAGAGCGAGATCCTGTCTCAAAAAAAAAACTTTTTTTGAAGAGAAGGGAACACTTTCAAAAATATTCTACTAGACGAGCATTACCCTGATATCATAACCAGACAAAGAAAACAAAAAAAGAAAACTCCAGGCCAATAACTAATAAATGTAGGTGGAAAAGTCTTCCATAGAATACTAGCAAACCAAATTCAACAGAACATTGAAAAGATCATTCACCATGATCAAGTGGGATTCAACCCATGGATGCAAGGATGGTTCAACATAAACAAATCAATAAATGTGATACGTCTTATCAACAGAATCCAGACAAAAAGCATTTGATAATTTAAATAAATGCTGAAAAAGTATTCAGTAAAATTAACAACCCTTCAAAATAAACATTCTCAAAAAATTGGGTATAGAGGAACATTCCTCAACACGATAAAGACCATATACAACAAACCCATGGCTAATATCATACTGAACAGGGAATGATTGAAAGCCTTTCCACTAAGATCTGGAACAAGACAAAGATGCCTGCTTTCACCACTTCTATTCTCCATTGTACTGGAAGTCCTAGCCACAGCAATTAGGGAATAAAAAGAAATAAAGAGCATCCAAATTGGAAAGAAAGAAGTCAAATTATCTTTGTTGGCAGTTGATATGATTTTATATTTAGAAAAACCAAAAGGCTCCACAAAAAACTATTAGAGCTGATAAATGAACTTAGTAAATTTGTAAGATATAAAACCAACGTAGAAAAATCAGTAGCACATCTATACAGTAACAGCCATCAACCTGTAAAATAAACCAGGAAAGCAATCCCATTTACAATAGCTAAAAACAAAAAAACAAAATACCTAAGAATCGATTTAACCAAAGTGAAAAACCATCTACAAGGAAAAGTATAAAACACTGACAAAAGAAATGGAAGAGGACACACACACACACACAAAAACAGAAACATATTCCATGCTCATGGATTAGAGGAATATTGTTAAAATGTCTATACTACCCAAAATGATCTATACACTAAATACATCCCCACCAAAACAACAATGACAGGCAGACCCAGTGTATGATGCCTGTAATCTTAGCACTCTGGGAGGCCCAGAAGGGAGGCTCACGAGGTCAGGAGCTTGACACCAGCCTGAGCAAGATTGAGACCTCGTCTCCACAAAAAAATAGAAAACAAAAATTAGGCGGGTGTGGTCGCATGCACCTGTAGTCCCAGCTACTCGGGAGGCTGAGGCAGGAGGATCATTTGAGCTCAGGAGTTTGAGGTTGCAGGGAGCAACCGCTGCACTCTAGCTGGGGCGACAGAGTGAGACTCTGTCTCAAAAAAAAAAAAGAAAAAGAAAAACTGAAAAAAACCCAATGACACTCTTCACAGAAATAGACAGAAGCATCCTGAAATTCATATGGAACTACAAATTACTCCAGATAGCTAAAGCAATCCTGAGCAAAAAAACAAAGTTGGAGGTATCATACTATCTGATTTCAGATTACACTGCAAAGCAATAATAACCAAAACAGGAATAAAAACCAACACACAAACCAATGGAACAGAATAGAGAATCCAGAAATAAATCCACACACTTAAAGCTACTGATTTTCAACTAAGATGATAAGAACATACTTTAGGGAAAAGACAGTTTCTTCTATAAATGGTGCTGGGTAAAGGGAATATCCATATACAGAAGAATAAAACTAGATCCCCATCTTTCACCATCTACAGAAATGAACTCAAAATGGATTAAAGACTTAAACATAAGACCTGAAACTATGAAACTACTAGAAGAAAACGTTGGAGAAATGCTACAGGATATTGGTTTGGGCAAAGATTTTTTGAATAAAACCTCAAAAGCAAAAGCAACAAAAGCAAAAATAGACAAATGAGACTGTATCAAGATAAAAAGCTTCTACACAGCAAAAAATAAAAGAAAACAAAACCAATTAACAAAAGGAGGCAATTTCCAAAACTGGAGAAAACATTTTCAAACTATTCACCTGAAAAGGGATTAATAACCAGAATATGTAAGGAACTCAAACGCAAAACACCAAACAATGTAATTTACAAATGGACAGAAGACCTGAATAGACATTTCCTAAAGAAGACAAATGGTCAACAGGTATATGGAAAAACCATTAACATCTCAAATTATCATGGAAACACAAATCAAAACCAGGATGATGTACCATCTCACCTCCGTTAGAAAGGCTATCACCAAGAAAAACTAAAATGAAAACAAATGCTGGCAAGAACGTGGAGAGAGGGGGATGCCTGTACACAGTTGGTGGGAATGTACAGCCATTATGGGAAACCATATGGAGGTTCCTCAAGGAACTAAACACAGAACTACCACATGACCCAGAAATCCCACTGCTGGGTATATACCCCCAAAAAAGAAAATCAGTATACCGAAGACATAGCTGCATTCCCACATTTATTGCAGCATTACTTACAATAGCCAAGATGTGAAACCAACCCCGTGTCTATCAACTGACGAGTGGATATGGAAAAGAGGTATATATACACCACGGAATACTACGCGGCCATAAGAAAGAATAAAATTGTGTCATTTGCAACAACATGGATGGAACTGGAGGTCACTAGGCAAAATAAGGCAGGCACACAGACCAAAATATTGCATGTTCTCACTCACATGTGGGAGATGAAAAAATGGATCTCATGGAGGTAGAGAGAAGAACGGTGGTTAAAATAGGCTGGGAAAGGCAGGGGAAATGAACAAGGTCAGCCAAGGGGTACAAAAATCATTAAATACTTACGAATAGCTTTATAAGAAAAAAAAAGATTTGTAGACTGAAAACTACAAAACGTTGCTGAAAGAAATAAGAGAAGATGCAAATAAAGGCAGAGAAACCCCATCTGCACAGATTGGAACGATTAACATTGTAAAGACGTCAATAATAACAAACGCAATCTATGCACTCAGTGGAATCCACGGCAAGATATAATGGCACTCTTTGCAGAAATAGATAAATTCAACCTCAATTCATACAGAATAGCGCAGCACCTTGAATAGCAAAGGAAACCTGAAAGAGAACAAAGTTGGGGTTGAACCCTATATGATGTCAAAGTTTGTTACAAACCTACAGTAATCAAAACAGCACTGTATTGGGATAAAAACATATGCCCCAATGAAATAGAATAGAGAGGGCAGAAACAATCCCTCACATCTATCGTCAGATGATCTTCAACAAGGGCACTAAGACCATCTGATGAGAAAAGAACAATCTCTTCAACAAACGGTGCTGGGAAATAAGATATCCATATGCAAAAGAACGAAGACAGACCCTTACTTTACACCATATGCAAAGATTAAATCAAAATGGATCCATGACCTAAACGGAAGATCTAAAAACTACAAAATTCCTAGAACAAAATATAGGCAACAAAGTTTGTGACACTGGATTCAAAAATGATTTCCTGGATATGACACCAAAAGTGTAGGCAACAAAAGTAAAAATAGATAAAATGGATTACGTCAAAATTTTAAAGTACTGTACAGCAAAAGAAACAATCACAAAGGAAAAAGAAAACCTACAGAGAAGTAAATACATTTAAAAATCATATCTGGTAAGGGATTAATACTGGAATACAGAAAGAACTACAAATCAACAACAGAATTATCCAATTAAAACAATGGGCAAAGGCACTGACAGATATGTCTCCAGAGATGATATAAAAATACACTAAGGTATCATGTCACACTTACTAAAATGCTTACTGCGAAAAACAACAGAAATAAGAAGTGTTGGCAGGGATGTGGAGAAAGAGAAACTTGAACCCTGTTGCTAGGAAAGGAAAATGGTTCAGCTGCTATGGAAAGAAGTACAGTTCCAGGACTCCCCAAGGCTATGAAAATCCTCATATAAAATGGTGCAATTTTTGCATATGACCTACACACATCCTCTCCTATGCCTTAAAGCATCTCCACATTAGTTATAATACCTAATGCAATGCCTATACATTTGTCACTTCCTTCCTGTGGATTTAGCATAGTACTAGGTTCCTGGCAAATACAAGCTTTTAAAAAAAGCATCTGGAATTTTAAAAATTTTGAATATTTTCAATCAGCAGTTGGATGAATCCACACAGGTAGAACTACAGATGTGCAACTGTAATTATGGAGGGCTAACTGTATGATGAATCATCAAATATTTAAAACTGAATTATCTTATGAACCAACAATTTCACTTCTGGGTATATATCCAAAATAATTAAAAACAGGATCCAGGCCAGGCACAGTAGCTCAGGCCTGTAATCCTAGCACTTTGGGAGGTGGAGACAGGAGGACTGCTTGAGCATAGGAGTTCAAGACCAGCCTGAGCGAGAGTGAGACCCCATCTCCACAAAAAGTAGAAAAATTAGCTAGGTATGGTGGTGCGCTCATAGTCCCAGCTACTTGGGAGGCTAAGGCGGGAGGGTCCCTTGAGCCTGATAAGGGGTTAATACTTGAATACAGAAAGAACTACAAATCTACATTACTTATAATACCTAATGCAATGCCTATACATTTGTCACTTCCTTCCTGTGGATTTAGCGTAGTACTAGGTTCCTGAGGGTGCAGTGAGCTACAATAACGCCACTGCACTCTACCCCAGCGACAGAGTAAGACCCTGTTTCAAAAAAAAAAAAAGAAAGAAAGAAAGAAAAAAAGTAAGAGCAGGATCTGGAAAAGATATTTGTAAACTCCAGTTCACAGCAGTATTATTCATAACAGCCAAGAGGTAAAAGCAACCCAGATGTCCATCCTAAATAAACAGATAAACAAAATATGGTAAATATATACAATGGAACGTTACTCAACCACACAAAAGACAGAAATGCTGTTCTATGGTAAAGCATGCATAAATCTTGAAGACATTATGCTAAACGAAATAAGCCAGTTATAAAAAGGCAAATATTATATAATTACACTTACATGGAGGTGTATAAAACAGTCAAATTCATACATACAGAAAGTAGAGTAACAGTTGCCAAAAGATGGAGAAAAAGGGATATACGGGAAAGAAGTGACTTTAAAGGGATATTCAAGTGAAACTAAGTAAGAACAACAAAAGAAATATGGTATACATTAACTTTGCTGAGCTCGTACAAATATTACAAAAGTTAGCCTGGGCAACATAGTGAGACCCTGTCTCTACAAAAAATTTAAAAATTAGCTGGGCATGGTGGCACGCGTCTTAGTCCCAGCTACTTGGGAGGCTGAGGCAGGAAGATGCCTTGAGGCCAGGAGTTTGTGGCTATAGTCAGCTATGACTGTGCCACTGCACCCAAGCCTGGGTAATAGAGCAAGACCCTGTCTCAACAACAACAAAAAATTTATAAAACTTATTTGAGAGAAAACAAAAAAGATAATGAGGTTATGGGTAATACTACTACTTCATGTATTTTAGTACATAGCTATTAGCATGAATAAATGAAAATTTGCATGCAATTACCCAAAATTAGTAATTTTGACTTCATGAATATCACCAGGAGAACCCAAGTAACGTTACAGAGAAAATGAGTGAACGACCCACAGATGGAATGACTTGTACAGAAGGGCTCTATTAGAAGAAGAAAGTGTAGAACCACTTACTGGCAGTGCTTGCAAACCCATGAAGGAGTTCATTAGCAATATAAGCAGCAAATGAGAGGCAGAGAACAGGACAGCCTCAGGAGCTGGGTTAACAGGGACCAGGTAAATGTTATAGAAAATTCAGATGGAAAGAAAGACAGAATTCAAAAATCAGATGGGAACAAAACAGTATTCATGTGTTAAATTCAAGAATGCAACTGCTAGAACCTTAGAAATTTTGCAGAAAATACAGGTGATATAATCAAGAGCAGAGAACTCCATGAAGTACAAGAAATGGTGTAAGTTTCCTGAAAAATGCTGAAATACTTAAATATTAATTTAGTATACCAATAATTATTAGAATATACTGTCTGTTCCAAGAAACTAAAAATGAAATTTAAACAATATACACAAATTAGGCTTAGAAATTGAAGACACTATAGAAAATGCAACATGTCTTTTTTTTTTTTCTTTGAGATAGGGTTTCACTATCTTGCTCTGGGTAGAGTGCAGTGGGTAATCATAGCTCACTGCAACCTCCAACCCCTGAGCTCAAGGGATCCTCCTACCTCAGCTTCCCGAGTGGCTGGGACTACAGGCCCGAACCACAGCACCCAGCTAATCTTCTCTATTTTTGGTAGAGATGGAGGTTTGCTCTTGCTCAGGCTGGTTTCCAGCTCCTGTCCACAAGCAATCCTCCCGCCTCAGCCTCCCAAGGTGCTAGGATTACAGGTGTGAGCCACCTCATGCAGCCACAATGTGTCTTAAATAAGAAATTATGATAAGTGAATTTAACACTATATCTGCCATTAAGACAGTAACTTAATAAAGACTATATTCTTCTTCTTTGTGGGGGGTGGGGTGGGGTCTTGCTCTGTCACTGAGACTGGAGTGCAGTGGCGCAATCTCAGCTCACTGCAACCTCGCGCGCCCAGGCTCAAGCCATCCTTCCTGCCTCAGCCTCCTCAGAAACTGGGACTACAGGGGCACACACACATGCCCGATTTGTGTAGAGATGGGGTCTCCTTTATGTTGCCCAGGTGGGTCTCGAACTCCTGGCCTCAAGCGATACTCCTACCTTAGCCTCTCAAAGAGCCGGGATTACAGGCCTGAGCCACCACACTCAGCGTAAGAGTATATTCCTGAGATATCAAAAATTCCTATTATCACACTGTAATAAATTCAACTGACAAAAATGCACGGTAATAATGGGTACTAAGATTTTATCAATAGATCAAAGGGAGATTAAAAAAATTTTTAAAAATAGGTACTAAGATGAAAAACAAGTAAAAGGAGTAACTGAGACTCTGTAGAAAGGTGTGGAGTTTCTGCACGTGTTGATTAACTCCTGTTGAGCCACACCCTCTGCCCTAAGGAAGGAAATCTTCTTGTAAAATACATAAATCCAGAGTCATTCCCTGATACAAGACTTCCACGTTTCAGATATAAAACAAAGAAGACAAAGAGGAGGATAAAAAATACACAACTGGTGATTAAATAAAGAAAATCCAAGTTCATTTATAATACATGGAAACGTACAAGATGAAAGTAGCAGCAACTTAAACAAATGACAGTGGACGTAAAACCAGAGGCGTCATTCCAGCGAGCTGTGCTACCCACGTGGAACCGGGGATCCAATACAGGACTTTCTGTCGACTGTCTTTCCCTTCTGCTGAGTAACAATCTCAGAACAGCCAACCTACTCCCCTCTTGCACACACCACTAAAGGGTGGGTAAATCAGAAACTCAAGAATAGCTGAAGGACCTTGTAAAGTAAGAAGAAATACATATGCTGGTCTCTTCCCAGGTCCTGACACAGAGCCCCTAATCACTTTGTAATTCCTGAGTGACAGGAGCATGGTTTATTCTAACGAGACAACTCTGTGGTCTCTTGGATGGGGCTGGTCAACAGAAAGACCAAGCCATGATTAGAAGCATGAAATCTCCAGCCCCAGTCACCACCTCACGGGAAGGCAGGAGAGGCTGGAGAGTGAGTTAATATCAATGAAGCCCATGTGAAGAGGCTGCCACAGAAATCCATGAACTGCAGGGTTCGGAAAGCTTCCAATGCTGAACACATGGAAATGCCTGGAGAGCAGTGCACCCGGAGCTCCCGCCCCTTCCCGTGTGCCTTGCCCTGTGAATCTCTTCATCCAGCTGTTCATGTGTATTCTTTAAAATATTCTCTAAAATAAGCCAGTAAATGTACATGTTTCCCTGAGTTCTGTGAGCCACCCTAGGAAATTAATCAAACCCAAGAACAGGATCATGAACCCTGAAGCATAGGCAAGTTAGTCATGAGGACAGGTGACAATCGACTACTTGTGATTGGCATGTGAAGTGGCAGGCAGGTCTGGGGACTCAACCCTTAGCTCGTAGCATCTGATTCTAAATCCAGATAGACAGAGTCAGAATTGAATTGAATTACAGGATACCTAGTTGGTGTCCTCCCAAAAATGGGCTGCTGGTGGGGGGAAATCCCCACACATATTAGTGACCAGAAGTGAAGCGTTCTGTGTTCAGTGGTATGTGATAGTAAGAAAAACACTTGGCTTTTCTTATCTCAGACAGACATGAACAAGCAGACAGGGCTTGAGACGTCTCCATGCAGTTTCCAGGGTCCCAGATAGAAAGAAAGAGCAGCCAATGTTTTCCTATCTCCTGATTTAGGTCTTGCAGTTAAAGGTAATGGGGTGGAACCTGAACAGGTCTCGGCATCAGGACTACGGAGGCCCCAGCTCTGGCCTATATGGACAGAGACCTGAGCACCACATGGAATCAAGTACAGAAGAAACGACCTCAGGGGAAGGGACCCCTTGGAAATGGCCCTCCCTGTGCTGCACAGAGCCAGGGGACCAAAGAGTTCACAGAAGCCAGATGACAAGCCGTTGTCCATCATGATAAAGACATTGCCTTTGTCTCTGTTTGAGCTGCAGAACCACTGAGGGCGAAAGGATAAACTATTACACGTCTAAAGAGCAGAGTGATAATGGGGGGGGTGGAGATTTCCGTTCAGACCTCACAGGATTCAAACACTTGTTTTCCCACAGAACTCTCTCACTTGCTGAGAAAATCTCCCACACACTGATTAATGCTGCTCCTCCACTGTGTCCACCTGAGCTCTCACCTGAGTTCACACCTTTGATCCATTCCCCCCAATCCGGGTTTCTTGCTGTTTGCCCCTCACTCTGCACAGTCCAGGGCTCGTTCCCTTGTTCCAACATGGACGTAACACTCAGGTCAGAAAGAGAGATTCCTGCTTATAAAAAGAAAGGAACATGATGTGCTAGGGCTTTTCCAGAATCCCAACCCCATGTTAAGGTAGGAGAGACAACATTACAGGTGCATCAATAAAATATTTCACAAATTCATCCATTAAATATTTACTTCTGAATTTTTAAAGAGCACTGTGAGATGCAGATGTCAACGTCTCTTCCAAGAACTACTGAATTAAAATCACAGGGGTAGAAAACAAGCAATTGGATATTTTAAAAATCTGCCATAAGGTTTTACGTGTACTTCAGTTGTGGAACCACCACTGAGGTATCATAAAGGGGACGGGTAAGGTCCAGATGGCACATATGAAGCTCATTTCTGAATCAATAAAGCTTCAATCTCAGTCAAGCAATGCAGGGGTCCCAAGAGGCAATCAGGAAAAATATAAAGATACACAAGGGCAGATCCTGACTTCTGGAGGGAAGTTATCCTCACCCAGGGAGACCAGGTTCCTATAGTTCTCCAGCATCACGTCCCTGTATAAAGTCCTCTGAGCAGGGTCCAGGCACGTCCACTCCTCCTGAGAGAACTCTACGGCCACATCCCTGAATGTCAAAGGTCTCTGAAATGAAAACACATTTTACCAGGAGTTATGGGGAGAGTTATCTCTAGAGAAAATGAGAAGAGGAGAAGGAGTAAGGATGGATTCAATGGAAATGAGTGACAGATCCCATTAAGGTATTTTTAAGCACACTGTGTCTCCCTAATTCTGTTTTATTACACTTTTCCATAAAAAGGCATAATATCTTCTAAATCAGTGTGGATTTCTCATTCTTGTGGACAAGAAATATACAAATAAAAAATCAACACAGAGTTATCGCTATAGAGGTGGTAGATACTACTTTCAACACACCAAGTGATACTCAGTATCCACCTGAGGTAGAATACAAGCAGTGTCCTCAGAGACAACAATGTCCACGATGCCGTTAAAGAAAAGTCAGAATCTAAAAACCAAGATGATGACAGCAATAGCAGTGACTGAAGCTTTGGAATATTCCCCATGGGCGAGACATTATTCTACAGGATTTAGATGTACTAACTCCTATAACAACATAATACCCAACAAGACAAAGATCTATTCCCATCTTACTAGGACACACTTGCATCACATATACTGTTAAGAAACTCATCCTCAGGCCACATAGTTAAAAGTGCAGACCAAGCACCCAGGTGTCCGGGAATCAGAATTGAAACTGAAAAACCAAACACTTAAATAACAGGTATAATTTACAAAAGTAAATTGACAGCCTGTTGCCCAACTGAAAAAAACTTGAAACAAGTTCAAGGATAACAACATGGAACTCCATAAAAGGTCATTATATATACACATACAAATGCAATCACATACTACGTTACTGTTCTTACTAATAGTTAACGCATTAATGTGACAGTGTAGACCAAATTTAAGGCCATGAAAACTAAGAGATAATTTCAACTGTTTAATATAAAACATATTGACTAAATTCTAATGGGTGTTTGACAAGACCCAGAGGCTTGCTCATCCGTGTACTCATGCATACACGTTTAAATTAAATGAATAAAAGGAACTCTCAATGACATATTTTTTGAATGAGTTTTTCTTCATCATTTTTGCCCATGAGCATTTGAGCATTTATGGGATAATGAAATGTATAAATTCTTAATTTAGTTTGCCAGCATTTTTCTACATTAGGCTAGTAAAAGAAACATACAAACATTAAAAAAAGAAAACCTTTTTTTAATTGAAAAAATTTTACAGTTTACTAAATGGTTTATACACCAGACTAAACAGGATTCACACCTGGAAGATGGGGTGGCTCCATCTAAGAAAGGCAATTAACATAATAAACTACATTAATAAATGAAGGACAAATACCACATGATCATCTCAATTGGTAAGACAAATGCTTTGACAAAACTCAACACTCTTTCATGGTAAAAACACTAAACAAACTAGCAACAGAAGAATACCTCAGAACACTGGATTTGGAAAGGATTTCTTGGAATATAACACCAAAAGCACAGGCAAGAAATGCAACAACAAACAGAACAATGACTAACTTAAAAATGTCTGCGCCTTAAAGGAATCGATGGAAAGAGGGAAAAGGCAACCCACAGAACAGGAGAAAAATTCACAAATCATATATATCTCACAGGGGTTCATACACCAGATTGTTGGGCTTACTCAGGGCGGGAATTCGAGGAATGTGTGCAGGGGAGCGGGGTGGGTGAGGAGGTCAGATGGGGCCCCCAGGACTTGGAGGTTGTAGTGGGAATTACAAGGCTGGGATGGAGCCAGCACACACTGGAAACTGCTCCAGGAAGAGCTTCCCCTCCCTCTGTCAAGAATGTAGTCCCCTCCCTATGCACCCTCACAAAAGCCCACCAGACTTCAGCCCCACACCCTTGAGAGTCCTCACTGAGAGCCCTTAAAACCCCCCAGCCTGTAAGAGCCGGGGTATCTGTCTGTTTTCAGACAAAGGCCCTCCTCAGGTTTCACCATTAAAACCTGTCTTGCCTGCCAGACCGCCTATCCATCTTTCTTTTTCTCCCTCTACCTGACACAGATTATATAAGGAACTTCTAAACTCAACAACAAAAAGCAACCCACTTAAGGAAGGGCAAAGGACTCGAATAAACATTACTCCAAAGAAGATAAGCAGATCACCAATATGAGTATGGAAAGATGCTCATCACCACTAATCATAAGACAAATACAAATAAACATCACCACGAGATAGCACCTCACACCCACTAGGACGGCCATTATTGATAGATAAGAAAGTAACAAGTGTTGGAGAGGATGTGGAGAAATCAGAAATCGGAACTCTTCTGCACAGTTGGTGGAAATGTAAAATGGTGTGATCATCATGGAAGTCAGCAAGGGCATTCCCCAAAAAATTGAAAATTAGAACTACCACATGATCCAGCAATCCCAATTTGCAGTGTATCTATTAAAGACTGAAAGCAGGCTCTCCAAGAGATACTTGCAAACCCATAATCATCACAGCATCATACACAGCAGCCAAGAAGAGCAAGCAACCAACATGCCTATCCACAGCTGAAAGGATGAAGAAAATATAGTATATACATGCAACGGAATATTATTCAGCCTTAAAAAAGAAGGAACCCCTGTCACATGCTACAACATGAATGAACCTCAAGGACATTATGCTAAGGGAAATAAGTCAGTCACAAAAGGACAACTACAGTGTGATTCTATTCACGTGCAATACCTAAAGAAGTCCGATGCATACAAACACAACTAGAAGAGCTACAATACTACAGAGCACGGGGAATCAGAGTTTGCACGGGTACTAAACAGACTTTGAAACAAACTTTCTAGCAGAGATAGTTCACCAATATATGAATACCTACATTCGAGTAACTAACTAAATAACAACATTTAGAAAGACTTCAAAGATGAGGCATAGAACTGCGGAACATAAAACAACTCTTACTGTAGAAGATATGAGGACGTTAAAGACCTCTGTGATGAGAAGTCAGAGCCATTCAAAACAAAACAAATGTATGGGATTTCAATGAATGTGACTGTGCCAGGTCAAAGCAGAACCAACATGATTTTGAAAAGAAAAAGAAAATGGAGGGGTTTGCAAAACTCCACATGAACCTCTTCAGATTTACTGGATCCGAAACATTACAATGAATCAAATAAAATACCTACAATAAGATACATGTGAAAATTCAAATTAAAGAGAGGTAAACAAAATTTTAAACAGTAAAACTTTTGACCTAAATGAAACATAGTATTTCATAATTATGCAAAGTCAAACAAATCAAGATGAATCAAACAGACAAAGGCACAGCAAAAAACAGGAGCCATGAAGAATAGATTTGTTTCACACTAAAAAACTGTATAACCTAAAAAAAAAAAAAAAAAAGACCAGGGCATATATAAAGCATATAAACCATAGAATATAAAATAGATCCTATAATACATGAAAAAAAAATGGAAAATCGACTTTATATATACATGTCCACAAAATAACGAAACCTATGCAGACTCAAAAAAAAACGGGAAAATGGAAATACAAAGGATTGTCACCGTCCCCATTTTTTCAAAATATAAAAAGAACATAGTAGCAAGTTTTGTTTAAATGAGGGAGAAATCTCTGGGTGGGAGAGGGTACCTTCACAGCAGCTGGGGAATGGGGGGAACCTGTCAGATCTAACAAAATAGGAAATACCCCATCCTAGTAGAAGCAATCACTCTTCAACTGCCCAACCTACAGGAACCGTCAGACATCTCCTACGATGGAGACATTCACAGAGGCAGACGCTGCGAAATTCTTTATAACAGCAAAAAACTGTAAAGATCCACGTGTCTTTTTTCAGAGAATGTTCCAATAAGGATGCAAAAGAGCAAGCTATTCCTGTTCACTAACATGAAGACATATAAATTTTCACAACTAGCAGGATCAAGTATCACAATAAAACATCCAATAATTTTTTCTAAACTCTCATAACGATGTGGATCACATCTGTGTAAGACTTGCCCTGACTTCTGCCACAGAACTGACAACAGTGGCTCCCCAGTGACAGCAAAGAGACTGTGGAAGACTGACAAGAGAGGGGACGCTTTACATTTTAGCATCTCAGCTGCATCTTTCTGTAGAGTTTTATCCTAAAACAAACATACATGTGATGTGATGTTTAAAACAAAAAAATATATATTTAATAACCATTGGTGGAGCAAGAATATGGCCCATCTTCTCTGATAACAAAGAAGTTCTGCTACGACATCTGAGCAAAATTATAACCATTTTTACCTAAAACTCGTTTCACAAGAGTCTCTGCAGAAACACCAAAATCTCCAAGGGATGGTGATACTGAGAATGGTTTAAAGAATCACCTGTTACATATTTACTACAAATGCACTATAAAATCAGGCACACAAGATTTCCCCTTCCTGACCTCTTTTTGAAGAATGTAGCAGGTATTTCTGCACATTAATATGTGTTTTCCATGAACACCTTCTCTAATCCTGATCTACAGAATGCTGCATCCAGATGTGGCCCCTAAACAGTCCCTGCTGCCCAACAGCACTGACACCACAGACCCACACCCCGTCTCCAATCCATGTCTGCACGTGAAGCCCTTCCCAGGACCATGCCCAGTGCAGCCTCTTCACAAGCTCATGTCACTGGGTCACGGGGAGATGGGATCTAAGTGGACACGAGAGGGGCTGAGGGAAGGCACGGGTGAGTGTGAGCAGACACGCCAGGCAGGACGCTTCGGAGCCAGAGAAGATCGGAAACTGCAGGGCCCAGCATTTCAGAAAGGAGGGAGACACAGAACGATCCACCAAGAACATCACTTTACCTGAGTAAGAGCCATTCCCGAATCCTCTCTTTTCCTCTCCCAGATTTCTTCTTCACGTAATAGGACTCTTTAGAAGTCAATCCTGAATGTCAAAAATATGCTGTTTACTGTTTAGAATCAACACAACCCCTTCCTGTGCCACAACCACACACACAAGACCTCACCCTGTGGAAAGATAGTCCTCTGCTGCCCACTGCACCAGGGGGGATGCAGGGACAATAAACTCCTACAGAAAGATCAATGGTGAGTTTTTGACCCCTTTCTTCAGACCCTGCTCCCCTCCTGGTGAAGCCCGCCCCCCGCCCCCCATCGCGCGCGCACACACGCTGCAGCAGTGGGGAGCTGGGCTGGACTGAGCTCCCCTCCAGGGCACAGACCCAGCCCTGAAGCAAACCCGATGCATCACCCCTGAGTGGATCACAGGCTGATCTCAGCCCTCAGAAATGGAGGACACAGAGACTTGGTGTTCAATGCTGGATACAGATTAGAATCAACTTGAAATATTATTCAGGCCAGGCCCCAATCTATTTGAATGAAAATCTCTGGTAAGGGAGCATAAGAGATTTATTTGCAAAATGCCTCAGCACTGTAATGTGAAGCCAGGGTTGAGCTTGACTCAGAGGTGTCAAGCCCAGCACACACCCCCCCCAATAGTGTCATCATGCTCTCTCCTCTAGGCCTTGTTGTCAAAAGCACTCAGACAGTAGAAGGAGAAGAAACAAAAAGACACACAAAACACACAACACGGAGGGTGTGTGTGCGTGTGTCTGGAATGTTCAATGGTCACAGAAGACTCCACTAAGAAGTCGGTATCAGAAGACCTGGGGAAGAAACAGTTTTTACCACCTGCAGTTGAGGGGCCAGAGAGACTTCTAGGTAGAGAGGGACAGCCCACAAGAAGGCCCTGAGGCAGGAGCAAACTCAACCCCAAAAAAAGGAAAGAGGCGTGTATGGCTGGAGCAGAGCCAGCTAGGATGACACAAGCAGGAGATGAGGCCAGAAAGGTCCTGGGAAAGCAGAGCAGGGAGGGCCCACGTCTGCAAACATTTCTCTCCCACACCTCAAGAGGATTTTGTATATGATACATTTCCACACTCGTTCTAACTAAATATGTTTTTTCTTTACGTTATTAATTTAAACACTTACAAAAAATGGAATATCTCCTATATTTGCAATACATGCCCTAATACCTATACAGGACACAGCTAAGCCCCAGGAAGTACAGGGTCGACCTCACGTGAGACGTGGGGACACAGGGCACACGTTTAGGGGAGTTCAGGAAGTCCCTTTTGGACAGATGGAGGGGGAGATGCCCACTAGACAGCCCAGCAGAGAGGTGAGGTGAAAACAGACACAGGATTCTGGAGGTCAGGGGAGAGGTCTGCAGGGGAAATGGACACACGTAGGTGGGGGTTAAAGCATGAGATGAGACGACAGGGAAAGGCAGTGGTGGGGACAGAAACGAGAAGAGCTCCAAGGACCAAGCTGTGGGTCATGTCACATTCAGACAACAGGGAGTTCAGGAAACAACACAAGAGGAAAATGGTAAGAGATGAAGGTGACAACAGAAAATTAAAACAAAGAGCAGGGACAGACCAGTCCAAGTCAGTACAGCACAGAGAACACAGGCCTTGAGGAAGGGGGGTGAGCTGGTTAGAGATGATTTTTTTCCTTGACTGTCTGAGATAGGAAAAAACCAAACTGTTTTTACTCCTCTCACACTCAACACACAATACTTCACTTCTGGTCACCAAAATGTGTGGCTTTCCCCACACTGACCAGTTCCCAGAAGACTCCCACCTGGGAATCCCGAACTTTTAACTTAATTCTCACACTATCTTTGAGGACATACTGTCTGATCCCACAGGTTAAGGGCTCAGACGCACAAGACTGTCCTCCTTTCACATGCAGGACCCAAGTAGTAGTTGTCACCTATTCTTCTGGCTGACCGGCTAAACATCATGGTTTGCAAATCCCCTCCTGTGTTTGGTGAATTTGCTAGAACCAATATTCCATCCAGGTGTTTTTCTTTATCCTTTGTAATATTCTTTATAACAAATTAGTAAATCTAAGTAACATGTTTTCCTAGGTTCTGTGAGCTGCTCTGGCAAATTAATACAGACTCAGGAAGGGTCACGGGAATCCCCAATTTACAGCCCCTTGGTCAGAAGTTCAGGTCCCAACCTGGGACTTGTGACTGGCATCTGAAGTGTGGCCAGTCTACGGAACTGAGCCCTAAACCTGTGGGATCTGATGCAAACTCCAGGTAGACAGTGTCAGAACTGAGGTAAATTATAGGACACCAAATTGCATCTGATGGGGAATTGGCTGTTGGTGGGGAGAAATTCCCAATTATTTTGTGAGCAGAGGTGAAGCATTCCGTGTTGAGGGTTCACTGTTGTATTGACAGAAGGGAAAGAAAACACTGTGGTTTTTCCTCCCAGCTCATGACTCCCCCACAACCTACCCCATCCCCAAAAAAGGGAAGTGGGTGACCCACAACTGAATGACACTGCCCTCTGGCTGAATAGGGACTGCAAATGGAAGCCAGGCCCCCACACCAGTAAGATAAAACCCAGCGCTACAGACAGGAGTTTTGCAATTTTCATTCTCATCTCTATAATTTAAATGAACAAATTTTAAATTTCCTAGATTACAAAGGCAGAAATCAATATATCATAACTTAATCATCCACATCCGCCCAGGGCCCCTCTTCCTGCGTTACCTCCCGTTTCCTCCCTCTCTCCCCCCCCTCCTCTGACCCCCCACCTTCTCTCCCCTGCTCTTCCCCCCCTTCTTCCCTCTATTCCTTCTCTCACACCTGATCTGCCCCATTCTGGAAACTTGTCCCACCTGCTTTTGCTCTTTCTCTCCAATCTTTTGATTATCCCCAATCTCATATTTCTGCCTCTTTCTTCCCTGTCTCTCCTCCCCCTCTGCTCTCCCTGTTAAATTCCCTCTTCCCCGTGACACCCCCTTGACCCCACTCTCGGGCCCCCAGGTGCCTAGGCTTCCTCCCTGCTCTGGTGCCCCCTCCTGATGTCCCAGCACCAAATCACCCGTCCCCTCCCCCACTGTCTGAGGTGCCTCCCCCTCTGCTGCCCCCTCCCCATTCTGCCGTCCTTCATCTCTCTCGACATAGAGCTCTTCTGTACATTTCTCTAGTTGCTTCTCTCTCCTACTTTCTCAGCCTCCTCCACTCCTACAGTCTCTCTGCAAATCCCTCCCCCATTCTCTACTTTGCCGTCTGTTCACGTGTCTCCCGCATTCTTCCTTCCTCTTTCTCAATTTTCCTATTTACTCGCACTTGCTCGTAGACGCACACCACAGGGAGGGATGGAACCAGATGCCAGCCTGCGGAAGAGCACATTTGCCGGTGGGGTGGCATTCGGGGAGAACGATGAGCACCAAGGGACACGTCCAAGTCGCACCCCCGCCCCCGCCACGCCGGGTCAGGTGACGTGGTGGCTGTGGGGAGGCCTGGGAAACACAAAGGCCCGACACAGGAGGACGAGGAGCTGGCGTGGATTAAGAGCATCGGAGGCGGGGTCTGAAGGATCCCAAAACCAGGGAGAAGACGCGGCTTCTCCAGGACTGGGGCTGCGGCGCTGCCCCCCAGGGCCGACCAGGGCGAGGCTTGGGGGACGAAACGGTCGTGAACCCACCTGGCAGGTGAGGACTTCACAGGGCGCGGAGGGGTGGAGACGTCAGTAAAGGGATTTAAGCAAAAAACGGGGCGAAAGGAGGTGTGCGCATGGCCCGAAAACAGGAAGAACAGATAAAGGACCAGTCTCTGAGCCACCTTAACAAAACGTAAGTGACCCCCGGACGTTCACGGGGACGTATGAATTTAGTTAGGGTGACGGGAGCGCTGCGGGGATTTTGAGGTCTGTAGGGAGCCCAGGTCATCGGATATGGAAGCGCGGGGGGACTGCGAGTCGCAGACTTACTCCACACAATGGAAAACTCCCGCGCCGCGGTGCGACCCTCACTCCACGCCATCCACTTCCGGGTCTGCAGGAAACTGCGCGCGCAGGAGGGGCAGGGCCGTGAGGTGTGGGCGGGGCCGGGGCGGGGCCTGCGCGTCTGTCCCTAGAGCTCCTGTGGCGTCTCTGGGAGGAGTCTTACAGGCAAGACCTGCCAGTGAGGCCGAAGCTACTCAGCGTTCTTTTTCCATATCTTCCATCTCTGCCACTAATCATCTAAATGGATATCTGAGGGAAGCAAGTTCCAGGGAGTCAGAATGACAAGGGAAGAGGCCTGGGCTAGATTATGCTTAGTTTGTTGATGTGTCTGCTTGAGAAATAGCTAGGAGGCCCCTGGGTCTGGAGCTGAGTGAAGCAGTTCCTGAGATTTTCAAAGGGACAACACCTGGGTTGTAAAGCACTAATGCTAGTGATAAGTTAGGTCACCAAATGTTGTTTTTAAAAAAGCAAAAACTTTTTTTAAATAAATATAAATTATGTACCTCTTCTTTATACTTGTTACTCTATTCCACACTTCAGATGAGTTAATCTGCAATAAATATTATTGACATCATTATATGCTTATGTCAATAATTTCTATACATACTGTAATTCCACATTCACTTTACGTGCACCCTAAATGTAATTAGAAAACATACTTTTTACTTAAAAATCGTAATCTATTTTAGGTCTTTTTTGGTTTTCTCTTTCTAGATGTTCTGTCAAGTTGGATAACAAAGCCTGTAAAATAGTCTTCAGAAGACACTCGGATTTATTTTAACCTAAAGAAAAATTTTGCAAAATATCTAAAGGTATTTGTTAGGCAGGTTAAAAACAAGATTACCAAATTTTAAATAGTCTCATGTCTTCCAGCAATAATTTAATGACACTATCTCTGACTTAATATGTACTAGGAAGTATGGTTTTCTCTCATATCTGGATTTTTGGAAGGTTTCATCCATGGAGATGTGGTAATCCATTGATAAATGGTCATGTTTAGATAGGAAAATTAGCATGTTTAACATATTAGCAAATTAAAATGAGCTGAATGTCCTGCTGTGGCACACAGATGAATACAAAAAGATATGTCAATACATTTTCAAAAGATGTGGTGTCTGGGATAGATTTTGGGATCTCTACAAGGTAGACTATTGTGTATTATGCAATATTGCTAAGTAGCTATATTGCCAAGAAAGAACTTTCAGCACGGACTTCCATGATTCTAAAAAAGGAGATGAGTTGATTGTGGAGCTTTTTGTTGAACTGAGAACAGTAGGTGAGATGCTGATTTATAGCTGAAAGTCAAGAATCTATTTTGTACAGTTCCCTCGGTTTCATGCGGGATTGGTTCTAGGACTCCCCATACTCAAATCCAAGGATGTGCAAATCCTTTATATATAATAGCATAGTATTATATTTGCCTATAACCTACTACATGTCCTCCCATATATTTTAAGTCATATCTAGATTACTTATGATACCTAATATAATGTAAATGCTATGTAAATAGTTATACTGTATATTTTTTATTTGTATTATTTTTTGTTGTTATATATATATGTATATATACTTTAATATTTTTGATCCATGGCTGGTTGAATCCACAGATGCAGAGCACACAGATACAGAGGGCCAACTATATATGGGGAATTGTGTTGCTTTTAACATTTTCAAGGGAACACTATGAACACATTCACAAGAAATAAAAAATATCTCTTGAGTCACAGGAAGATTTCGCCATATGCCTCCCTATAATATCACTATAAGAGAGCCCCAAATTATTAAGGATTCAAACTTTTTTTTAA
This sequence comes from Daubentonia madagascariensis, assembly GCA_023783475.1. Taxonomy (NCBI): domain Eukaryota; kingdom Metazoa; phylum Chordata; class Mammalia; order Primates; family Daubentoniidae; genus Daubentonia; species Daubentonia madagascariensis. Next base: position 175,886 of record JAKFHU010000112.1, on the reverse strand, counting down.
ACTAGAAGTTAATTTTACCTATCGAGTATATATTTTAGGTTGTGCCTCAAAGAAGGAGAATGTACATATTCTAACACAGATGGAACAATGAAAATATTTACCTCTGTCAAAAAACAAATTCAGACTTAGGAGAGATTTTATTCAAAAGGAGTACTGCAGCCAGACGTGGTGGCTCACACCTTTAATCCTAGCACTCTGTAATCCTAGCACTCTAGTTCAAGACCAGCCTGAGCAAGAGGGAGACCCCGTCTCTACTAAAAAAAACAGAAAAAATTAGCCAGGCGTCATGGCACACGCCTGTAGTCCGAGCTACTCGGTAGGCTGAGGCAGGAGGATCGCTTGAGCCCAGGAGTTTGAGGTTTCTGTGAGCTAGGCTGACACAACGGCACTCTAGCCCACCCAACAGTACAAGACTCTGTCTCAAAAAAAAAAAAAACAAAGGTAAATTCCAAAAGGATTACTGCAATAGGAAGAATACTTAAACAACAAGATCTAAAAGTATCCAAGATTCACAGAGAAAAGTACTTTTCTATTATATGAAGAAGTAAACAAGGCTAGAAAACACCAGGTATGCGGCAGTGGATGAGCACCTGGCATCACCCACAGGGAATGTTTTCCCCTAGGCTCAACCTACTCTTGGGGGAGGGGCTGTCAAGGAGGAGAGGTTGTTCTGAATTTCAGTGACCAAGAGTGGTTCAAAGTTCAGGGGTCTGGGAGAAGGACTGAAGCTTAACTAAAATTTGAGTAAGTCAAGTTAACCAATATTGCTCCCACTGATCAGTGGGGACAAACAATTCAGTAATCCTTGATAATACAAAGGATGGGAATTTGGAGGGTCTTTATCTGGCTTTGTTCTACACAAACAAGGGGGCTTTCCTTAGATTTAATGAAGTGCTGTGGGAAAGTGTGGTTCTTTGCAGTGAGGTGTTTCTAGGAAAACAATGGGTTGGTGGGGCAGGGACATGGGTTACAGTGGTTCTTTAATCTTTACTATTTCCTGGGATTATAGAGTTGAAGGAAACTTCAACATTGTCACCACATATTACATCAAGCAAAATTCAAAACATAACAAATATATATGTTCTATTTGAAAAATGGACCGTAACAAAATTTAAACTAAGAATAAAACGAATAAACTTGCCCCATATCACAGTCTTTGAATGGTGGTGAAGGGCCTGAAGTGTTCATTTTGTCTGTGTCGTGTCTGTTCCCGTCACATACAAGAGACATCATTAATTGTTGAAACATGTGGCTGTTAGTATCCAAAGCCAGGGGTCTATGTAACTGTTAAACTGAATAAAAAGTTTGAGTTATATTAAAAATAGGCCAGGCATGGTTACTTATGCCTGTAATCCTAGAACCTTGAGACACCAAGGTGGGACGATCGCTGGAGGCCAGGTGTTTTAGACCAGCCTGAGCAAGAGCAAGACTCCGTCTCTACAAAAAATAAAAAATTACCTGGGTGTGGTGGCCCACGCCTATAGTCTCAGCTACTTGAGAGGCTGAGGCAGGAGGATCACCTGGGCCTAGGAGTTTGAGGTTGCAGTGAGGTATGATCACACCATTATACTCCAGCCTGAGTGATGGAACAAGACCCTGTTTCTAGAAAAAAAATAAATCCAAGTTATAGAGAGATGAACACAAATTTTAAATAGAACGTTAGATCTAAATGAAACACAGGATTTTGTAGTCACGCACTAAATGAGGCCAGATAAAACACACAAAAAAAGGGGGCATGAGAAAGATTTCTGTTTCACACTAAAAAAAGTGTATAACCTAAAAAACAATACCAGCCTATATAGAAAGAATTAAATTACAGAATAAAATAGCTCTTAGAATATAAGGAAAGAGACTTGAACAAACCATTATAATTCATTTTATATAACACATACACAAAACAATACCTACTCAGACTCCCAAATAATTAGAAAATGTAAATGCAAAGCGTTGCCATTTTCCCTTATAACCCGAATATAAAAAGAACGTGGTAGTACGTTTTGCTTAAGTGAGAAATCTCCTGTGGCACTGGTGGGAGAGGGTGCCTTTGTACTGACACCAGGGACGGCATTTTGCCGGATCAGCGAAATAGGCAATGCCCCAGCCTAGAAGACACAATCACTCTTTCAGCTGCCCACCCTGGAGGATCCCTTTGCCATGTGCAGTGAAGTCGCCATGCTCAGAGGCTGCCAGCGCGGCACTATTTACATCAGTGGAAAACGTCAAAAGACCCACCTCTCTTCTTTCAGAGAATGCTCCACCGGGGATGCACAGGGCAAACTATCCTGTTTCCTAGCATGACAACATGTAAATTTTCAAAGCTTGCAGGATAAAATATCACAACAAAATACTCACTGAAGACTTTATCTAAAATCTCATGACAAGGTACAGATACATTTCTACAGGGCTTGGGCTGCCTCCTGCCACAGAACTGACAACAGGGGTTCCCTACTGAGACCTGAAGGAGGGTGGAAGGCTTGACAGCACAGGGTATGCTGTGTCTTAGCGCCTAAGTGAATTGTTGACTGCAGCTTTACTATAAAATAAATATGCACATCATGTGGTGTCTCAAATAAAAGAAACATGACATGTAATAACAATAGGTAGAGTGAGAATATAGCTCCATCTTCACTAATGACAAAGAAGTTCTGCTCTCATGGCTGAGCAAAATTATAACCATTTTTACTTACAACACCTGCAGCACAACAGTCCCCGGATGAACATCAGAGACTCAGTGGGACCAAAGTCCTCAGAACAGTTTAAAGAATCTCCTGTAGTTAGATATTTCTATTAATTTCATATTTTAAAATCACTGAAGGAATAAAACATCCTCTATCACTGATGTCTGTTTCTCAACTTGCCATTCCAAGTCTTAACAGTTCCTAGTCAGAGACATCCAGACTCACCAGTTTCTCTTCAAATGTATCACAAAATCAAGCATACAATTTTTCCTTATTGGTATCCTTTGGAAGGATTTACCAGATTCTGAAGTACGTTAATATATGACTTCCCTGTGCAGCTTCTCTGATCCTGCGATACAAAGAGCTGACAGTGCATCCAGATGTGGCCCCTAAACACTCCCTGCTGCCCAACAACACTGACACCACGGGGCCACACCCCATCTCCAATCCCTGTCTGGGTGTGAAGCCCCTCCCAGGACCATGCCCAGTGCAGCCTTTTCACAAGCTCATGTCAGTGGGTCACCATGAGATGAAATCTAAGTGCAGATGAGAGGGACTGAGGGAAGGCACGGGTGAGTGCGAGCAGACATGCCAGGCAGGACGCTTCGGAGTCGGAGAAGATTGGAAACTCCAGTCCCCAGTCTTTCAGAAAGGAGGGAAACACAGAACAATCCACTGAGAATATCACTTTACCTGAGTAAGAGCCATTCCTGACTCCTTTTCTTTCCTCTTCCTCCTCTTTTGGGCTTCTTCTTCATGTAACATGAGTCTTTAGAAGTCAATCCTGAAAGATGAAAATACGCTGCTTGATGTGTAGAATGTACACACCCCCTTCCTGTGCCACAACCACACACGCAAGAAACACCTCACCCTGTGGAAAGTCAGTCCTCTGCTGCCCACTGCACCAGGGGGGATGCAGGGACAATCAACTCCCACAGGAAGACCAAGTAGTGATTCAACAACCCCTTTTATTAGAACTCACTGCCCTCCTGGTGAAGCCCACACACACCCAGCAGTGGGGAGCTGGGCTGGCCTGAGCTCCCCTCCAGGGCAGACCCAGCCTTGACCAAACCCAATGCAGAGCACAGCCCCCCTCACCCCTCCGTGGATCATGGGGCAGAGTTAAGGCCTCAGAAACGGAGGATACAGAGCCGTGATTCTCTGTACTGGATACAGAATAGAATCAACTTCAAATATTATTAAAACTCAGGCCCAATCTGAGTATGTGCACAGGAATCTCTGGTAAGGGGCACCGAGATGTATCTGCAAAATGCCTCGGCACTCCACTGTGCAGCCAGGGCTGAGAGCAGCACCTCCTGTCTTGTGACCTTCCTCCAGTCCCCCACCCCCCGCCCCCGTCCCCTGTCACCAGTATCCAGAAAATGGAAGGAGAAGGAGCAAAAAGAAACTTGGAGAGAAGCCAATGTGGTCCATAGGTGGGGGTGAGGGTGTGGCTGGAATGTTAAATGGGGGTGGGTCACAGAGGAACCAACAGAGAAGGTGATAGCAAAATAAACACTGTCTCCTTGCAAATCTGTCACCCATCCTCTACTTTGCCACCTCTTCATGGGTCTCCCTCATTCTTCTTTTCTTTCTAAGTTTTTCTATTTCTTCTCTCTTAGTCTCTACGTCTTCCTCCTGATCCCCGTTGCCCACACATTCACAGGGACCGGGGTGGAATAAGATGCCCACCTCCTGGAAAAGCACATTTTCAAGTGGGCTGGGACCCGGGACGGAAGAACACTGGGTGTCAAAGACAGGTCGCGGTCACCTCCTGCACCACGGGCTCAGGGACCGCAGTGACTGCGAAGGGGAGGCCCGGGGAGCAGAAGGGCCGCGCCCAGGAGCAACAGGGCGAGGGGTGGATCAGCAGAGGGTGGGGCCCGCGCAATCCAGCACCGGGAGAGCGCGGCCGCTCCAGAACTGGGGCTGCGGCGCCGCCCTGCAGGCGCCAACGGGGCGAGGCTCGGGGGACGAAGGGCGCGAATCCACCAGCCGTCCCAAACTTAAACGGCGTGGGCGCGCGGCCCGGGAGGTCAGGAAAAGGTTCTAAGAGGGAAAACGGGGCGAAACGACGTTTCTATACGGTCCGATGGCGGAGAGACTGAAGGCAGACACCATCCTCAGGACGATTTTACCCAAAGCGATGCGATCCCCGGACTCGCGCGGGGACGTCTGACTTGCATGACGTGGGGGGAGGTCGGGGATGTTAAGGGCTGTGGGGACCGCCCGATCCCGGCTACGGGACACGCGGGGGCGCCAAGCTCAAGTTTAACCTTAATATAGGCAGAGAAAAACTCACGCACCGCAGCGTGACCCGGTCTCCCCACGATCCGCTTCCGGGTTACAGGACACTGCGCGCGCCCAGGAGACCCCCGTGGGGGCGGGGCCGGGAGGGGCGCTTCGGGCGAGGGGCGGGGCCCGCGAGGGAGGGCGGGGCCGAGGCGGGGTGTGGGCGGGGCCTCGCATCCCTCCCGCTCGCTCCCTGCGCTGCGCTGTTTTCGGGGTTTTAGAGGCGAAACCTGCCAGTGAGGCCGGAGCAACTGAGAGACCTGAGATCTGGGGTCTCCCTGGGAGGGTCACTGTGAGGCGGTGACTGGATCCAGGAATGTTCCTGCTATCAATATTCATTTTGGTAATTTAATCCAAAACCCCTGGAATGGTCTGTTAAGGGCATGCAAACCGGAAGGTGAAACGCAAAACTCTGGGCAGAACGTGGAATTTCATGCTGACGCCCGACACAGCAGCATAGAAATCCTTTCCATTTCGCTTCCCATTCACTCCAGAGGGAGTCAACCCGCGGCTCAGTTCCAGGGACTTGCACAGGGACAACACCCGGGGTGTGTGGCGTGGAGGGCTGAGGCCAGTGGTAAGTTAGGTCACCAACTGTAGCATTCAAAAAAGCAATAACTTGGTAAAAGTAGATATTAATTACGTAGTTCTTCCTTAAACTTCTTGTCTACGCCACACATGAGATGAGTTAACGTCAAATACTCTTCAGAAAAACTTTGTTGACATAATATGGTTACTGCAATAATTTCTAAATGTACTGTCATTTCAAATTCATTTAACATGCATTCAGAAAGTTACTAGGAAACGTTTTTATGTACACATTGCAATACATTTTAGGCCTTTGTTTTCTCTTTCTGAATGTTCTGTCAGGTGTGGTTAACGAAGCCTGCAAAATACACATAAGAAGACATAAGAATTTATTTTCACCTAAAGAATAATTAATGTTGCCCTTTGGTCTCTGGCTGAATGTTGTGGTCCACTGTCAGTCATTTTACTCATGCATCAGCTTGATGTCCTTTTAGTTATAGAGGATTTAAAATACAGTAAGTCAGTGACTCTCATTTGTTTATGCTACTGTATGAAATTTGCAATGAAATACTTATTTCCAGAAAAAATTCTGATGCCATATACATAGTTAAATCCTATCAGTTCTGCAAGCAATTTTAAAGGAAATTGATGACTGTTGTGCCTACATATTTTCATTTACTTCTATATCATTTTTAACATGTTTATATTGTGGATCAATACACATAACATAAAATTCACACTTGGTGACACTTACTACATTCACAATGTTGTGTAACACTCATGACTATCTTCCTCCAGAACATTTTCATCACCTCAAAGGAAACCCTGTACCCAACAAGCCCTCACTACCCATTCCTTCCTCCCTTCTTCCCCAGGCAACCACTAATCTGCTATCTGTATCTATAGATTTGCCTGTTCTGGATATTTCATATGAATGGAATTATAATACATATGACCTGTGTATCCTATATTACTTTTCATTGTTTTCATTTATGCTCTTGAAACTTTGGCTTGTAACACAAGCCTTTTCTGTCTTAGTAATAGTTACAATGTTCTATTCAAATACTAATAGTTATTTTGAAGTTTTCCTATTTTTCAATGATATCTGAATATTTCAAATACCATTAATTTTAATATATTTACAACATAGTAGGATTTTCTGTTAAATGATCTCATCATGATGCTTTTGTTTGTGAGAAATTTTTTACAAATCTTGTAAATTTTTTCTCTGGATATTTTACTATATAGATGTTCTGCCTTTACCAATGTAAATACTGGTAGAGTACATTTTCTTAGAAAATTGCTATTGTTTCAGGGTTTCCAAATCAATATTGATTGAACCATACAATTTATTTAGTGTCTATCAAACTTTAGTGAACCTTATTGTTGGAACAATTTTAGATTTACAGAGAAAAATTGCAAAGATAATACAGTTTCCATTAGCCTCTACATACCACAGTATCATTATTGAGATATTATTGTTACCCAACTCATACTTTATTCAGATTTCCTTAGATTTTACCTAGTATCCTTCATCTCTTCCTGTATCTCCTATATGATACCACATTACAAACAGTGCTCATCTCTGCTTAGTTTCCCCTGGACTTTGACAATTTTTCAGACTTTCCTTGTTTTGGACAAACTTCAACATTTTGAGGAGTAGTCGTCAGGTACAGTGGCATTATCATTGCTGGTACTGGCTACAGCAACTCTTTTGGAACTTGTCTGATGTTTTTCTCATGATTAGACTGGTGTTGTCTGGAAAAAGACCTTGAGCAAAAGTAGTATGTTCATGGTATCATGTCCAGGGTGTACACTATCAACATGTCTTACTGCTGTTTGTGTTTACCATGATCACCTGGCTAAGGCTGTGTCTGTCAGGTTTCTATGCTGTAAATTAAATCTCTACCCTACTAGATCCTGTATTCTTTAACAGGGAGTAACTGTACACAGCCTACACCTGAGGAGTTGGGAGTTATTTTCTGACTCACTGAGAGGGGAGTATCTACATAAATTATTTGGATTTCTTTTGCATGCAAGAGTTCTCTCTTCTTCCCCATTTACTTACTTTTTAAATCATTTATTTATATGATAATAGGCTACCTAATGTTTGTCTTTTTAGAAAAAAAAATTTTGTAGAGACAGGGTCTCACTACATTGCCCAGGCTGGTCTGGAACTCCTGGGCTCAAGCGATCCTCCTGCCTCGGCCTCCCAACATGCTGGGATTACAGGCGTGAGCCACCGCGCCAGGCCTAGTTTTCCTTATCAATTCTTGGTATCATTTTCTTCTTTGCACTCTTACCACATTAACCATTCATCCCAGTCTCTTTGTGACATCTCCTATCTCCCCCCACAATGCAGAAGGGATCCGAAAGCTCAGGGGTCTCAGAGTTAGAAAAGAATTTGGGGTTTTTTTAAATAGAAGAAAATCCAAGGGAGACACAGAATCCAGTGAGACACACGTTTTGCTGCAAGTCCCTCATGGCTGAGACCTCAGCGTTTCCTGCTGTCTCCGTGTGAGCCCCTGTCTCTTCAGGACCCATGGAAATGAAGTCGCCTCTCCAAGCCACTCCAGCCATTTTTCTGCAGATATTTACTGGACATTTGTAATTGTTTCTGGTATCTGAGAACTGGGATAAATTGTTAAAAAAACATTGCCAGGTGTAGTGATGATCGTGATACTGTGGTGAGGTGAGGTCACGGGATCACGAATCTTTATCTTAGGGCCTGCCTGTCTTTCCCTCACACACAGGTGAGATCGTCACAGTTTGTCTGTCATCCTAGCAGCAAGAAGGCGTATGGTGAGTATTTTCTATTTTGTTACAAGAGGCAGTTAAGGGCAAGGGTATAACAGGAATCCAGAGAGGTGCTCACAGTAGACAAAGGATCTTACCTGGTAGACACTGGTCCAGATGCCCCCTTGGCTTGTAGGAATAATTCCTGGGGTGTTTGCTGAGCTTGTGGAGAGGAACTAGAGGCTCGTGACTCTACATCAATCCCTGATGACGCTTAATGTGATTTAATATGATGCACACTCATGATGATGGTTCATGTTTTATCCAGATAGTAAGATAATCTGACATTTAAGCCGATCCATAATTGTATTTCTAAAATACGTTCACCCTAGAAGAATCGCAGACAGTAATTTCAGGATAACAGGTGTTGGTTGAAAACCTCTTCATGTCACGATGAATAAAGATAACTTTTCAAATGATATAATTCTGTGGGAAATGAGTGTGTGAGAAGCGATGGCTGCAATGTGTTTGATGAACACAGTGACTGTATCTCCACAGAAAAAACCTGTGGTCTTTGGATCAGGGCAGAATTATAATCCCTCTAAAAATTAGGCAACAACTATTTGAGTAAAATTTCAAATTGTGATTCTGAGTTGCAGAGAAAAAATTCTTGGACTCCACAGATTGAAGACTGAGATGTATCTTGAGATCTATTTTGTTTAAAAAAAACGTTTTAATATCACCTTAAGATCACCAGATATCTACTATTTAAACTAATTCAGTGTACATGATGCCAGGCCTCCTGGATGCCTTGTTGAGTATTTGTCTTATACTTTAATCTATCTCAATAATTATTACTTATTCCTTGTATAGTTTCAGTTAATCCTTCTTCATTATTACTCAAGTATATGATACGTAATCAAGAATTATTTAACCTCAATCTTTCAGCACTTTATCTCTTATGCGTGTTTCAAAATTCATAGCGTATCCCACCATATTATGATACAAAAATTTTCAGGCATGCTATCATTGCAGTGTTTTCCTGGGATAAGGACAAATACATCATGATATCCATACCTTTTTTTTTTTAAAGACAGAGTCTCTCTGTATTGCCCCGACTACATTGCAGTGGCAGCATCATAGCTCACTGCAACCTCAAACTCTTGGGTTCAAGTGATTCTACTGTGTTAGCCTCCTGAGTAGCTGGAACTACAGGTGCATGCTATGATGTCCAGATGATTTTTTAATTGTTTTTTTTATAGAGATGCCCATGCTGGTCTTGAACTCCTGCCCTCAAGTGATCCTCCTTCCTCAGCTTCTCCAAGTGCTAGGATTACAGGTGTTACTCACAGTGCCTGGCCCAATAACACTGATACATTCTTAGCTAATGTATCCACCATCCTCATCAGTCAGCAGTCAGTATCAAAGCAAGACTCTCCAGCAGCAAAGATTATGAGTCACTGAGGGCTTGGATGATCATTAGCATTTTTAGCAAGGACATACTTTTAAATTAAGGAATATATGTTGTTTATTTAGACATAATGCTACTGCACACTAAATAGACTACAGTATAGTGTAAATATAACTTTTATATGCACTGGAAGACCAAAAACTTCACATGACTTGCTTTGTTGTGATATCCACTTTATTGCAGTAGTTTGGAACCAAACTTGAAATATCTCCAACGTCTGCATGTATCTAAAGTTCATTTAAGTATTAATTCATAGGTAATATTGGCCTATGAAATAAAAGTGTAGACATAATAGAAACTTACCCTGAACACAATTATATATAAAGATTAACCATTTAAATATGACGAGATACAACAAATAAGTGCAGATATTGAGTAGCTTGAGAGAAATAACTGACCCTGTTGGTCAGCACCATGATGAAGTGACTTGCCCTGCACGACACGGATTCAATCCTGTGTTAGCTACTGACTGGGATACAGTTGGATGAATCTTTTAAACTGTTTTGTTCAACATTTCTGCATCTGGGAAATGAGATTATTTCAATACTTCTATCAGAGAGCTGAGGACTCAATCAATTATTATACATAAAGGATTAGTAAACAGTGGTCCTTGGTTTTTCAGAATTATTTTTTTGAGAGAGGTTCTCACTATGTTTCCCAGGCTGGCCTCAAACTTCTGGGCTCAAGCAATGCTCCCACCTCAGCCTCCTGAGTAGCTGGGACTACAGGTGTATGCCACCACTCTTGGCTTTTGTATAATGGATTAATTAATTTTTAAAGACAGGGTCATACTATTTTGCCCAGGCTAGATTCAAACTCCTAGGCTCAAGGGATCCTGTAGCTTCAGCCTCCTAAGTAGCTGGGACTACAGGCATGTACCACTGTAACTGGCATAACAGTGATTCTCACTGTGTCATTGATATAGAGAAAAATGTATATGCAAACATAAGAAAGAGCTTTTTAAATAAAAATATAATTATTAGGTATTTCTTGAAGGAAAGAAATTAAACAGAGAATATTGGATGTCAGTTTCCATGGTAAAAGTAGCACAAATGTCATATTTCCTTGCAAGATTCTCTGGCTCCGAATAGGAATGCCAGCCAATGGGAAGTGACAGACAGGCCTCCAGGGATTAAGAAATGGAGATTATCCCCACCTCACAAACTCTAATTAAAATCTTGCAGACTTTCTCCCATATCTATCATTCTTTCCATATGCTTTTCAGACATGGTTAGCTGAGATGATTAGGTTAGATATAACTCATTAGCCTCCAACAGTTGACTTTCAAACACCTGATCTTAGCCACTCCCACATTAAGAGACTTCAGTTAATCATCCTGCCATATATCAGTTCTTTCACTGGATTAAAGAAACATTCCTTTTTAATTATTATAGAGCAACTAGTTTATATCATCCATTGACTTATGTGTACTTTCATGTCATAAAATTTTGTCTCCAAACAGCACTTTATTTATGTATCCCCTAAATTTTTGTTTTTGTCAATCCCTTGGTCAATTTGCATCCCCTAAATTTATCACTGAAATAGCACATGGAAAAAATTTAGATTCAATGTATCACCTGCATTTCAGTGTATGGAAGGAAAAATAAGGAAAACTCATGTATAAAAATTTTTTTCTACACTTGAAAATGAGCCATGTAATATGCTAATACCTTTAATCTGAAATGGACATTTTTATAGACTTTTGGAAAATGCTCTTATCGTAAAATTACTTAATAATTTTATTGAATAAACATTTCCACATATTATCTTCTGTGAAATTACAATAAAAATACGTTAAGCAATTTATCTGAAGAGTATTCCAAAAACATTTTCAACAATCCTATTGTAGAATGGGATTTATGTGAGCAGCAGGTAAAGGAATGTGGGAAGCTATTAACACGAAGGATATCGTGGCCGGGCGCCATAGTTCATGCTTGTAATCCCAGCTGCATTTGAAATTATAATACAATCCATATTCGTCAACAGTAATGTAGGTGTTACAGTCTCAGAGTATAAAACTGCACTGCTCTGGGATTTTCATTATACCTACATAAGTACCTCAAGTCAGACTACAGAGAGGATGACTCCAGTGCAAGACATGATTATAACCTCTCAATATTGTATGTTGATTCCACCATTAAAAAATTGTTTTAGATCCTTTAACTTTAGGAGCCTAATGCTGCATGGTTATGTCCAATATGAAGTATCCTACTGAGGTGAAATAAAACTATGCTGATAGAACAAACACGATTCACTCATAGTAATAAAAAGGATTAAATTTTATTAATACATAAAATCTATGATACAGTTTGAATAAAACAGTAGGAAGTAATGTCAGCAGTTAAATGTGATTCCTGATCAAGTATATGCTATTGTGGTTCTTCTGATTGAATTCTCCTGTCTGAGAGGTGTTCTCTTTGCAATTTCAAGAATAAGACTTTTTCATCAATTTTGCTATCCAATAGCTATTGCCATTCAATGGAGAAGGTAGCTACTATTTACCCTGCACTACTCCTACTATATAATCATTCCTATGTAACATGGTAGTTTCCTCCAGTTAAAAATTCTAGTCTCGTATGGTATTGGATATCTGCAGTTTATTAGCACATTCCTTTCCTATATACCCCAGTGGCCCTCTGTGAAGGGTGCCCTGAATGCAGTGAGCATGACTGATAACAGTTTTACATTATTCTTAGCCCCTTCCAAATGCTCTTTCATTTTAATATTTAATTTTAAAAGGCAGTGTCCTTGATCTCCAGGAACATGAATAGAAGTCATCCTCACCTAACAAAATAGGCCCTTTCCTCTAGAGTACCATGAAATGATTGTAAGAAGGTGTAACAAAAACAGATTCCAAATTTCAGTTTGAAAGTCAAAAACAGTAAAGTAGCCTTTCCAAGAAACTTGCAATAATGGAATAAAATATTTTATAACCTGACAATAATTGCACATTTCAAATGTCCTTGCACGTTTGATATACGGCATGACTTTTAACATAGTTTGACTTGTAATTGTTATGCAGTATATACCAAAGGTTAATCTTGGAGAATTACAGACTTATCTTTATTCTTTGTATTAACTCTCCAATGTGGAGCGTATTGTTAGAATTAGTTAAATGATTTACAATATCATTAAATTTGTAAGTGTTCTTTTGAGTATAGATTCTTTAATGAATCCTAAGGACACACTTTAGATTAGTGAATTTTTGTCGTTTTTACCCAGTATGAACCTCTCGTGACAAAAAAACTCATGACTGTATGAATAAAAGGCTCAATACATTCACTGTATTTGTGTAGTTGCTCTCCAGTATGAACAATGTTAGGTTCCACAGTTTTGATGCATGAATAAAAGCCTAAGCACGCACCTTATGTTTGTATGGTTTCACCAAACATATATTGGTTTAAGGCCTTAGTGAGTTTAAGGCCAGGTAAACGTCTGTCACATACATTACAATTCTATGAATGCTTTTTAGTATGAGTCTCCTCTTTCGATTCATGCTTGAACTCATAAAGGTTTGAAACCCTCATTGTATTTGTAACATTTCTCTCAAAGTACAAATTCTGTGATGATGTGTAACATGTGAATTGTGGCAGAACACCTTGCCACGTTCATTACATTTGAATGGTTTCTCTCCTGTACAGGTTATCATATGTGCTGTGAGGAGTGAATGTACACTAAAAAAATCTGCATTTGTTAGGTTTGTCTCCAGCAAGAATTGTTTGGAGAATCCTGGTATCAGAATTATACCCTAAGTCTTCCCACATTCAATACATTTGTAAGGGTGCTCTCCACTATGGATTAACCGACAGTTATTACGCCTTAAGCAGTAACTAAAGGCTTCGCTGGTTTCATCACACTTGCAAAGTTTCCTTTTACTATGAATTGTCCAATGTCTTCCAAGGCTTTAATACTGAGAAAATACCTTTCCACGTTAATTACACTGATTACATTGCCATATTAATAAAATTTCCTACAGGATGAAATCTCTGATGATGTGCAAGGTATGAATTGCCACTGAAACCTCTGCCACATTCATTCCATTACATTTGGAAGGTTTCTCCAGTATGGATTACATGATGGTTAGTAAGGCTTGAACGCACACTAAAGGTTTTGCCACACTTGTTACATTTGTAAGGTTTCTCTCCAGTATGAACTCTCCGATGATGTGCTAAGGATGAGTTTAAACTGAAGACCTTTCCACATTCGTTACATTTGTAAGGTTTCTCTCCAGTATGGATTCTTTGATGATTTACAAGGTATGAATTTCGACTGAACACCTTGCCACATTCACTACATTTGTAAGGTTTCTCTCCTGTATGAATTCGCCAATGATTTGCTAGGGATGACTTATGATTAAAGACCTTGCCACATTCATTACATTTGTAAGGTTTCTCTCCTGTATGGATTATCAGATGTTGCACCAGGTATGAATTTCGACTGAATACCTTTCCACATTCATTACACTTGTAAGGTTTCTCTCCAGTGTGAATTCTCCGATGTTGTGCAAGGTGTGCAATTTGATTGAAGACCTTGCCACACTCATTACACTTGTAAGGTTTCTCTCCAGTGTGTATTCTCCGATGACTTGCAAGGTATGATTTTTTATTGAAGACTTTGGCACATATATCACATTTAAATCGTTTCTCTTCGGCATGGATGATTTGATGTATAGTGAAATGTAAGCCCTGATTAAAGGCCTTGCCACACTCATTACATTTGTAATGTTCTGTCCCTATGTGTGCTTTCTGGTTTTGTGTGAATAATGAAGCCATAATATCATACTCATCTTCATGAGAAATGTGGGGTTTGACAGTAGAAGGAATTCTGTGGGGTGGGTAAACGAAGGAGTAATTGCTGATAGACTTCTCTATGTAATTACATTCATAAATTTTCTCTTCAGCCTTAAATAGCTGCACTTCCGGTAGATGGGACTGAAACTTTAATCCAAGCTGATTTTTAATAAACTTGTTTCCTGAGTCCCTTCTATCATGCTGATCTCTTCTACCAGTGAGATTTTCCTTATGGGTCTTACGGACTCTTTTGTAATGTCTTTCAGCAAGTCTCCACTGACACTCAGAGTTATGCATATTTTTCTGGATTTCCCTAAAGCAAAAGTCTTTAATGTCATGGCTTTCGTGCCTTTCCAACATCACTGTTTGGGATATTTCTCCTGTATTACTGTTGTCCTTAGGTGGCAATTCATTTATCACACATATAGAAGAGATACCTACAAGATATAAAGAACCACAGGTTTCTTACAGATGGTCATTAATACCTCCTATAGAAATATATAACATTACACCAAGAGTAACACAGGTATAATAAGCAGAGTTATAAAACCTCCAATTATGATATTTAAGTTTTAGGTAAACGGGTTTTTTTTAAAATACAGAAAAGGTAGTTATACGTAATTCAAAATAACTGCAGGGAACCCTAGTATGAAATAATCTATAACCAAAGCATATTGCACAAACCTATGTTAACTCTGAAAGGAGAATTTTTCTACCATGAAGCCAAAGCACATGGCAATGGGCTGAAAGCACATGGCTATCTAATAATGGAAGAGAATTATGTACTTGTACTTGGAAAACATATTAACTAGCGTCAGAGAAAACACTGTTTGGAATAAATTGAAAAATGAAATCCTATACGACATAATGCAGGCAACTATGGTCTGAATATTTGTGTTGGCCAAAATTCATCTGCTGAGGTCTTATTCACAATTTTGCAGTCTTTACAAACACCATGCAATATTCTTAGCCATTGACCACCACTCCCTTGTTAGAAGAACCTTGACATAAATTATTATTTTTCAAAGAGAAACAGTATGTCCACAGTATTTATGTATCTAACCCCAATTTGCACATTAAGTGAGAAAAATAAGACTTGATCCTGGACCTGCAAGTTCAGACACGTTCTTAGGAACAACTGCTGATCCAAGCAGTACCAAAAACAGTATGTCATAGGAAACAGAGGAGCATAGGAAGGAATGTTTCAAGGGATACAGAAGATCTAAGCTGTGTTGCTACTAGAGTTACTCAGGCATCGTTCATAGATAATGGTATGTGAGTATTCACCCAGGATACATGCTGAATTAGCCACCAGTGAAAATAATGACTTAGGCAATGACCTGCAGAAGTTTTCCAACAGGAGCAATTGTCTTTATTTACACAGTGAGAGTAGTGTGGGTGGTAAGGGGGTCTTGTGGAAATTGGAGCAGTCAGGAATACAAAAATTAATATGCTTAAAAGTGATTGTATAGTCCATCTAATCCAAGAAACCACATGAGGAAAGGCCAAGGATGGAGGAAATGCAAGAGTGGAAGGAAGGAAGCAATGTAGGGAGGATGTGTGCGCAGAGGGATGATTCCTTGGCTGAGTGTGCTGAGGTGTGTTTGAGGAAGCAAAGCTAGCAAGAGGATCTTGTTAAGTCCTGCCTTTGATCACATTACTGAAACTGGGGGAAAAATACCACCTGACAAACTAGAATATTAAATACATTTTTTTTTTTTAAAGAGACATGGTCTTTTTCTTGCTCAATCTGGTCTTGAACTCCTGAGCTCAAACAGTCCTCCGGCCTTGGCCTCCAAGAGTGCTAGGATTATAGGTGTGAGTCACCACGCCTGGCCCATAATGTTTTTTTATGAGCATGCATGAGCAGACATTATGCTTGCAAATCTATGGGAATAGAAGTATACCATGTCAGTTAAAATTCTGATCTTGGTAGAAAAGAGAAGCTGATTTAACAAATAACACAGAACTATCCACATCTTAACTATGAGAATAATGCTATGGTAGGATGGAAAAATGGAAGAGATTTTATAGGAAACTCATTTTGATAATGTGGGAAGAAATTAGGTTTACATGTCTTAAAATATTTCATATGAAATTAAATTTATGAAATTGAATGACCTCTGAATTCTATTTCTAGGCATGTAATCTACATATAGATTCTAGGAGATTAAGTGCAGGTATACTCTCAATGGGATCTAAAGCAAATACCAGGATATGGCCATGGAGAAGAGATGGATGATTTCATTGTGTACACACAAAATTACAATGAAACTTTATCAAGAGGACAGCAATGTAGGGAGATCATGGGTGCAGAATGATGATCTACTGGCTGAGTGGGTAGAGATATGTTTGAAGAAACAAAGCTAGGAGGCTGTTATTGAAGTCTGCCCTTGATCACATTAGTGAAATTAAATAAAAACCTCACTAACTACAATATTAAATAAATAATATGTTAGTTAAAAAGAGGAATTGTGGCATATAAAAATTTGAAGGGTTAGTCTCCTTTTTTGGTACATAAAAATAACAGTGCATCTTTTGCTGGCTCCTGTAATTACTTAAAGTTCATCACTTGGCCTCTTAGCTCACAACCTGGCATGAATAAAAGACAGGAGGACCGATGTCTGCGAGGCAGCAGAATGGGAAACTGCAGACCCTTATTCCCTTAGGAATTCACCAAATCACCAATATACAGTACAAAATACCTTTGGGAAACTCTTGAAACAAGACAGTCCTCTGAATTACTTGACAAAAATGTAAAACAATTGTCTTAATGATGCTCAGTGAGCTAGTAAATAGCTGAGAGAGAGAACTAAATGGAATTAGTAAAAAGATGCATGAACAAAATGAGAATATAAGAAGAGGGAAAGTGTAAAGAACATCCAGTCAGAACTTCCGTAGCTGAAACGCAATGTGTTGAAAAATACTCTAGGGCAGTTCAACAGCAGACTACATAAGGTAGTAGAAAGAAGGAGAGAAGCTGAAAACAAAATACTGCAAACTAGCCACTGAAAAAGCAAAATGAAAAATCAAGGAATAGAAAACAGCGCAATAGTTTTATGGGACATCATTAAATGAAGAATATACACAGGTTGGGAGGCTCACAAGGAAAAGGAAGAGGATTTGAGAACTCATCTGAAGAAGTAATTTCCAAAACATCCCAAATTCAAGGAAAGAAATGGATATACAAGTTTAAGTAGCTCAACCAACTCCAACTTAATATAATCCAAAGACACCCCACAAGACACATTAGAAACAAATTATTAAAGGCAACAACAAAGAGAACATCGTGTACGAAGCAAGAGAAAAGAGACGTGTGACACACAAGGGAACTTTGGATATGATTATCTGCACTTCGCAGCAGAAACCTTTCAGTCCAGAAAGTAGTGGGACAGTATGTTCAAAGTGCTTAATGAAAAAACTGCCAACCAAGAATCCT
The DNA here is from genome assembly GCA_023783475.1 of Daubentonia madagascariensis. Classification (NCBI taxonomy): domain Eukaryota; kingdom Metazoa; phylum Chordata; class Mammalia; order Primates; family Daubentoniidae; genus Daubentonia; species Daubentonia madagascariensis. The sequence continues at coordinate 157,952 of JAKFHU010000112.1, read as the reverse complement.
ATAGTTTGCAAAATTCTCTTTCAAAAATAAAAAGGAAATTTAGACTTTCCCAGATAAAGAGCTCAGGGAGTTCATTATCCCTCTACATCTGTCTTACCAGAAATGTTAAAGAGCGTCTATTAAGCTGAAACCAAAAAAGGCTAGATAGTAACTCCACCCCATTAATAAAGTTCTCCAGTAAAGGTAAATAAAAGGACAGATACAGAAACTTGCATAATTGTACCCTTTTTTCATACTTTGACTTTTCTCTCCTACCATTAAAAAGAAAAAAACGTGAAAAATACTATACACATATATTAATGAAAACGCAACATATACAGAGGGAATTCTGACATCAGTAACAAAAAGTGTTAGTGAAGATGTAAAGGAATAATTTTTGCAGGTTATGGAAATTAAGTTATCAGTTTAATACATTACATTATAATGTTAAGATGTTTAATATACCTGTAATGATATCCTTGCCCCAAAAATATCTACAAAATATACACCAAAATAAATAATAAGGGGGTAAAAGCACATCTCTACAAGAAAGCCACAAAACACAAAAGGCGGCAGTAAGTTCGAAATGAGGAACAAAAAAACACACAGGAAATACAGATAGTATGGAACAAAAAGGCAATAGTATGGCCTTCTCCACCAATAACACGTGAAATGTAAATGTCTAACTCAGCACTCAGAAGACACAGATTGGCTGTATAAACAGGATCCAATTACACATTTTCCACCATATACTCACCTTAGCTCTAAGGATACCGGCTAAAATTGAAAACATAAAAAAAAGATATTCCAAGCAAATGGTATCCAAAAGACAGCAGAGGTGGCTATACTAATATATACTTTAACTTAAAAATCTTTAATTAGAGACAAAGAAGGACAATTTATCATAATGAAAGGATCAACTCACCAAGAATATACAATATGCAAAGGAAATATCAGAGCTCCATATATAAAGCAAATATTTACCCTACTCTCAGTAATGGATAGAACAATGAGAGAGTTGATCAAAAAGAAAGTAGAGGATTTAACTGTCAATATAAACCAGTTGAACCGAACAGACACATACAGAACATATCGCCTTAAAACAATAGAATATAAATGTTTCTGTGACGCACATAAAATAATCTCCAAAATTGACCTCATGTTAGGACACAAAAGCAAGTTTTAAAAAAATTTTTAAAAGGCTGAAATTATACAAAGTATCTTTTCCTGTCATAGTGGAATAAAACTAGAGATCAACAGCAGAAGGAAAACTGGAAAATCCACAAATATGGGCAAATGAATACACTCTTAAACAACCAATGGGTTGAAAAAAAGAATCACAAGTGAAAGTAGAAAATAACTTCACACAAATCAAAATGGAAACACCACACACCAAAACTTATGGGATACAAAAAAAACCTACAGGGATTAATTGAGGTATTTATTGCTACAAAGCCTTACATTAAAATAGAAGATCTCGAATTAACAGCCTAACTTAATACCATAATAAAGTAGAAAAGGAAGAACAAACAAATCCAAGGATAGCAAGATGAAGGAAATAAAAAATATTAGAGCTGAGATAAACAAAATAAAGAATGAAAAACTATAGTGAAAACCAGGAAAGTAAGAGTTTACTTTGAATAGATTAAGAAAATTGAGAAAATTAACAATATTAACTAAGAGAAAAAGAGAGTAGATCAAATAACTAAAATCAAAAATGTGAGAGGGGAAGAGGTGCTGTCACCAAGATGGTGGAATAGAAGGTGAACCACTCACATCCCCTCACAGCAACAAGAGCTTTGCACCCACCCACAGTTAAAAGTCTGTCTCAAGAAGCCTCTAAATTCAGGCAGGGGTTTGTGAGGTTCAAGTGGAGCCCAAGAACTGGGAAAGTCGTTTTGAGAGTGCAGACCGACACCTGGGGGCTGATCTGCCAAGCCTGCTGCTAGGCTGATTTTGCCAAGCTTGCAAAATATAAAATCAACCCCCAAAAATTAGCTATGTTCATATACACTAAGTACGAACAAACTGAAAAGGATATTACAGAAATACTTTCATGAACAATAGCATAAAAATCATTAAATACTTAGGAATAGCTTTATAAGAAAGAAAAAGATTTGTAGACTGAAAACTACAAAACGTTGCTGAAAGAAATAAGAGAAGATGCAAATAAAGGTAGAGAAACCCCATCTTCACAGATTGGAACGATTAACATTGTAAAGACGTCAATAATAACAGACGCAATCTATGCATTCAGTGGAATCCACGGCAAGATATAATGGCACTCTTTGCAGAAATAAATAAATTCAACCTCAATTCATACGGAATAGCTCAGCACCCTGAATAGCAAAGGAAACCTGAAAGAGAACAAAGTTGCGGTTGAACCCTGTATGATGTCAAAGTTTGTTACAAACCTACAGTAATCAAAACAGCGCTGTATTGGGATAAAAACATATGCCCCAATGAAATAGAATAGAGAGGGCAGAAACAATCCCCCACATCTATCGTCAGATGATCTTCAACAAGGGCACCAAGACCATCTGATGAGGAAAGAACAATCTCTTCAACAAATGGTGCTGCAAAATTAGATATCCATATGCAAAACAATCAAGACAGACCCTTACTTTACACCACACGCAAAGATTAAATAAAAATGGATCCATGATCTAAATGGCAGATCTGAAACTACAAAATTCCTAGAACAAAATATAGGCGACCAAGTTCATGACATTAGATTCAGAAATGATTTTATGACACCAAAAGTGTAAGCAACTAGAGCAAAAATAGATAAAATGGATTACGTCAAAATTTTAAAGTAGTGTGCAGCAAAAGAAACAATCACAGAGTAAAAAGAAAACCCCCAGAGAAGAAAATATATTTGCAAATCCTATCTGATAAAGGATTAATACTTGAATATAGAAAGAACTCCTACAAATCAACAATAGAGTTACCCATTAAAAAAATGGGCAAAGGCACTGACAGACATGTCTCCCGAGATGAAATACAAATGACCAACAAGTATATGAAAAGATAGAAAATATGGGTAATTACAGAAATGCAAATAAAAAATACAGTGAGATATCATGTCAGACGTACTAAGATGCTTACTGCAAAAAACAACAGGAAACAAGAAGTGTTGGTGTGGATGAAGAGAAATTAGAGACTTGTGTCCTGTTGGTAATAAAGTAAAATGGGGCAGTTACTATGGAAAAAAGTACAGTTCCAGGACCCCTCAAGGAGATGAAAATCCAACGATCCTTAAGTCTGTTATGTAAAATGGTGCAATATTTGCATGTCACCTACACACGTCCTCTCATGTACTTTAAATTGTCTCTGGGTTACGTATCATACCTAATACAATGCAAATGTATCACTTCTTTCATGGGGGTTCAGCATGCTACTAATACCTCGCAAACACAAGTTTTACTTTTTGAAAGTGTCTTAATTTTTTTTGATCTACAGTTGCTTGAATCCTTGGACGCAGAATCCATGGATATGGAACAGGTTGATATGCAGTGCTGACTATATAATGTATCTTCAAGTACATTAAAATTGAATTATTATATGACCCCGAAATTCCACGTCTGGGTATATACACAAAAGAATTACAGGTCCTGAGGGCTCTGCCCTCACAAATAGATGAATGCCATTATCATGGGAGTGGATTAGTTATGGGTTCCTGATAAACGGATAAAGTTGGACCCCATTTCTCTCTCTGTCTGTGTGTTTGCTTTGCCATGTTAGAGGCAGCATGAGGGTCCTCACCAGATGCTGGCACTGTGCTCTTGGACTTCTCGGCCTCCAGAACTGTGAGCCAAATGAACTTCTGTTGTTTATAAATTGTGCAGACTGTGGTATGCTTTTGTTGTTGCAGGAAGCGGACTGAGACAGTCCTAGAGCTTTGGGGCGGATGCTGGCCATCAGAAGATGGACCAGACCAGTACCTAGGTACAGAGGCAAAGGAGAACACGTGGACTGTTGCCCTAAGAGTGGTCAGAGGCCTTGATTTGCCCCAGGCTTGTGATCCAAGCTATCAGCCTGATATTGTTTGGATGTTTGGCCCCTTCAAATCTCATGTTGAAATTTGATCCCCAGTGTTGAATGTGGGGCCTGGTGGAAGGTGTTTGGGTCATGGGGGCAAATCCCTCATGAAAGGCTTGGTGCCTTCCCCACGATAATGAGTGGGTTCTCACTTTATTAGTTCACATGAGAACTGGTTGCTTAAAAGAGTCTGGCACCTCCTTCTCCCCCTCTTGCTCCTTCTCTCGCCATGTGACACACCTGCTCCCCCTTCGCCTTCTGCCTTGATTGGAAGCTCCCTGAAGCCCTCACCAGAAGCAGATGCTGGCACCACGCTTCTTGTACAGTCTGCAGAACCATGAGCCAAAAAATCTCTTTTCTTTATAAATTACCCAGCCTCAGATATTGTCTTTATAGCAATGCAAATGGACTAATACACAGCCTTTTTTAATTAAAAAAAATAAAGAAAGAAAGAATTACAAACAGGGTCTGGAAGGGCTATTTGTAAACCCATGTTCATAGCACTATTATTCACAACAGCCAAAAGGTGGAAGCAACCCAGATGTCCATCCCAAATAAACAGATAAGCAAAATGTGATATACACATGCAATACAATGGAATATAATTCAGCTTTTAAAAAGGCAGAAATCCTGTTTTATGCTACAAAATAGATAAATCTTGAGGATACTATGCTAAGTGAAAGCCAGTTATAAAAAGAAAAATATTATATAATTCCACTTACATGAGTTGTCTAAAACAGTCAAATTCATACAGACATAAATTAGAATGGTAGTTTCCAAATACTGGAGAAAGAGGGAAAGTGAGTTTAAATAGTCATGGTAATTGATGGAAATAAATTAGAACAAACAAAATAAGATATACTTTAACTTTGCTAAGCTCATACAATGTAAAATATTTTAAAGTTATTTAACAAAATGCAAAATAGATATGGGCTTATGGGCAATAATACTGTATGTATTTTAGTACATAGTTATTAGTATGAGTGAAAGAAAATTCATGTGCCCTTCTCCAAAATTAATAAATTTGACTTCACAAATAGCACCTTACACCTTACACCTTACACCTTATACCTTACTCTCTGTAATAGTAACCTTACAGAGAAAATAACTAGATGACCCACAGTGGGGAATGGTTTGTACTGAAGGGCACCGTTAGTAGCAGCAAAGTGAGGAAACATTTCCTGGCAGTAGCGTAGAAAGGAGGTGGCCAGCAACATAAACAGCAAACAAGAAGCAGAGAACAGGAGGACAGCACCAGGAGGTGAGTTAACAGGGACCAGGTGAAGGTTACAGAAAATTCAGGTGCAAAGAAAGATGAGGAACCAAACAGTATTCATGTGCTAACTCAAGAATGCAATTTCCAGAACCCCAGAAACATTGCAGAAAATACAGGTGATATAAACAATAGTAGAGAAGGTCATGAAATATAAGAAATGGGGTAAGTTTCCAATAAAATACTATGAGATATTCAAATATTAATTTAGCTTATCAAAATAGACATGATGAATCTAGACAGAAGGAATAATTACTAGAAAACATCATTCATTCCAAGAAAGAAAAAGTAAAATTTAAACAATATCCACAAATTATGTTTAGAAAATTGAAAACACACTATAGAAAACTCAATGTGTTTAAATAACAAATTATGGCAAGTCAATTTAATGGTATTTCTGGGATTAAGACAGTAACTTTACAAAAAAAAAGAGCAAATTTTGAGATATCAAAAAGTCCTATTTACACATTGTAATAAATTTAATCGACAAAAGCACACTTCAATAGTAGCTAATCAGTCAGATGAAAGTGATGCAAAGGAATAATTAAGACTATCTTTAGAAAGTTGTGGAGTTTGGGGCCGGGCGCGGTGGCTCACGCCTGTAATCCTAGCACTCTGGGAGGCCAAGGCAGGAGAATAGCTTAAGCTCAAGAGTTCAAGACCAGCCTGAGCAAGAGCGAGACCCCGTCTCTTAAAAAAAAAAAAAAAAAAAAAAAAAGAAAGTTGTGGAGTTTGTATAGGTGTGAGATTAACTCCTGTTGAGCCATACACTCTCCACTATGGAAAGAAATCTTCTAAAATATATATATCAATAGTCACTCCTTGATACAACAATTCCATACACTGCCAATAAAAAAAAGAACACTAAGTTCATCATAAAAATACAGAACTACCAATTAAATAAATAAAAACCAAGTTCATTTATAATACATGGACATGTACAAGGTGAAAGTAGCAGTAGTTTATACAAATGGCAGAAGACATAAAACCAGAGGCATCATTCCAGTGAGCTGTGCTCCCCATGTGGAACTGGGGATCCAATACAGGACTTTCTGTCGACTGTCTTTCCCATTCTGCTGAGTAACAATCTCAGAAGAGCCAACCTACTCCTCTCTTATATACACCAGTAACGTGGATAAAGTAGAACTGAAGAATGGCTGAAGGACCTTGTGAAATAAGAAGAAATACATATATCGGTCTCTTCCCCAGTTCCTGACAAAGAGCCTCTGATCACTTGGAATTTCATGGGTGACAGGAGTGTGATTTGTTCTAACATGGCAATGCTGGCGTCCTGGACAGGGGCTGGCCAAGAGAAAGACCAGGCCTGATTTGAAGCCTGGAACGTTCAAGGACCAAATTCAATCCTCCAGGAAGGGGAGAAGGGCTAGAGACTGAGGTAATATTGATCATGCCTACATGACGAAGTCTCTGTAAAAATCCCTAACTACAGGCTTCGGAGAGCCTCCAAACGCTGAACACGTGGAGGTGCCTGGAGGGTGGTGCACACAGAAAGGCCATGAAGCTCCTCAGCCCTCCCCTGTGCCTTGCCCTGTGAATCTCTTCATCTGCTGTTCATGTGTATCCTTTGAAATATCCTTTATAATAAACCAGGAAACCTAAGTGTTTCCCTGAGTTCTGTGAGCCATTCTAATAAATTAACAGAACCAGAGAAGGGGTCATGGGAACCTTGATTTTAGGCAGTTGGTTGGAAGGAGAGGTGACAACCCACTACTTACAACTGGCGACTGAAGTCCAGGGCAGTCTTGGGGACTCAACCCTCAACCTGTGGGATCTGACTGTAATTCCAGGTAAATAGGATCAGAATTAAATTGAATTACAGGACACCCAGCTGGTGTGGGCCAGAAAATTGGTTGTAGGACGAGAGAAATCACCACACATTTTGGTGACCAGAAGGGAGGTGTTCTGCAATGCATAGTGCGTGACAGGAGGAAAAACACTTTGGCTGTTTCCTATCTCAAATAGACCTGAACAGGCAGAGAGGGCTGGAGACAGCTCCATGCAGTTTCTGGGCCCCAGATGCAAAGGAAGAGCAGCCAATGTTTCCCCATCTCCTGATTAGGTCTCCCAAGTACAGGAAACGGGGTGGAACCTGAATAGGTCAAGGTGTCAGTCTATGGAGGCCTCAGCTCTGACCTATATGGACAGAGAACTCCTTCAAGTACAGAAGGAGACATCACGGGGGAAGGAGGCTCCTTTGAAATGGCCCTTCCTGTACTGCAAATAGACAAGGGACCAAAGAGTTCACAGAAGCCAGATGACAGGGTGTTGTCCACCACGATAAAGCCTTTGCTTTTGTCTGTCTTTGAGCGGCAGCACCACTGGAGGGTGAAAAAATAAACCATTACATGTCTAAAGCACAGAGTGACAAGTGGGGCACAGAAAGATTTCCATTCAGAGCTCAAGGTTTTAAACTCTCATTGTGCCACAGAACTCTTCGACGTGAGGGGAGTTTTCCAAACGCCATCTAATGGTGCAGCTTCCTCTCTGTCTCCGCCCATCTGAGCTCTTACCTGTGTTCACACCTTGGAAATGCCAATAGAATAGTACTCAAACTCTGTAAAATAACTGAAAGAGGTTTATTCTGAACCCCATATGTGCGAACATAGCCTGGAGAGCCACGCCCAAGAAGCCTTGAGCAAGTGGCTTTGCCACGATCGGGCTACAGTTTGGTTTTATATATTTCAGGGAGACAGGAATCACACGTAAAGTCATAAATCAATACATGGGAGGCATATAGGGTTTGGCCCAAAAAGGCAGGACATCTCGAAGAAATGAAGAAATGAAGCTGTGTCTAAAGGCTTGAAATGTTTTAAGTTAAGATAAGGAAGTCTGTTAATCAGAGATAAGCCACCAGACATATACTGGACATATACAAAGATTCAAGTAATCTGTTAAGTAAATTGATGACCTGCAGGTATGGTTTAAGCTTTGTCTTGCACAGCCTCAGGCCTGTTAATGAGTTACAAAGGGTATCTCCAAGAAGGGAGGGGGCATGGTGGGGCACATCTGACCTTCCTTCTCATGGCCAGTAACTCAACTTTAGGGTATTTCTGGGGTCCCCTTGGCCAAGACGGGGTCCATTCAGTCAGCTGGGGGGGAGGGGCTTAAGATTTCATTTTAGTTCACAGACATATTCCCACCCAGCTGGACTTTCTGCTATTTTCAATTCACCCTCTATACTCCAGGGCTCTTTCCCTTCTCCAACATGGAGATAACAGTCAGGTCAGAAAGCGATTCCTGCTTTAAAAAAAATACAAAAAGCTGGTGCTCTTCCAAAATCCCAGCCCCATGTTAAGTAGGGAAGACATTATAGATGGATCCAAAAAAATATTTCACAAATTCATCCACCAAATGTCTACTAGTAAATGCTTAGGGAACACTGTAAGATGCAGACATCTTGCTATCTTCCAAAAATTACTGAATCAAAAGCATAGGCGTAGAAAACAAAGAATTGGGTATTTTAAAAGTCATATGGTTTTACGCATACCTCAGCCCTGGTATGGCGAAGGGTGCAGAACATCTAAACAAAGGGGACAGGTAAGGTCCAGATGGCACATATGAAGCTTTTTATTTCTGAATCAGTATAGCTTCAGTCTCAGTCAAGCAACACAGGGGTCCCAAGAGGCAATCAGGAAAAATATAAAGATACGCAAGGCTAGATCCTGACTTCTGGAGAAAAGTAATCCTCACCCAGGGAGACCAGGTTCCTATAGTTCTCCAACATCACGTCCCTGTATAAAGTCCTCTGAGCAGGGTCCAGGCACGTCCACTCCTCCTGAGAGAACTCTACGGCCACATCCCTGAATGTCAAAGGTCTCTGAAATGAAAACACATTTTACCGAGGGGTTATGGGGAGAGTTCTTATGTTTACAGAAAAAGAGAAGAGGACAAAGGTGAAAGGATTGGTTCACTGAAGTGAGTGTTCTGACAAATCCAAATAAGGTATTTTTGAGCATATTTATGTCTCCCTAATTCTGTTTTATTATACTTTTCCACGAAAGATTCTAATACCCTCTAAATGAGTATGGATTTCTCATTTTTGTGGATAATATAAGAATTATACAAATAAAAAATCAATGCAGGGTTATCTCTACAGATGTGTTAGATATTATTTTTGACACAGATATTCAGTGTCTAGATGAGCTAAAGGATGAGTGGTGACTTCAGAGATGACAACATCCATGGTGCCCTTAAAGAACGGTCAGAATCTAAAATCCAAGACGATGACAGCAATAGCAGTGACTGAGCTTCTGAACACTTTCCGTGTGCTAGGCATTATTCTAAATACTTTATGTGTACTAACTCATATATCAGCATAATAGCCTAGGAGAGAAAGCTCTGTTCCCATCTTACTGAGGACAGAACTGTTTCTCATCCAGTACAAGAAACTCACCTCAGAACAAACAGCTAAAAATGACAGAGCAAGTGCCTGAACCCAGGGGTCTGGGAATTAGAACTGAACCTAAAAAATCAAATAGTTAAACAACAGATACAATTTACAAAAGACAGACCTTTTCCTAACTGAGAAAACTTGAAACAAGTTCAAGATAAGGACATGGAACTTCATAAAAGGTCATTATGTATTTAGACACATTCAAGCAAACACTATGGTACTATTCTTACTACTATTTAACTGATTACCATAACAGTGTAGAACAAATTTAAGGCCACTGATACTATTTAAGACATAATTTCAACTGTTAAAATATAAAGCTTATTGATTAAATTATGGGGGTGTTTGATGGAAATGTTTGCTTGTCTATGCAGTGCTGTGTGCGTGCATGTGCACGCACACTTAAATTAACTGAAGTAAGAGGAGTTGTCTCTCAATGACATATTTTTTTGAATGATTTATCATCGTTTTGGCTTATGTGCATTTCAGCATGTATGGGATAATGAAATGCATAAATTGTTCTTAATTTAGTTCATCAACATTTTTGTACATTAGCTAGTAAAAGAGCTGAGCATGGTGTCGTGCTCCTGTAGTCTCAGCTACTTGGGATGCTGAAGCAGGAGGATCGCTTAAGCTGAGAGTTCAAGACCAGCATGGGGAACATATTTAATACAAGATTTTCTCTCAAAACAAAAAAAAAAAGAAAAGGAAGAAAATGAAAAAAAAAATTTTTAGAACACATTAAATGGTTTATGCACCATGACCAAATGGGATTCACTGCTGGACTACAGGATAGATCAACATAAGAAAGTTAAATAATATAAAATGCCACATTAATATAACAAAGGACAAAAACCATATGATTATCCCAAATGATGAAGAAAAAGTACTAGACAAAATTCAACACCCTTTTATGATAAAAATACTAAACAAAGTAGCCACAGAAGAAAACATGAAGACATTGACCTTGGAAAGGATTTCTGGAATATAACACCAAAAGCACAGGCAAGAAAAGCAAAAACAGACAAATGGAACTAAATCCAACTTAAAAACTTCCTGTGTATCAAAGGTAACAATCTAAAGAGGGAAAAGGCAACCTAATGGAATGGGAAAAAAGATTTGCAAATCATGCATCTGACAGGGATTCATATCCAGATTACATAAGGAACTTCTACAACTCAACAACAAAAAAACAAATAACCCAATTAAAGAATAGGAAAAGGACTTCAACAGACATTACTCCAAAGAAGATAAGCAAATGGCCAACAAGCATATGAAAAGATGCTCATGATCACTCATCATAAGACAAATACAAATTAACACCACAATGAGCTATCACCTCATACTCATCAGGATGCCCCCTATTACTAGAACAGAAAATAATGTGTTGGAGAGGATGTGGAGAAATCAGAACTTCTGTGCACTGTTGCTGGAAATGTGAAATGGTACATCCATCACGGAAGTCAGCAAGGGGGTTCCTCAAAAAATTAAAAATAGAACTACCACATGATCCAGCAATCCCACTTCTGGGGTGTGTATATATTAAAGACTGAAAGCAGACTCTTGATGAACTATTTGAAAACCCATGCTCATCACAGCATTAAACACAATAGCCAAGAAGAGGAAGGAATGAACATGCCTATCTATAGCTGAATGGATAAAGAAAATGTAGTATATACATGCAATGCAATATTACTCAGCCTTGGGGAAAAAAAAGGAAATCCTGTCACATGCTACACAATAGATGAACCTTGAGGACTTTATACTAAGAAAAATAAGCCAGTCACAAAAAGACAAATAGTGTGGGATTCTACTCACATGGAATATGTAAAGTTGTTAAATTTTTAAAAACAAAAAGAAAAGATGGCTGACAAATAAAAAGTCAGAGGAGGAATTAGTGTTTACTGGGTATACAGTTTCAGTGTCCCAATATGACAAACTTCTAGCAATATGTTACCCAATAATGTGAATATACTATACCTAAGATTACTGACCCGTGAACAAGCAAACAAACAAACAAACTTTACTTAAAGATGTATCAAAGACATGATCTAGGACTGGAAAACCCAATTCTCACCGGAAGACATAGAAATGTAAAGACCTCTGTGATGAGAAGTCCAGAGCCATTCAGAGACAAAGAAAATATATGGGATTTCAATGAATCTGCGTCATGTAAAAGGAGAACAAACATAATTGCAAAAAGAAAAAGAAAATGGAGGGGTTTACCAAAGTAAACATGAACCTCTTATAACATTAAATAAAATACCTAAAAAATAAGATATACATAAAAATTCAAATTAAACTGAGACAAAATCAAAATGTTAAACAATAAAAGTTTAGATCTAAATGAAACATATTATTTTGTAATCATGCAAGGCCTTCCAAATAAAGATAAAATAAACAACAAACAAAGGCACAACAAAAAACAGGTGGCATGAGAAAAGAAGATTTGTTTCACATTTAAAAAACGTATAATCTAAAAAAAGGCACCAGGATATGTATAAAGAATATAAACCACAGGATACAAAACAGATCTTAAAATACATGAAAAGAAAATTGAACAAAGTATGAAAATCCATTTTATATATACACGTCCACAAAATAACAAAAACTATGCAGACTTACAAGAAATTGAAAAATGTTAATACAAAGGTTTGTCATTTTCCCCAGGTTTTCAAAATTTCAACATATAAAAACATAGTAGCAAGTTTTATTTAATGAGGGGGAAACCTCACATGTTCTGGGTAGAAGAGGGTATCTTTGCAGCTGGGGGTAAGGGGGAATCTTACCAGATCTACCAATATACTAAATGCTTCATTCTAGAAGTAATCACCCTTTCAAGTGCCAACCTGAAGGAAACTTCAGACATTGTAGGGATGTAGGCACGCATACAGGCAGCCACTGTGACATTCTCTATAACAGTGAGAAGTTATGAACATCCACGTGTCTTTGTTCAAAGAATGTTCCAACGAAAATGTGAAACAGCAAGCTATCTGTGTTTACTAACATGAAAACACGTAAATTTTCACAAGCAGCAGGATAAATTATCACAATAAAACATTCACTGAAGAATTTTTTCTAAAACCTCATAACAATGTGGGATACATCTGTACAAAACTTGCTCTGCCTCCTGCCAAACAATTGACAAAAGTGGCTCCCAAGTGACACTGGAGAGAAGGTGGCAGATGGACAAGGGGATGCTTTACATCTTAGGGTCTAAGCCGCATCTTTGTGTGGAGCTTTACTGTAAAACAAGCACATACAGGAGGAGATGTTTAAAATAAAAAATATACACTTCAATTGGTGGAACGAGAATACGGCTCCACCCTCTGACGACAAAGGAATTCTGCTTCAATATCTGAGCAAAATTATAACCATCTCTACGTAAAACACCTGTTGCAGAAGAGGATCTGCAAGAAAACACAGTCTCCACAAAATGGATGTGCTGAGAATGGTTTAAAAACTTTCCTGCTCCAAGGAAAGAGGATAGCTCAAGCCCAGGAGTTTGCTGTTGCAGCGAGCTATGCTGATGCCACTGCACTCTAGCCCAGGTGCACAGTGAGAACCTGACTCAAAAAAAAAATATATATATATATATATTTATATGTGTGTATATATATACATATTAAATACATAAACAAATTTTAAAAAACTTCCCTGCTCTTAGATATTTACTACAAATGTAGTATCAGAAAAGATTTCCCATGCCTGATCTTTTTCCAGAATTACCAGGTATTTGTGCACATTCAGACATGACTTCCACATGCAGCTTCTCTAATCCTGGTCCACAGAGAGCTGACAGAGCATCCAGAAGTGGTCCCTAAACAGTCCCTGCTGCCCAACAGCACTGACACCACAGGGCAACGCCCCATCTCTAATCCACTTCTGGGTGTGAAGCCCTTCCCAGGACCATGCCCAATGGAGATTCTTCACAAGCTCATGTCACTGGGTCACCACGAGATGGAATCTAAGTGGAGGTAAGAGGGGCTGAGGGAAGGCACGGGTGAGTGCAAGAAGACACGCCAGGCAGGACGCTTCAGAGTCAGAGAAAATTAGCAACTCCAGTGCCCAGCATTTCAGAAAGAAAAAAGATACAGAACAATCCATTGAGAGTATTACTCTACCTGAGTCAAAGCCATTCCTGACTCCTTTTCTTTCCTCTTCTGGGCTTCTTCTTCATATAACCCAAGTCTTTAGAAGTCAATCCTGAACGATAAAAATATGCTGTTTATGTTTAGAATCAACAAACTCCCTTTCTGTGACACAACCACTCACACAGGGAAGACCTCACCCTGTGCAAAGACAGTCCTCTGCTGCCCACTGCGCCAGGGGAGATACAGAAACAACGAACTCCTACAGGAAGAGCAACTAGTGAGTTTTTGACCCCTTTTATCAGATTTTGCTCCCCTCCTGGTGAATCCCACCCCCCCACACTGCAGCGGTGGGGAGCTGGGCTGGACTGAGCTCCCCTCCAGGGCACAGACTTGGCCCTGACCAAACCGGACGTAGAGCACAGCCCCCCTCACCCCTGCGTAGACCACAGACTGATCTCAGCCCACAGAAATGGAGGACACGGAGCCTTGATGCTCTCTATGTTGGATACAGAACAGAATCAACTCTAAATATTATTAAGCCTGGGCCTATCCTAACAATGTAAATAGTAAGCTCTGGTAAAAGGGCATTAAGACATGTATCTGCAAAATGTCTCAGCACCCTAATGTGCAGCCAGGGTTCAGCTTCACTCAGAGGCAGTAAGCCCGGCACACCCCCGACCCTCTGACTCTGCTCCCTGCTTAGGGACATGTCATCACCAGTATCCAGGCAGTGGAAGGTAAAGGAATAGAAAGAAATACGCAGATTATACAACATGGTTCACAGGTGGGGTTGAGGGTATGGCTGGAATGTTAAATAGCAGGCATGTCACAGAAGTCTCCACTGAGAAGGGGATATCAGAACAAAGACCCCGGGAACGAAGGGTGTTTGCCACCTGCAGCAGAGGGGCCAGAGAGTTCTAGGCAGAGGGACATCCCACATGAAGGCCCTGAGGCAGGAGCCACCTGGGCCCCAGGAAAAGGAAAGAGGCCTGTGTGGCTGGAGCAGAGCAAACAAGGACGACACAAGCAGGAGATGAAGCCAGAGGCCCTGGGGGAGCAGAGCAGGAGGGCCCAGGTCTGCAAACATTTCTCTCCCACACCTCAGAAGAACTTTGGAAATGATGTATTTCCTCACCTGTTTTAAGTAAACATGTACTTTTTTCTGTTATTATTAATTAAAACATTTATGAACAATTTAATATTTATTATGTTTTAAGTATATGCCAACGTGCTCAGCTGAGCTCCAGGAAGCACAGGGGCACCCTCATCTGAGATGTGAGGGCTGCAGGGAACACATGTGGGGGAGTTCAGAAAGTCCCCACCTTTTGGACATGTGAAGGTGGAGATGCCTGTTAGATGGCCCAGCAGAGATGTCACAGAGACAACTGGCCAGAGGATTCTAGAGTTCAGGGGAGAGGTCTGCAGGGGACATGAAGACATGTCGGTGGGGTTTAAACCACCAGATGAGATGATAAGGAAAGGCAGTGGGTGTGGACAGAGACAAGAGGGTCAAGGGCCAAGCTGTGGGTGATTCTCACATTCAGAGAACAAGGAGTTCAGGAGACACCAGCAGAGGAAAGTGTGAAGTCATTAGCAGGCAAAAAATTAAAAAAGTAAAACAAGCTGGGCACGGTGGCTTACACCTGTCATCTCAGCACTCTGGGAGGCCGAGGTGGGAGGATCACGTGAAGCAGGATTTTGAGACCAGTCAGGGCAACATACCAAGACCATGTCTTTACAAAAAATTAAAAAATTAGCCGGGCATGATGGTGCATGCCTGTAGTCCCAGCTACTGAGGAGGCTGAGGCAGGAGGACTGTTTGAGTCCAGAAGTTTGAGGTGGCAGTCAGCTATGATTGTGCCACTGTACTTTAGCCTGGGCGACAGAGTGAGACCGTCCCAAAAATTAATTAATTAATCCAAACAGCACAACAGACAGGAAGGCAGAAGATTCGAGGGAAGGGATAAAGGAGAGGCACAAAACGACAAACCACTCCTCTTCCCCAGTCACCCACCTGGGGAAGCACCAAATCTGCCATTCCAGAAAAGACAACAGAGAAGGGAGAAGTGTGTGCATCGGGTGTGCATGTGCTGGGTGGAGAGAGAAACACATTTCTCTAAATGTGACCCCAGTAGCTCATCCCATCTGTTCTACCAACTGCTGAGCACAAGGGCACCCCTTAAGGATGAACAGAGCTGCTCCTTCCTCCAGTTCCTGAGTCTCCCCGCCACGACTAGGGCTGCAACACCACAGTGGTCCCCATCCTCGCCTCAAACTCCCTTCCCAACACCTAGTGGCCCCTTCTCTTCAGAGAAATATCCATTGACATTAAAGCATATTGTCCCTCCACTCCCCAGCTACTTTGTGACTTGTGGGTGTGTGTGCACGCGCACGCTCAAGGGTTGTAACAGGCAAGGAAAGACCAGTAGAAAATAATCACCACTGGCCTGGCAGCAAGAAAGTGGCAGCTGTGTGTTCCTCAGGACGGTTCCAACATAAGCCTTTGCGCTGTGGGTCGCTGTGGTGTCCTCTGTCCTCTGGTTCTTGGGAAAAATCCTTCTGTACATCACGCAGCCTCCCAACCCTCCCAAAAAGAACAAGTTGTTTAGGGGGTGCCTCCTTCATGCCCCTCAGGGTCCTTACCTTCTCCCTGCCCTTCCTGAAGGGAAGCCAGGATCCCTGGCTCTGCACATCACCTGGTGGAAGGCACAGCCCCTCCCACGATGGCAACTGGTCCCTGGTGATGTGCAGAGCCTGGAAGATGCACGAGTGAAGCAGCGACACAGATGGCTAAAATGGGGACACCTCAGCACACTGCCTGAGGACACAGGGTCTGCAGGCCTTTGTAGGCCTCAGTACATCCTTTTCCTCTTATTTTGAGTAAAATAAGTAGGCACAGGAGGTTTCGATCAATTAGAGTTGAAATTTCCACAAGAAATACGGGACCATCCTCATCATCTGCCCTGGCCCCATGGTCTTCCCTGAGGACTACAGCCCCGCCCACAGCCCCAGCATCTACCCACAGCCCCAGAGCAGGAGCTGCAGTCGTCCTGCCAGCAAGGCGGAGACCAAGTCCTCCAATGGAGGGAAAACACAAAAGACTCGAATGGTCGATGCAGAAGAGCATTTCTGACATCGGGACTGATGCAAAGACAATGAAAGCTGAGTAACGTGATAGAGACTGACTGGCAGAGGGAGCCTGGAATGACAGGTGGGAGGGGGTGGGAGACTAGACCTGAAGGAGGAGAAAGGGACAGAGCCATGATGATTTGGGGACAAAAGGTAAAAGCAGGGACAAAGACCTGAGACAGGGAAGGTTTTTGTGTTTTGGAAAATAAAAATGCGAATGTGCCTGGGGCAGAGTGAGCCCTGAGGATGGGGAGCTCCCAGGAGGAGGCTTCGCACTGGCAGGGGCCCTGGTGACACAGGGCTGTGGAGCCACAGGGAGGATGTGGATCCGTCCTGAGGAACATGGGAACCCAGAGGAGGGCTCAATGCCAGGGACTGGCACGACCTGCCTGTAGGTTTAGCCCTGAGAATCCTAATGCAGAGAAAGGCCTCTGAAGGTTTCTGTCTCTGACTCCAGCCTGTTTCTTCCGTTCTTGTGGTTTTGTTTTTATTTCGTTTTTTTATATTTGAAGGACTTATTCCCATTTAAAATTTTAATTACAACTAGGCACTCTCCCCTCCTAGAAGAAAAGCCACACACAGACAAACACTTGATTTGGCCAATCATTTCAGAAGTCAAATGTCAGTCAGATTGAGGTTTTCTGGTCTAATCCCTCACGTCCATGTTACAGGAGGGCTCACTGAGGCCAGAGGGGGAGACATTTCACCAAATTATCCAAGAAGGTCTAAGTTGAGTGAGAAGAATGAGGTATAACTAAATTCTAACACGACGGCCTAGAAAGGCCAATGAGCTGGGTTGGTCTTTATCATATCTCCACTCGAAAATTGCAGACCATCTTTCACATGCCTGAACCCCCCCAAAAAAATTCTCTTTCAATATTCTGATACCATTGATCCCAAACATTTAATTTCTTTTTACAGGAAAATCACAGTCATATATTGGTGTGTGTTAACAATTGTGTGAACACATAGCTACCGGTGTTGAAAACAGTGAAAGATGATTGGTTGTAGAAATAAGTTCTGGGCAAGTTTTTTTAATCAAGAACACATGGACCTTTTAGAACATTGTTCCAAATGAATCCAGCCCATCTTTCAACATTTGCACAGAATGGATTAAAGGGACTCAAGGAAAACATTCACTTCGTCAGTTAGAGATCACAACTTTAACATTATACGAGGAAAGAAAATTGAATAGACTAACTGGTTAAACTAGGTTTTGATTTTAAGGTAAAAGGTCATTGACATCTTTACCAAGTACACTCTGAAACAATCTAAAATCATTTGCTGGTTACCAGAGAACCTTTCCAATAAATACTAACAAGAAAGAGTAGAAAGCATGCAGACCTCCATCTAAACTACACATAATTAATTTCAAAGACAATCTATTTTGAAATGTTTAAAAAGTCTAATAAATTCTGGGGTCAAAGGGAAAAAAATTTGAAAATATATATCTAAAAAAGAATGAAGTGAAGTGTGAGGATCATAAGATGCCACCAAGGCTTATTTTGGAAATAATTATATATGGAAAAACACATTGAATAAACTGAAATTTATCTCAAGCTGGAAAAAACACAATGAATGGAATGAACAGGAAGAAGGAAAAAAAGGTAAATCCATTATGAAATGAAAAGAAAACCACTTTCGATGTTCCTTGTAAAAAGCACCACAAACCAACAGATTCAGTCATTTTTTGCTCTACTTCCCTCCCCCACTCCTCACCCCATTCCCAGAAAGGAGGGTGACCCAAACTGCATGAGTCAAGTCACTGTCCTCTGGCTGAATAGGGACTGCAAGTGGAAGCCACACTCTGATGCCACAATGACAAAATGCACTAGCCTTATAGACAGGGGTTTTGCAATTCTCATGCTCATCCATATAATTTAAACACACAAAATTTAAAGTCGTTATATTACAAGGAAATCAATTATTTTACAACTTAATCATCCATACCCAATCAAGTCACCCGTCATCTGGACGCAGGGTCACCCTCTTTCTGCATTACCTCGTATTTCCCTCCCTCATTCTGCACAAATCTCCCATCCTCACCTCCTCTCTCCTGCTCTTTCTCCCCCCCCCCCGTTTCTGCCCCTCTCCTCTTCTGCTTTCTCCCCTTCCTCCCTCTGTTCCTTCTCTTCCACCTGATCTGCTCCATTCTTAACAATTCTTTAACCTCTTGCTGCTCTTTCTCTCCAATCTTTTGATTGTCCCCAATCTCATATATTTCTGCCTCTTCCTTCCCCATCTCTGCCTCCCTGTTAAATTCCTTCTTCCCTGTTACAGCCCCTTGTCCCCACTCTCTGGCACCCCCACATCCCTAGGCTTCCCCCGCGCTGGGGCGCCCCCTCTTGTTGTCCCAGCACGACGCTGCTCTGTCTGCCCTGGCTCCAAATCATCCGTCCTCTCCCCCGACTCTCTGTCTCAGGGGCCTCCCCCTTTGCTGCCCCTCTCCCCATTTTGCTGTCCTTGGGAGATAAAGGATAAATTTCTCCAGTTGCTTTTCTCCCCCAGTTACTTTCTCAGCTCCTTTCACCTTTACAAATCCCTGACCCATGCTCTACTCTGACATCTGTTTATGGGTCTCCCGCATTCTTCCGTTCTCTTTACCAGTTATTCTATTTCCCCCTCATTCCCGCTCCTGATCCCCTTTGCCCACGCGTGCACAGGGGGGAGGATGGGAGAAGACGCCCGCCTTGCAGAAGAGCACGTTTTCTAGTGGGGGATAATTTGAGACGGAAGAACTTTGGAGTGGCCACAGGCCCCGTCACCTCCTGTGACGCGGGGTCAGGGAAGCGGCGCCTGCACAGGGGAGGCCTGGGGAGCAGAAGGGCCAGGCCCAAGGAGGACAGGGCGGGGGGTGTCTCAGGAGAGGGGTGATGTCTGAGGAATCCCAGCAACAGGCAGAGGACGCGGCCTCCCCTGAACTGGGGCTGCGGCGCCGCCCTCAGGGGCGGACAAAAGCGAGGCTCGGGGGACACGACAGACCAGAACCCACCTCGCAGGTGACGACTTTAAACGGGGCGGGGTGGGCGGACAGGTCAGTGAAGGCTTTTAAGCAGACAAACTGCGCGAAAGAGTCTCCATGGTCCTAAGGCTAAAAGCCTGAGGCAGGACCACCCCCAGGGACGCTTTAAACCCAAAAGGAAGCGACCCCCGGGACTCCCATGGGGACGTCTGTATTTACTCGACGTGGAGGTACGCGGATTTCAAGGCCTGCAGTGACCCCCGGATCCCGCTGAGGGACCGCGAAGAGCGGACTTAAAACAGAGAGGGCCAAACTCACGCGCGGTGTGACCTTCAGTCCACTAGATCCGCTTCCGGGTCTGCGAGAAACTGTGGGCGCCGGAGAGAGGCCAGGCCTGGGCGGGGCCCGGTCCAGGGGCGGGGCCCGCGCCGGGGTGGGCGGGGCGTAGGGCGAGGCCCGGGCTGGGCGGGCAGCGCGGGAGGGCGGGGCTGGGCGGGGCTGGGCGGGGCCTGCGCTTCCCTCCCGCTGGCTCCGGGCGCGGCGGTGTTTTCCGGGTTTGGGAGGCGAGACCTGCCAGTGAGGCTGGAGCAAGCCAGCTGTCTGGGAACTGGGACCTCTCTGGCGGGCTCGACGTGAGGCAGTGATTCGATCCAAGCATGTTCCTGTTATTAAATTTGATTTTATCAATTTAATTCAAGAGCCCTGGAATTGTCTGTAAAGGGGGTGCAAACTAGAATGTGAAATGCAAAACCCCGCCTGGGCGGAATGTGCCATTGCATGCTGACGCCCAACAGAATAGAATAGAAACTCTGTTTCTACTCCCCCCATTCACTCCAGAGGGAGAGAGTCAACCCGGTGCTCAGTTCCAGAGACTTTCATAGAGATAACACCTGGGGGTGGAGGACTAAGGCCAGTGGTAAGTTTGGTCATCAACTGTGGCTTTAAAAAAAAAAAGCAGTAAATTTTGAAGAGTAGATATAAATTCCGTAGTTCTTCTTTACACTTGGTAGTTTATTCTACACTTGAAATGAGTTAATCACAAATACTTTTGAGGTAAACTTTATTGACAATATATGTTTATATCAATGATTTCTAAATATACTGTTGAAAGGTGGTCTAATAACTTAGCAGAGGAAAATATACTATCAAACAGAAAGTAAGAAAAATAAACTCACGACGCAACTACCCTTTGTTTAATTAAAACACGTGTGGCCCAACTTGTTATCTCTGAGTTCTCAACCTTGAAAAAGTTCCTGAGCAAACAGGAGTGGAACTTCCCCTGCCTCCTCAAGAGGAGATGGTACCAGATGCCTCCCGCCATCAAGAAGAAGAAACTAATTTCTGCTATCAATCGGCTTCATGAGAAACAGAAAAGCCAACACAACAGTTTCTCAGGTGTCTTCTGGTAATTGGGCCACAGTCAAACCCCCCTTCCCCCACCAGCCTTCCCTAGTAAAGAGCCAGAGTCATTTGGCCTCAGGGCCAGCCTGTTTCTGGTGCTGCGCCCTCTCTCTCTCTCTCCCCAAGAGTAAGTAAAACTTTGAGCTTCTTTCTATCTATCCTAAACTTTGAGAAATCTTTCTCGCCCACGTGTGGACTTCACACCCTAACACTGTAATATCAAATTCGCTTTACAACGTTCTGAAAATAATTTTAAAATACACTTTCTATTTAAAATTTTTATTATTTAATTTTCAAAATTTTTATTTATTTATTCCTTTTTGTTGTTGTTGAGATACATGATCTAGCTATGCTGCCCAGGCTGAAATGCAGTGGCTATTCACAGACACCATCATTGGGTACTACAACCTCCAATTCCTGTCCTCAAGCCATCCTCCTGCCTCACCCTTTGGAGTAGCTGGGACTCTATATTAGGTATTTTCTTTGTTTTTTTTTTCTTTTTGTTTGAATATTCTGTCAGGTGTGGATAACAAAGCCTGTAAAATAAATAGTCTTCAGAAGATATTTGGATTTATTTTCACCAAGAGAAAATTAATTATGCTACATTACTAAGGGTATTAATATTTGCAGGTTATCTTTTTTATGTGAACCCTGAAACTAGGGGTAAAACTAGATTATCAAATATTAAATAGCTTCATTTCTACCATCAATTTTATGGCAATATCTGTGAGTTAATGGGTACTAGGAAGTATGTTTTTCTGCCACATCCTTAATCATGGAAGGTTTCATCCATCAAAAATTGGTAATTGAAATAGGATCCTGTGTAGATGGGAAAATTAGAAGATTAGCAAGTTAAAACAAGCACAATATCCTGGCATGGCATACAGATAAATATAAGAATATATATAAGGTCAATTTATAAAAGATGCAGTGTCTGGAATAGATTTTGGGATCTTTATAAGATAGGTTATTCTGTATTCTCCAATATTGCTAAATAGCTATGTTGCCAAGAAGGAAGTTTTAGCCTGAAATTCCATGATCTCAAGCAAAGAAATGAGTTGATTGTGAAGCTGTTCATCTCACTCAGAATAAGCTGGGCAGCCAGGCGTGGTGGCTCATGGCTGAAATCCCAGCACTTTGGGAGGCCCAGGTGGAAGGATTGCTTGAAGCTAGGAGTTCCAGACAAGCCTGGCCTCCATCAGTATAAAAACAAATAAATTTAAAAAATAAACTCAGAACAGTAGATGAGAAGCTGATTATAGCTGAAAGTCATGAATCTGTTTTGTATATGGGGAATTTGGTTGCTTCTAAAATTTTCAAAGGAGCAACATGAAGATACTTATGCACAAGAAATTTTGCTTTTAATTACCTTAATCAGAGAAAGATTTTAACATATGTCTCCTTGTAATATCATTATTATAAGACATAGACCAGCTTATTGAAGTGGGGAATAAAAAAAAAGAAAGATGCCAATTATTAAAGATTCAAAACTTTTTAAAAAACTAGGCACTACCTTCACCTTATATATTGAGTAATATATAATTCAATATATACTCAATAATATTGAGTATATATTATAGCCTGCGCCACAAAAAAAATATACACATTCTAACACACATGGAACAGTGAAAATTCCACTGTCAAAAAACAAATCCAGACTCATTTTAGGAGAGAATTTATTCAAAGGGATTACTGCAGTAGGAAGAATGTTCCAATGGGATGTGCAAATGTCCAACAGTGACAGAGAAAAGAGCTTTTCTTTTATATGGAGGAGGAAACAAGGGTAGAGGACATCAGGTGTGGGGCAGTGAATGAGCACCTGCAACAACCTACAGGTACTCAGGGAATATTTTATCCTACAATCAGCCTACTCTTGGCAGGGATGTCAAGGAGAGGTTGTTCTGAATCACAGTGCCCAAGGATGGTCCAAAGTCCAGGGATCTGGGAGAAAGAGTAAAGCCTAAAGTTTGATTAAGTCAAGTTAACCAGCATTGTTCCCATTCATCAGTGGAGACGGACAACTCGGTAATCCCTGATGAGACGACGAAGGCGAGGAATTTGGAGGGTCTGTATCTGACTTTTTCCTATGTAAACAAGGGGCTCTCATGACATTTAATGTAGTGCTGTGCGGAAGCGTGGCTCTTTGAAGTAGCTGTTCCCAGGAAAATAAAATGGAGGGTGGGGAAGGGGTGGTGGTGGTTCTTTAATATTTGCTATTTTCCAGGATTACAGGTTGGAATAAACTTCAACATTGTTACCACATGTAACATCAAGCAAAATTTTAAAAATAATAAATATGCATGTGCTATTTAAAAAATGCAACATGAGAAAATTTAAACTCATAACAATGACAACAAATTTGCCCTATACCTTCCCCTCTGAATGGCATTGAAGGCCCCTGTTTTGACCATGTGGTTCTGTTCCTGTTACATATAAGAGATGACATTAATTGCTGAAAGATGTGCCTGTAAATCTCCAAAGTCAGGGGTCTGTGTAACTCTTAAATTGAACAAAAACCTAGACTTATATTAAGAAAAATAGTCTGTTCTTTTCTGTTTTTCTAATGATCATGAAAAAACATATGCACACAGCTTCATGAATTCTTTGGTCATAATTAGACAATACAATACAAGCAGTAATTAAAATGTCAGATCTTTATAACATTCAAAAATTAATCTAAATTTTCTTGACATCCCCTTTTGTACCATCAGAGCCTTGCTGAACATGAGTAAGAGAAGTTTTCTCTTTCTTGATCAGAAAATAAACTGATGAGAAGAAATTTTTATTAACATGAAGAAAGTTCTGTTGTTTTCTGTGACCTGGGAAAGAAATCTGCAGGTGAATTTGCTTTCAGATTGGGTATATAGAGAGTGCATACAGATGTGGATGAACTAGGTATTACTTTAAAACTCTTTATGTCCACAAACCTGCTGAAAGGTCTTCATGGAATTCCTCAGTGAGGACCTATTGAGGATTTAGTGTATGCATACTAGTAAACACTACCTGAACTCAGTTTTTCAAAAAATTATCCAAGAAATACTCTTTATTCCAATTCAAAATCGTTGAGAAAATGTAATTACAAACAAAAGAATTTTCTCCCGACCCAGAAATCCTCTCTATAAAAGAAAAAAACCCCAGTTGGTGGCTGGTGAATGTCTTTACCTTAATCAGTCCATGTCTCCCTGGACAGCCCCCTTCTTCTCATGAGCAGTGACTCCACAGTCACCTGGTAGATGAGAAATACAAAATTCCCTAATTTTATCAAAAATATATACATTATTTTTACACAGGATTCACTCATTTATCTGCTCATCCATCATGGAGGCTTAAGCACAAGTACAGAAACCACTCTTTTGTAATGTAACTAAGACAGACTGAATTTCTGCCCCAATAACCATAAATAGTAATAGTAATAGTAAGTGAACTATTATGTAATTTCTGTAAGTATGCTTATAATTGAAATCTGATTATTTACAGTTTTTTCAATTGGTTAAAATTATATAGAATGTTTTCATTTGTTTACTTTGATCAACATATATGAGAAACATATCTTTTCAAAATGCAATCAGATCTAACCACACAAAGTTTGACCATCTCAAGAGCATTTCCTCTATTTACATTGTCTTTTATTTTTATTTTTTGAGACAGGGTCTCACTCTGCTTCTTGGGTTAGAGTGCAGTGGCATAATCATAGCTCACTACAGCCTCAAACCCCTGGACTCAAGCGATCCTCTTGCCTCAGCTTCCCATGTAGCTGGGAATTCAGGCATGTGCCACCATGCTCAGCTAATTTTTTGTAGAGACAGGGTCTCACTCTTGCCCAGGTTGATCTCAAACTTCTGGGCTCAAGAGATACTCCCGCCTTGGCCTCCCAAAGTGCTAGGATTATAAGCGTGAGCTACCACACCCAAATATCTATTTATGTTTAGTAAGTAATGTATTGGAGTTTGGATTTATGAATTTATTTTGTACTTTTCATTGTACACAATTTATTTTATTTTACTACCTTAATTTCTTCTGTGTTCATGAGCTTGTGACAGGCACATGGCTTCTGGAACAAAAAAGGCCGAGGATTTTTCATGAGCTGGGTAGGGGACATGAGAAGATACCCAGTAACAAAGGTGTTGGCCTAAGTGTTGTCCAGAAGGGTTTTAAAAATATTCACTGTCAAACTCTGAAAACAGTAAAAGAAATCCAAACATTTGGATTGTGGGTCTTTTGGGCTATTAGAGAGCATTTATCCCACACTTAGCCCAATGGTTGAGACCACTCTATAGACTTATTAGAAACGGGGCCTGCTGGGGCTGAGACACACCTCAGCAAGTAGGTTCTGAAGAAGTTAATGTGCTAGCATGGCAGGCACAAGCCTTAGCCACCCCTTTAGAGGGCATGGCTATGACTTTGGACGTTACTGCTACTCCTGAAGGTCTGAGTTGGGCCTTATGGCAACCAGCCTGGACTGCTATATCAGTCCCTTTAGGATTTTGGTTGCAATTATAGAAAAGGGCCAAAACCAGATACTCTCCCACTGAACAAGTGCTAGCAGTATATAGTGCTTTATAGCTGGTGGAACCGTTAACAAAGACCCTTCCTGTGACTATGAGAATGGGTCTACCAATCAAGGGATGGATAAAAGGATTATTTAAATGACCCATCTCTGCTGTAGTCCCAATACCTACCTTGAATAAATGGCATGCCTATTTGCAACAATAAAGTATTCTGGCAACAAGTTTCTTAGGAATTGCATGCTGTATTAGGCCCTGTTACATATCGGCAGTCAAAGTACACTCCTTTACTGACTCTTACTCTGGTGCCTGACACTGTAAGAGGAGTGCTACCCATCTTGGACGATGCTTGGTACACAGATGGCTCTAGCAGGGGAAATCCCTATGTCTGGATCACTGTTGCAATACAACTACAGACTGATACAATCTGGTTTGATATGGGTACCAATAAGAGTAGTCAATGGGCTGAATTGAAGCTACTTGGTTAGTAATCACACATGAGCCTTGGCCCTTTACCATCTGTACTGATAGTTGGGCTGTCTTTAAAGGTTTAACTATGTGGCTAGCCCAATGGGAATGAGAAAAATGGATGATTATGCACAAACCTGTATGGGGCATGAACATGTGGCAAGACATATGGGGGAAGCTGTAACACCCTGTGGCTGATTTAACTGTATTTCATGTAGCCCCACACAAAAAAGACTCACTTCCAGGAATCACAGAAGTTGATACCCTAAAAAATTAGAAGCATTGTGCTGGCCCAGGCCACTGAAACAGCAACATTGGTACATAACAGAAGTGGTCACAGAAGTGCAGTAGTAGGCCGGGAGATAAAGCCAAGGGGGAAGGATTGCTCATAAAATATAGTGACCTCCTAACAGCTGTAGCAAATTGTTCACCACATTCTTGATTGCATCTGCGGCATAAACCTTATCAAGCAGGACACATTCATAGGGCTGTCCACCTTGTAACAGATTGGCAAGTGGATTATATAGAATGTCTTCCTGTAAGTCAAGGCCTAGTGTATGTATTAACCTGTGTAGATACTGCTACTGGATTGCTGCAAAGTTTTCCTTGCAAGCGAGCTAATCAAGTCAGTACTATTAAAGGTTTCAGAGGCTTTCAGTACTATGTATAGATATCCCGGGTGCATTGACAGTGACTGAGGGACCTATTTTGCTGGATATGATGTGCAGGACTAAGCCATGGGACATGACATAGCATGGTACTTTCATCTCCCATATAACCTCCAAGCAATAGGGTTAATTGAAAGGAAAATCTGTTGGAAGCGAAAGTTTTGAACATTAATGGGCAAACTTACCTTGCACGGGTAGATGGATGTGTCACCTGTAGCCCTCATTTCTTTAAATTCAGAAAAAGGTAGGGACACCTGTCCCATATGACTAGTGGGGACAACTGTCCCCCAAGCCTACCACTGTTCATATATGGATAACTGAAGCAACTGCATTGCTTTCAGACCTCGTCGACAACCATTGTGTTTTGTGCATGAAGATGCCAATGGAATGTCCCCTAATGGGGAGGGGACACTCCACTGGGGCTTAGAATGGCAAATACCCCCTGGCTGGACAGGTTATTTCCTGCCAGAGAGTGGGAAGTATCCTGGACAGTTTGAGTGGTCTCCGTTGATAGTATTAAACACTGGACTGAATCATACATTATACGTGGTCAGGAGAAATGCCCATAACCCATGGCACAGTGGTGGGCACCTTCGTATGTTGTACTCCCAGCCAAATTACTCTAACTATGGCTAACACTTCATCCTCTGGTATACATCCTCTGATATACACGTATGGTATACTGCTGCTTTACAAAAACCAAGCGCTGCATCTTTGTTAACTACCCTCAATGAAGCAACTACTGTAATCTTAATAGATGGAGAAGACCTTCCTTTGCAAGTACCCACTAAGTTTCTTTCCATTCTTACTTTTCATGGTCGGTTGCTACTATCACCAGCTGTTGCCTATGAAGCAAACCTTTTCCTACAATGGGCCCAAGACCATTTTTTGATGGCTTCCAGAAAAACACCTGTTTGGTATGCCACCTCAGAACCCTCTGAAGCTTCTGGCCTGCCATAGTGGGTATCTCCCTTCCAAGCGTGAGATTGGATAGAATATCAGAAATATGTTACTGCGTCCCCAAATTACAAGATGGTATTGAATACAAATATGACTAGAGATAAAATAACCATGGCCCATTAGTACTACCCCCTTTTTTTCTTTTCTGAGATAAGTTCTTGCTATATCTCCCAGGCTGGTCTCAAACTCCTGGGCTCAAGCGATCCTCCTGCCTCATCCTCCAGAGTAGCTGGGACTACAGGCATGCGCCACCACACCCAGGTAAGTACTACCCTTTCTCATGAGGCACATGGAAAGAATTTCTACAAATGGTAGTGGACATCAGCAAAAAGAAACACCGATGTTGAAGGCTGGAAAAGCAAAACTGACTAGCCTTCATCACATTAAGAAATCAGAATTAAATTATGTCAGCATCACAGTTAAGAGACTTCTCTTTGCAGCTTGACAACACGGGTTCAGATTCTGATGCTGCCATTTAGTGTGATGCAAGCTGGGACAATCTTCACACACTATGTCTAGGATTTCCTCATCTGTAACAGAAGAATAACAATAGTACTTGTATCAGCGAATTGTGAATTCCATCAGTTATTATGTATAAAACATTAATAACAGTGACTTTTACTTTAAGCACAATATAAACCATAGTATATAAAGTTATGAAATCACTTATGAATAGAAAACAAATTTGATAAGTGTTTCTGAGTGTAGACAAGTGAATTTCAATTGTCACGTCAATAGTAACACAAACCTCATTTTCCTACAGGACATAATCACTCTGAATATAAATAGCACTATCTGGGAAGCAAAAGAATGGCTTCTAGAAATTTGACAAGAGAGAATCTCTTTATCAAAAACTGTAATGGAAATCTTGGGCAATTTCTTTTTTCTTAATTGTTATGTCATTTACTTCAGTAGATGCAGTTTAAAGCACACAGATTTGGTTCTCAGGTACCTGATTTTTGCCAATACCTCAACACTCATTTCTAAAGGTGTCCTCCACACAATGGCAGCTCTTAGATTGAAATATTTCCTCTGAAATTTTACATGCAAAATTTTTTTCTGTGCTCACAATGTGGCCAGGGTTATGTCCTTTATCAGCAACTACCTGTGGAATATCTTCCAGACCAACAAGATCAACCCCAGAAACTCGAAGTGAACAGAGTTTAAAGTAAAAGATCCAAGTTCACTAAGCTTGCAATTTACTTGTGTTGGATTTTGCACATGCTCGTAAATATTATTTTTTATTTACATGTCTACAAAACAGAAAAAAATTAACAAAATGGTAATAGTAAGGATTTACCTAGCAATAGTTACTTTATATGTAACTGGATTAAACTCTGAATCCAAACACATAGAGTGGCTGAATGGATTAAAAAAATAGAAAAAATCCAATTATAGGCTGTCTAAAAGAAACTCACTTTAAATTTAAGGACACACATAGACTGAAATTGAAGGATGGAGAAAGAAATTCCACGTAAATGTTAACTAAAAGAGAGCACATGTGGCTATATTTATATCAGACAAAATAAACGTTAAGTCAAAGCTGTCACAAGACATAGCAAAGTTCATGATATGATGATAAAAATATCAATGAACACAAACATATGACAGTGTAATTGTATATGTATCTCACATTTGAGCACCCAAATGAAGCCAACATTGTCAGAGATGTAGGGAGAAATAGCAATACAATAGTAGCAGGAGACTTCAATATCCCACTTGATAATGGATAAATCATCCTGACACAAAATTAATATGGAAACAGCAAAATAAACAGCACTATCTACCAAATGGTAGATAACAGACAAGTACAGAACTTTTAACACAGCAGCAGCAGAATTCACATTCTTCTAAAGCACACACAGAATATTCTCCAACATAGATCACATGTTAGATCACACAAGAAGTCTTAACAAATTTAAGAAGGTTGACATCATTCTGTGTACCTTTTCCAATCACAAAAGAATGGAAGTAGAAATTAATAACATTAATAAAATGGGAAAATTCACATGTATATGGGAATAACACTCTCATGAACCACTGGGTCAAAGAAAAAGTCAAATGGAAAATTTTAAAATGTCACAAGATAATAAAAAATAAAACACAAAAAACCCAAATTATCAAATGCAGCTGAAGCAGAACTAAGGAGGAAGATTAGAGCAGTAAATAACTTCATTTAAAACAAGATATCAAATAAACAATCTAATTGTAAATTAAAGACTAGAGTAGAAAACAAGCTTTTTTATTTTTTCAAACTTAGGAGAGGAAAGGAAATAATAAGGTGAGAGCAGAAATAAGTAAAATAGAGAATAAAAAACCAATATACAAAATCCATAAAACTAAGAGTTAGCATATTGAAAAAACAAAGAAAATCCACAATGTTTTACCTAGACTAAGAAAAAAAAGAGACATAAAAACAGAAATAGTGGAGGAGACATTACAACAGATATCTCAGAAGTAACAGTGCTCAAAAGTATTGTTAGTTCAAAAGATCTACTATCAAAAATGATATGCAAATAAATTGGATAACCTAGAAGAAATGGAAAAATTCCTAGAAACATACAACCTGCCAAAACTGAATCAAAAGGATAGACTATCTGAACAGACCAATAACAAATAAGGACATTGAATCAGTAATGAAAAGCCTCCCAACAAAGAACAACCCAAGACCAGATGGCTTCACAGGTAAATTCTACCAAACATTCATGAAAGTATTAATGCCAATTTTTCTTAAACTCTTTCAAGAATTAGAAGAAGACGGAACACTTTCAAACTTATTTTATGATTCCAGCCTCACTCTGATACCAAAGCCAAAGACAATTTAAAAAACAAAACTATAGACCAATAGCCTTATTAATCACAGATGCAAAACTCCTCAAAGAAATACTAGCAAACCATATTCAACAGTGCACTAAAACACCACCAATGGGAGATTTCTCACTGGGATGCAAGTATAATCTAACATACAGAAATCAATCAATGTAATAATATACCACATTAACAGAACAAAAGATAAAAAAAAAGACCATCTCAGTAGAAGCAAAAAAGCACTAGGCAATTATTCAACATCCATTCATGATACAAACTCCCAAGAAAATAGGTATAGAAAGAATTTACCTTAACACAATCAAGAGTACATATGGAAAGTTCACAGCCAACATCATAATCAACAGGTAAAAACTGAAAACTTTTTCTCTTAAATCTGGTAGAAGACAAGGATGCCCAATCTTGTTACTTCTGTGTAGCATTGAAAGTAATAGGCAGAGTAATCAGACAAGAAAAAGAAAAGGAATTCAAAAAGAAAAATAAGAATAAAATTATATGTTTAAAGGGATATCATATATAGAAAACTATGAAGATAGAGCCAAAAAACGGGTAAAAATAAATAATAAATTCAATACAGTTGCAGGGAACAAAATCAACATACAAAAATCAGTGGCATTCTATAACCAATAACAAACTCTCCTAAATGAAAATGAAGATGACAATCCCATCGACACTAAAAACAGATTAGCTAGTCATCGTGGTCCACGCCTGTAGTCCCAGCTCCTCAGGAGGCTGAGGCAGGAGAATCGCTTGAGCCAGGGAGTCTGAGGTTACAGTGAGCTATGACGCCACTGCACTCTACCCAGGGCGACAGAGCGAGACGCTGTCTGAAAAAAAAAGACAAGACAAAACAAATTAAAACAAATACAGAAAGAATAAAACATGTAGGAATAAACTTAAAAGGTGAAAGATATTGACAACTATAAAACATTTATGAAGGAAATTTTAAAACACACAAAAAAGTGGAAAGAAATCCCTTGTTCATGGATTGGAAATATTAATATTGCTAAAATGTCCATACTAGCCATAGTGAAATACAAGTTCAAAGCAATCCTTATAAAAAAAAATCCGTGGCATTTTTGAAAGAAATATAATAGAAAAGAACAATCCTAAAACTCATATAGAACCACAAATGATGCCAAATAACCAAAGCAATCTTGATCCAGAAGAACAAAGCTGCAGACTCATAGTTCCTAATCAAAAGATATTACCAAATTACTGTAATCCAAATAGTATGGTACTGGCAAAAAAAGAAACAGACATAAAGGCCAGTGGACCAGAATAATGAAGGAAGAAATAAATACATGCATTTATGGTCAACTGATCTTTGACAAGGGTGCCAAGAACACACAGTGGGAAAAGAATAGTCTCCGATAAGTGATGTTGTGAAAACTGGATATCCACATGCAGGAGAATAAACATCCTGATTTCACACTGTATTCAAAAATCAAAAATGGGGCTGGGCGAGGTGGCTCATGCCTGTAATCCTAGCACTCTGGGAGGCCGAGGCAGGAGGATTGCTTCAGCTCAGGAGTTGGAGACCAGCCTGAGCAAAAATGAGACCCTGTCTCTACCAAAAATAGAAAAATTAGCCAGGCATGGTGGCATGCACCTGTAATCTCAGCTACTCGGGAGGCTGACGCAAAGAGGATCGCTTGAGCCCAGGAGTTTGAGGTTGTACTGAGCTACGATGACGCCACTGCACTCTACCCAGAGTGATAGAGCAAGACTCTGTCTCAAAAAATAAATAAATAAAAAATGATGAAAGACTTAATTGTAAGACCTGAAACCATAAAATTACTAAAAGAAAATGAAGGGAAAATGGGTAGTGACATTGGTATGTGCTGAGTTTTTGGATATGACCTGAAGAGCACAGGCAACAAAAGCAAAAACAGGCAAGTGGGACTATATCAAACTAAAAAACTTCTGCACAGCAAAGAAAACAATCAACAGAGTGAAAAGTTAACCTATTCATGGGAGAAATTATTTGCAAACCATATCTAGTCATGCACTGCCTATCATTTTGGTCATGATGGATTGCATTTATGATGGTGGTGCCATAAGACTATAACTGAGGTAAAAAATTTCTATTGCCCAGTGATGTTGTAGCTGTTATAATGTCATAGTGTAATGCATTACTCATGTGTTTATAGTGATACTGATGTAAACAAACCTACCGTGCTGCCAGTCATAGAAAAGCATAACACATATAATTATGTATATGGTACACAATACTTGATAACAATGATAAATGACTATGTTACTGGTTTATGTATTTACTATACTATACTTTTATCATTGTTTTATTCTGTACTCTTTCTGCTTATAGAAAAGGTAAGTTTACTGTAAAACAGTATGCTGTGTTATACCAGTAATAGCCTCATACATTTTGTTTACTGTGTGATTTGATTGCATCATCTTCTCTTCTCCTCAATTTAATTTAATTTTTAGTTTTGTTTATCATGGCCCCTAAGAGTACAAAATACACTAATGGTGCCAATAAGAGGCCTATGGAATGATTGACCTGGAAACAAAATTAAAAGTAATTATGGACTACACAGGAGGAGTATCAGTGATGATTACTGTTCTCTAGTCAGGCTCGCCATTCCACCATAGCTATGATCTTGAAGAACAATAGAAGCTGTTAAAAAGACAATTAAACTAACAACAATTTGGAAGGGCTTATATCAGATATGGAGAAGTTTCTAATGACCTGGCTTGAAGATGAGACACAGAAGTGTATCCCTCCTAGCATCATAATGATCACTGTGAAAGCAAAAAGATTATTTGTGATATTGAACGAAAAGGCTGGACCAGACTACAATGTTGATTTACTGCTAGCTTGGGGTGGTTTAAATCAACGGTCCCCAACCTTTTTGGCACGAGGGACCAGTTTCACGGAAGACAATTTCTCCATGGACCGGGATGAGGCAGTGGGGATCTGACAGGAGGCAGAGCTCAGGCAGTGATGTGAGCAACGGGGAGCGGCTGTAAATGCAGATGAAGCTTCACTCGCTCGCTCCCTGCTCACCTCCTGCTGTGTGGCCTGGTTCCTAACAGGCCATGGACCGGTACTATTCCGCAGACCAGGGTTGGGGACTGCAGGTTTAAGTGATTCAAGTATCATTATTCATTACAGAATGTGAAAGTGAGTGGTGAGTCTGTGAGTGCTGATGTGAAGGCAGCTGAAAAATATTTGGAACATCTACATAAGCCGATTGTGGAGAAAAATACTTGCCAGAGCAAATTTTCAAAATGGACGAAACCTCCCTATTCTAGATATAGATGCCTAAAAGGACTTCCCTTCCATAAGGAGGCCAAGTCAATGCCAGGTTCAAGGCTTTTAAGGACAGGATTAACAGCCTTGACTGGGGACAAGGTTGTGTGCTACAAATGGAAACCCTTTGAGATCTGGCATGATGAAAACCTGGGGGACTTCAAGAATATCAATCAGCACAGCTTGCCAGTGCACTAGAGGAGCAATAAGAAGTCATGGATGACCCAACAGCTCTTCCAAGATGCCCTCCCAAATTGGTATGCCGGTGGGAGGGAGAAATACTGTTTGAAGAATAATATACCTTTCAAAATTTTGCATGTTTTTTGTAATGCTCCTGCATATCATCTTTTTATTGTTGATCCTCATCCCAATATCAAAGCGGTATTTCTCCCTCCAAACACCACCTGATCCAACATTGAATCAAGGTTTTACAGCAGCTTTTAAAACCTGCTATGTGAGTAAGAACTTTACCCAGGCTATTACTGCAGCTGGAGAAGACACTGAGAAGACGCTGATGCAAATCTGGATTACAGCACCTGTGCTGCATGAAGAACCTTGCCTGCGCTTGGGGTGATGTCACCAAGGAATGTATAAATAACATCTGGAAGAAGACACTCAAGAGGTTCATCCATGACTTCAAAGGATTTGCCAAGGCTGTGGATGTTGCAAAAATCAACAAGGCTGTGGTTCAGGTGGCAAACAACGTTACCCTGAGTGTGGATGTGGATGACATTGAGGAGCTCCTAGAGGTGGTTTCTGAGGAATTGACTAACGAAGAGTTGTTGGAACTGGAACAGGAACAATACATAGCTGAAGAAGAGAAAAAAGGAAACTGCTGGAGAAGAGAAATAACTTCCAAGAAAATTCATAGTGGAGGGTTTACCAGAGCTTCTAAATTTTTAATTTATTTTATCTTTTTTTTTAGAGATGGGATCTTACTCTGTTGCCCAGGCTGGAGTGCAGTGGCATAATCATAGGTCACTGCAGCCTCAAACTCCCAGGCTCAAGCAATCCTCCCTCATTAGCCTCCTGAGTAGCTGGGACTGCAGGTGTGCACCACCATGCCTAGCTAATTTTTTTATTTTTTGTAGAGATTGGCAGGGGAGGGTCTTGCTATGTTTCCCAGGCTGGTCTAGAACTCCTGGCTTCAAGCAATCCTCATGCCTTGGCCTCCCAGAGTGCTGGGATTACAGGTATGAGCCACTGTGCCTGGCCTACCAGAAGCCTTTTTAGACCTCAGCAAGCTGCTTAAAAACTTTGAATTCATGGACCCCAACGCTGAAAGGTTTTTATTAATAGAGAGAAATGCTCATGGTGACTTATCTGCTTACAAGCAAATCTATCATAGACAAAAAAAAAAAAAAAAAACCCAAACAAAAAACAAACAATAAACCAAACAAACCACCATGAACATATTTCTGAAAATAGCGCTACCTTATCAAGAAGAGCCTCAGGCCAGTGGTTCAGGAGGTGTTCTAGAAGAAGCCATTGTTATCATAGGAGATGTCAGCTTCATGTGTGTTATTGCCCCTGCAGACCTTCCAGTGGGTCAAGATGTGCAGGTGGAAGACAGTGATAAAATGATCCAGATCCTGTGAAGGCCTAAGCTAATGTGTTTGTGACTTAGCTTTTAAGAAAAAAAGTTTGAGAAGTAATAAATTAAAAAATAAATAAATAAGTAAATAAAAATAGAAAAAAGCTTATAAAATAAGGATATAAGAATTTTTGTAAAGCTGTACAATGTATGGAAGGAAAAAAGATAAAAATTCATATAGAAAAGCAAAGAAACTTTTCTACGCTTGAAAATGAGCCATGTAATATATTATTAATAATATCCTACTCTAAAATTAACGTTTTTATACTCTTCTGAAAAAATACTTTTATAGTGAAATTGTTGAATCATATTTATTATCTAATAAATACCATCACACATTCATTTCCATTGAACTACCATAAAATATGATAAGAAATTTATCTAAGTAGCATTTCAAAAACAATTTCAATAATCATATTGTGGAACGGGACCTATGGGTGTGGCAGAAAAATAATGTGGTAAGCTAGTAGCATGAAGGAAATTGTGATTTTTTTCATCCAAAAAGTTGGATTATCAAGCATAAACATGCAGGGTTTTATTAAGAGTCTGACTCCATTTTTTGATGTGTGACTACTGACACCTTTTATTGCTCACCTCTCCCGCTTGCTATTCTGCCCATTTGGGAAAGCCCATAATAAACCCTGAGTTCTCCTTTCTTTGGCAGCAGCTGGAAGATTAAAACACATCTGGGTACCCTCACTCCAGCCCCAACCTGTCACCACCGTAACACAAGCCAATCACACTTCCCTGCTCTCTCAAGCCATTTTGAACCACTTAGGAAGTCTACCTTGCTTTCACCAGAAAGCCACCTTATGTAATAAACATCTGCATGACACTTCACTGTATTTGGCAAGGATATAAGGTAATTAAAAGGAAGAAAAGAAAAAATTATTAAAAAACCCCACTTCAGTGGATGGCATGATCATTCTTGACAAACCAAACTTTGGGTGGAGTTCAATCCAGTTCCAGTGGAACACTCACAAGTTTAAATTAACAAACATGTTATAAAGGCAAATATATGAAGTTGTTAGTTTATGTACAAAAAAGGTCCCCTAATGTATGTTCATTCTTAAGAGGAAATTCATGAACGTTAATATTTTCCAGTTATTTTACTCAGCACCCCAAGGCCGAAAGAGAGATGTTGTTTTCACCCCAGTCTCCACGTTTTCTTTAATTCATAATACTTTTCATCTTCTTACTATATTTGTATTTTCAGTATATATAAATTAAAATGCATGTCACACGTCTAATTGGCATACGAGAGAAAGGCATTTAGGAGTACAATATGATGTATATTCATCAACAATAACATAGGCTTTAGAGTGTCAGAGACTGAACCTACACTGCTATGGGATATTCATTACACCCACGTAAGTATCCTGGGGCAGCTGCACAGAGAATAACTGAAGCGTAAACCATGATTACATGTTCTGAAAATTATATGCTGTTTGATTCCCCCATGAAAAAAATTGTTATAGAGGCTTCAGGTTTAGGAATGTAATGGTGCATAGTTAGTATCTGTTATGACATATGAAAAACAGATTAAATTTTATGAGCTAACACATGAGATCTATGATACATTCTGAATAAAAGAGTAGCAAATGTAATGCCAACAGTAAAATGTGGTTCTTGATTCAGAATCTGCTATTGTGGTTCTTTCAATTAAGTCTCCTCTCTGATAACTGCTGTCTTTTTAATTTCAAGAATAAGACTAATTTTTCATCAGTATTGCTATACAACAGCTATTGCCATTCAATGGAGAAGGTAGCCACCATCTCCCCCTACATTATTTCTACCACATAATAAGTCCACATTAACATATTACTCTCCTTCAATAAAAATCCCAGTGTCCTAAGTTCTTGGATTGCTGTATTTCAGTTGGTTAGTAGAGCATTTCTTTCCTATATCCCACAGTGGTCCTCTCTGTGGAGAAGGGTGCCCTGAATGCAATGAACATAATGACTATTATCAAAGTATTATATTATTCTCAACCCCATCCAAATGCTCTTTAATTCAGACAAGGGGTAGTTTTAAAAGCCAGTGTCCTAAACCTCCAGGAACATGGATATGAATGATCCTCACCTGATGAAGCAGGCCCTTTCCTCCTATTGATTCTTTCCTATAGAACACCATGAAATGACTGTAAGGCATTAAAGAAAAACCACCACCACCGATTTCAGGCTGGGTGCAGTGCCTCACTCTGGGAGACTGAGGCAGGAGGATTGCTTCAGGCCAGGAGTTCAAGACAAGCCTGAGCAAAAGCAAGACCCCATCTCTACAAAAAATAGAGAAATTAGCCAGGTGTGGTGATGCGCCTGTAGTCCCAGCTACTCAGAAGGCTGAGGCAGGTGGATTGCTTGAGCCCAGGAGTCTGAGGCTGCAGTGAGTTATGATGATGCCACTGCACGCTAGCTGGGGTAACAGAGTGAGGCCTTGTCTCAAAACAAAAACAAAAACAAAATTTTAAAGTGCAGTTTGAATGTCAAACAATAGTAAAGTAGCTTTTCCAAGAAATGATAAATAATGAAATAACATATTTTATAACCTAAAGATAATTAGTTATTTAAAAACATCTCTGCACCTTTGATATGTCATGAGTTGTAACATACTTTGGCTTTTTATTCTGCAGTATGTAATAATCAGAGACTTATTTATTCTTCATATGAATTCTCTGCAGTATACTATGAGAATTGGTTAAATAACTTACCAAATCATACTTGTGAGAGTTCTTTCGAGTATGAATTCTTTAATAAATCCTGAAGACACAGCATTGATTAGTGAACTTTGAAGGTTCAGTATATTTTTCTGGGTTTTATCCAAAAAAATGTCTCATGACAACAAAATCATGAATGTTTGACAAAAAGACCTATTAAATCCATTACATTAGTGAGGTTCCTGTCCAATATGAATCCTCTGATGTTCCACAGTTTGGATGTTTATGTAAAAGCTTTAGCATGTACCTTACATTTGTACAATTTCATCAAAGATGTATCTTCGATGCCTAGTGAGATTGAGGCCTGGGAAAATTCGGTCACATACATTACAGTTACATGAATGTTGTTTTGTATGGTTTCTCTGACGTTGATTTATGCTTGAACTCATATGGAAGGATTTGAAACCCTCATTGCCTTTGTAAGGTTTCTCTCAAGTAAGAATTCTCTGATGATGTGCAGGATGTGAATTGTGGCAGAAGACCTTAACACGTTTATTACGTTTGTATGGTTTCTCTGCTGTAAGGGTTATCTGATGTGTTGTGGGAAGTGAATGTACACTAAAAGATCTGATATATTCATTACATTTGTTACGTCTCTGGCAAGAATTCTTTGGAGAATCCTGATGTCAGACTTCCACCTTAAGGTCTTGCCACATTCAATGCATTGGCAAGGTTTCTCTCTACTATGGATCAACTGCTGGTTACTGAGCTTTGAAAGAAAACCAAAGGTTTTACCACATTCATTACGCTCACCAATGTAAATTTTCCAATGTCTTGCAAGGCTTAAACATTGACTGAGGACCTTGCCACATTGATTGTATTTGTAAGCTTCCTCTACAGTATGAAATCTCCAATGATGTGACAAGATATGTATTGTCACTTTAGACTTAACCACATTTATTACATTTCAAAGTCTTCTCCCCAGTACGAATTACATGATGATTAGTAAGGCCTGAACACACAACAAAAGCTTTTCCACAGTCATTACATTGTAAGGTTTCTCTCCAGCATGAACTTGTGATAATATGCTAGTGATGAGTGTAGACGGAAGATAGGACATAGAAATCTTAGGAGAAAAAAAATGAAAGAAGATGGAAGACTTTCCCTCATTCATTACATTATATTCGTTATAAAGTTTTTCTCTGGAATGATTCCTCTGATGACTTGCAATGTTTGATGCATATCTGAACACTGTGCCACGTTCATCAATTTGTAAGCTTTCTTTACAGTATGAATTTTCCAATGATTTGCTAGGGATGATTTGATTAAAAACCTTGCCACATTTAGTACATTTGTAACGTTTCTCCCCAATATGAATTCTACAATGATATGTAAGATGTGAAATATAATTGAAGACTATGCCAAATTCACTGCATTTAGGGTTCTCTGCAACATAAATTCTCTGATGTTATGCTAGTGATGAGTTTAGAATGAAGACATTGCCACAGTCATTGCATTTATAAGGTTTTTTTTCCCTTTAGTATGAATTCTCTGATGTTGTACAAGGTTTGAACTGTCACTGAAGGCCTTGCCACATTCATTATATTTGTAAGGTTTCTCTCCAATGTGAATTTTCTGTTGACTTCCAAGGTTTATTATGGAAGACTCTGCCACATATATCACATTTAAATTGTTTCTCTCCAGTATGGATTATTTGATGTACAATGAAATGTGAGTCTTGATTAAAGGCCTTGTCATACTCATCTTACTTGTAATGTTTTGTCCTAATGTGTGCTCTCTGTTCTTGTGAATAATAAAGAATTCAAAAATCACTCTCATATTTATGAGATGTGTGGATTTTGACACTAAAAGGAATTCATTGGCATAATGATATCAAGGACCCATGGTTGACAGACTTATCAACTTGATCACATTCATAAACTTTCCCTTCTTCTTGAAATAGCTGCAGTTCAGGTAGAGGTCACTGAGAACATAATCCAAGCTGAGTTTTAATAGGCTTTTTTTCCTGCACCCTTTCTACTATGCTGGTCTCTTCTACCAGTAATATTTTCCTTATGGGTCACATGCAGTCCTTTTGTCATTTCTCCACTGACACTCGGGGTCATGTGATTTTTCTGAATTTCCCTGAAGCAAAAATTTTCAGTGGCGTATCTTTCATGTCTTTATAACATCAGTGTTTGGAATATCTCTCTTGTATTGCCGTTCCCTATTGGTGGTAATTCCTTGACCACACATTTAGGATACCTAAAAGAACCATTAGTTTCTAATTAATAATATACAGTAAACAAATATCTCATATTAAAATATACAATATTGCCAGGCACAGTGGCTCACGCCTGTAATCCTAGCACTTAGGGAGGCTGAGGAGGGTGGAACAATTAAGGCCAGAAGTTTGAGATCAGCCTGAGCAACATAGCAAGACCCTCTCTCCACAAAAAATGGAAAAATTAGCTGGGTGTGATGGCATGTGCCTGTAGTCCCAGCTACTTGGGAGGCTCAGGCAGGAGGATTGCTTGAGCCCAGGAGTTTGAGGTTGCAGTGAGCTAGGATGACGCCACTGCACTCACAGAGTTATAAAACTTTCTATTATTATTTTTATTTTTAGGGAACCAAAAGAAATAGCATTTTGTAATAATGAAAGCAACATTATATGTCATTCAAATTAATTGCAGGGAAGCCAATTTTCCAACATTCTATGACCAAAATGCTCACGTTGCACAAACCTATATGTTATACCTCAAAGTATTTTCCCACCATGATGCAAAAGCATAAACCAATTGGCTGAAAACATAGGGGCATGTCATAATTGAAGAAAAAAATGTTACATTATACATATGCTAGGTTTTGGGGTCTGAAATGTCACTCCTTGTTGTGCTTATGGATGAAGAATGACCAGATACGCCAAAGTAGGGCAAACATGAAAATAATGTTTATTGAGGAGAGACAGGAAGGATTCTAGAGCAAGAACAAGATATAGGTTTACAGAGTGTGATACATACACCACAGATGATGACCAGACCCATTGTAGCAGCAAAGGGAGAGCAAAAGGAAGGGGCCTGGTTATGGTCTGAGTCTTGTTTTATAGTGCCCGGATTGGGACCTCCCTGTGGCTCAGACATCACATGAAATCACTTTGATTGGACAGTTGGGAGTTGCATGACCTGAGTCTTACTACGAATGTGGGTTGTTCTAAGGTCACTTTCTGGACTCTATCATACCTATGCGGCTTGGCCCCTGGGCTAGAGAGTCCTCTGCATTCTTTTGCAGTTGGCATGCTAAGTTATGGTTGGCAGATTCATAGGGTTTTCCCTCCTACCCAAGGTATGGCAGTTGCTCGGGACAGGATTAAGGTGGGGCAGGACCAAGATGGGGGCCTGGGGCCCACCCTTGTCCTTCTTCCCAGGTGGGGCAATTGCACCAAGGCAAGACACCCAGTTTTGTCCCTAGGAGACCCGGAATCCCTCGCTACCTACCTAACACATACAGTTGTACCTTTGTATCAGTGGAGTATTGGGTCCAGGACCCCTCATGAATACCCAGATCTGCAGACATAAAATGACATAGTATTTGCATACAACCTATGCATATTCTTCCATATATGTTAAATCATCTATATATTACCCAGCACAATGTAAATGCCATAAAATACTTGTTATATTATAATGATAAGAAAAAAAGTCTGAAGTCCACCAGTGGCTCAGGCGAAAAGCAGCCCAGACTTGAGGCCCCAACGCCTCCAGTTCCCGGCATCCGCATGCACGCGCTCGACCCAGGGCCCGGGGCCGTGGCATCCCGGTAAGGTCCCAGGGCTGTGCGCACACACG
Source organism: Daubentonia madagascariensis (assembly GCA_023783475.1). Taxonomy (NCBI): domain Eukaryota; kingdom Metazoa; phylum Chordata; class Mammalia; order Primates; family Daubentoniidae; genus Daubentonia; species Daubentonia madagascariensis. The sequence continues at coordinate 115,863 of JAKFHU010000112.1, read as the reverse complement.
GGACCACATTTGCCAACGGGCAGCGCGAATCAGGACCAGAAAACGGCCAGGAAATGAAGGGGCGGGGCCAGTGTCTGATTGACAGTCGAGAGGCCAATGAGAAGAGAGGGCAGATCAAGGAGCCCGACCCACCTTCGGTCGAACTGTAACGGCACCCAGGAGTTTTAACAGGTACTGCCTGTCAGGGTCTTAATTTGGCTCGCCAGGCCAAGTGCGTTTCATAACTTACCTTCTCTCGAGGTCTTTCAACACGTTGGCGAGCGCTGTGACCCACCCTCTCCGGAGGTCTCTACAGGACTGGGGTGAGCACTATTACCCATGTCTATTTCACTCACGTGGCAACTGAGGCCGAGAGATCCGGACCTGAGCAAGGACACAGCTGGGACCTCAATCTTGGCAGTCTGACCCTCGAGCCCACCCTGCTAAGGGCCCTGCAGTTCTACTGGCCCTTGCAAGTGGGAATCGAGGTGGGGCGGGGTCCCGCAAAGAGGGCTGCGACGGATGTCGCCGACTAGACTGTTGGCGCAAGTGTCACAGGAGTGGATGTAAATACTAACAACGGGTCCTACACAATGTGAGAGCTCAGAGGACGGCGATGGGCGCGCAGACGGGAGAGGAAGGCGCGAGTGTGGGTGTTATGGGTCAGGCTGTCCCCCACCTGGGGGAGCCCGGCAGCAGCGCAGTAGGATGTGGCTCTGGGTTAACAGCAGGTGCAGAAAAGCTGTTCTTTTGGGGCTGTGGTGTTTCCCAAGTGTGAAGTTAAGCATTTTAGGAGCACAGTTGTATTATAGTACTTAGAACACAGTTGTCTCATTGTCCTGGGGCTGTTATAACAAAATACCATAGACAAGGTGGCTTAGACAACAAATTTACTTTCTCATAGCCCCGGAGGCTGAGAAGTCTGAGATCAACGTGCTGGCAGATGTGGTTCCCGGTGAGGCCACTTTGTGGCTTGGAGACAGCCACCTTCTACCTGCGTCCTCACATGGTGTACAGAGATCGATCTCTCTTTCCCTCCTTATAAAGCTATCAATTGTGTTGGCTTATGGCTTGACTGTACCCTTATGACCTCATTCAACGTTAATTGTCTCCTTAAAAGTCTTACCTCCAAATATAGTCATATTGGGGGTCAGGATGTCAACACATGAATTTGGAGAGACACAGTTCATTCCATAGCAATAGTTCATACTCAGTAAGTATGTAACGAGTGCTAACTGAGGACTGAAGAAATGGAACATTTTGAGAACTCAGACGTACCTGAAGTACTTTCACAAATCTTACCTTGTTTAATGAGCATGAGGTTTGCTGTGCCGGTGTGTGCCTTAGCAGTGGGGGAGCATTCTGAGGAGAACTTGGGTGGGAGGTCATGGTTGTCCTGCAACAGCCACCCTGAAGAGGTCTGAGAAGGTCATACCACATGTCCTTGATGGGGCTTAGTGAATCCATTATTCTCAGATTAATCTAAACCTTTCTTGTGATGTAGCTGGTGCAGCTTCTGGAATAATGAGATCCCTAATGACCACCCCCAGGGAAGTGAAATAGTAATGATTTTTGTATTGTTAAAAAAAAAAAAAGAAAGAAAAAAAGTCTGTACATGTTCAGTACAGACACAATTATCTATTTTTTCCCCCCATATTTTCAATCCATCCTCAGTTGATTTCACAGATGTGGAACCTGCAGACATGGAGGATCTATTATATTTACAGAATATTTACTGTATGCAAATACTTGTAAAAGCACAACACACTATATTGCAATGGTGGGTAATCCACAGCCAGCTTACGTAATAAATAATCTAAATAAGTGGCAATTCTGAGTACCACAATAATAATAGTACTGGGAAAATGGGGAAGGACTTAAGGAAACGATGTTATAAAAATACAGTATTTTTCTGACTATGTGTTATAAAACTACTATAGCCACATAGGATAGGTATTTTGCAACATTAAAAAGTGTTACATGTCACTTATATTGCATAACCATGCTGAAAAATGTGTATATCATAATGAAAATTAATTAACAAAACATTGTAGTAACCCATGATAAAACCAGAGCAAATAATTAGTAATCACATTTATATAAATTTATAGTTTGTGGAACTCTATTTCAAAACCAGCACACAATATAAAAACTGAAATACAATTTAAGATCACAGACTTTTGATGTTAGTCATGTAAGTACATAACATTATAAATGATACCGATTGGGGGACAAAGTCAGAAATGGCAATTGTGATTTCAGTTCTGCAGTTATGTAACAGCCCATCAATAGAGCAATCCCCTGTATATGCACTGCACTTTTATTAAGCAGTTCGTGGGCAGTAAAATATATGTTATAGAGTTCGTACTTGGAAAGTTTATTGAATAAGAAAAAACATTTTTGGAATAAATTGAAAACTAAAAACATACACAACATAATGCAGGCCCCTATGATCTGAATGTGTCTATCCACACAAATTTCATATACTGAGGTCCTATTCTCCAACAGGTTGTTCTTGGATGTGGGGCCTTTGGGAGATAATTAGGCCATGAGGGTGGAGCACTCATAGACACGACTAGTGCCCTTACAAGAATGCCAGAGGGCTTGATTCCTCTCACTCTTTCCCCCAAGCCAAGACACAGCAAGAAGGTGGCTGGGGTAAACCAGGAAGAGGGTGCCCACTGGGAGCTGATTCGGCTGGCACTTTAATCTTAGACTTCCCTATGCCCAGATTTGTGATAAAACAATTTCTGTGGTTTAAACATCCAGTCTATGGTATTTCTATTAGCAAATCAAGGTCAGTAAAACACTAAAAGAACCATCTCATGATAAGCATGACAGAAGGTTGATAAATCTCATTAAATGAAGAAACTCACCAGCTATGGTCCCATGAACTGCCCAGGTACTGGCCAAGGTCCTGTGACTCACCCAGGGGCCAGCCAAGGTCCCAGAACCTGCCCACCACTGCAGAACTGCTCACTAGGAGCTGCCCCCATTGCATACCACCATTGCCCCTGGACATGAGCAGAGTGAATGCCCAAAGCCCTGACACCTGGGGCCACCACCTAAATAGCCTCACCCAGCCACCACGGCCACCACTGTGGGGAGGCCCAGGCAGAGCAACCTCCCACACCACTTGCCTCCACGCAGAGGGACTCATTCAGCCCCCTGCCCAAGCTTCCAACAGCAGCCTGGGGACCAACATATCACTCTGCATGAAGATCCCCCAGCACTGGCTTAGACTGTGACAACCACAGGGGAACAGAGTGATGCAGAAGAACAGCTGCATCACAGGCTCTCAGTGCATCAGCCCCTCTCCTTCGGGGTCAATCCTTTGGAGCAGGACGCAAGTATGCCCTCCAGGGACCTCTCCTTCTTTTCACTTAGTAGGAGAGTTCCCAGCAGAAGATAACAGGTGCATCACAAACTCATCTGCCTTGAGCTGAGAGAAGTTGTTTCAGATAAGAAGGAACCAGAATAAGAACTCTGGCAACGAGAAAAAACAAGCTGTTGTGACATCCTCAAAGCATCACAATAGGTCTCTGGTAACAGACCCCAACCTGAAGAAAACTGTCAAACTGTGAGATACGGAATTCAGAATAAGAATAAGAATAAGAATGGCAAATAAAATGAATGGAATTAAGAAAGCTGAAAACCAACACAAAAACACCAAAAAAATAACTCATGGCACGAAAGAAAAATTCTCTAAAGAGACAGATAACATAAAACATATAACCTAATCTAAAGAAATGAAAGAGTCATTCAGGGAATTTCAAATACAGCAGAAAGCTTTAATAACAGACTAGACCAAGCAGAAGAAAGAATTTGGGAGCCTGAAGACTAATCTTTTGAATTAACCCAGTCAGTCAGAGATGTAGAAAAAAGCATAAAGAAGAATGAACCATCACTCAGAGAAATATGGGACTATGTGAAATGACCCAATACACAAATTATAGATATCCCCTAAAGAGACGAAGAAAAAGCAAAAAGCATAGAAAACCTACTCAAGGGAATTATTTAGGAGAACTTCCCTGGTGTCACCAGAGATTCAGATATACAGATACAAGATGGTCATGGAACACCAGAAAGATTCATAGCAAAAAGGACATCTCCAAGACACATAGTCATCCCTGGCCAAAGGCAAAACGAAGAGCTGCAAGATGAAAGCAACAACTAACCTACAAAGTAAAACCCATTGGGCTAACAGCAGATTTTGCAGCAGAGACCTTATAAGCCACAGGGATTGGGGTCTGATTTTTAATCTTCTTAAACAAATAGCTGGCAGCCCAGAATTTTGTATCCTGCAAAACTAAGTTTCATAAATGATAGAGAAATAAAGTCTTTCCCAGACAAACAAACACTAAGGGAACTTGTTACCACTAGATTTGCAGTACAGGAAATGCTCAAAAGTGCTCTATACCATAGAACAGAACAATCAATACTCAACAGAGTAAAAACACCAAAAAGTTACAGCTCACAGCTCTTATAAAACAGTAGCACAAGGGGGGAGGAGGGAGAAACAAAACAACAAGGTATTCATCATGATGCACAGAACAGTATCTCACATATCAATACTAACATTAAACATAAATGGTCTTAATGCTCCACTTAAAAGGCATAGATTGGCTGAATGAGTAAAGAACCACAACCCAAACGTGCTGTCTCTAAGAAATCCATCTAACTTGAAAGGACTCTCATAGGCTCAAGTTAAAGGAATGAAAAAAATATTCCAAGAAAATGGAAACCAAAAGTGAGCAGGAGTAGCTATTCTCATATCAGATATAACAGACTTTATGTCAACAATGGTTTAAAAAGACAAAGATGGTCATTATATAATGATAAAGGGAGTAATTCAGCAAGATTAACAATCCTAAATGTATATGCACCTAACACAGGAGCTCCTAGATTCATAAAACAAATTCTACTAGATCTAAGCAAAGAAATAAACAATAGGAAATGATGTACTAAGATTACCTTATTGGTGCAGATTGGCATTTGCTTTATTTGGTCATCACTTGGCAGTTTTCAGCCTGGGATTGGCTGAGGGCTCATCAGCTACGATTGGCTGAGACCCAGTGGTTTAGGATTATACAAGGGTATACGCCTAAATTAGGTTACAATTTGTTTACAAATCAAGCTAGGGTATAGTTCACTGTGTATGGAGGCTGATTTGGGCCAAACTTTATCATCCAAGTACACAGACAGGTTTAGGCCAAATTTCATTTAACAAATCCATCCAAAACAAAATATTATGGTGAAAATGGCAAGGACAGAGGAAGGGAGAGTCGAGGACAGAGAGTAATGGGCATGTGGGAACAGAATGTGGGATGGCAAACCGGTGGAAGTATATTTGTAGCAGGATAGTAAAAATTCCGGCCTTGTAAAGGAAGAGAAACGGATTTAGCAAGCAACATAATATTGAACCACGCTCAAATATGGGAATTATACTGTGGGAGTGGGATAAGAATAAAACATATTCAAAAATGAGGCAGTGTATGACATGGGAAGAAAACAGGTTTATGTCTCTTGAAACATCTGCTACGGAATTTATCAAGTTGAATGTCCCTTGAGTTCTATTTACAATCATATATTCAACAAAATCCTATATATAGATTCCAGGAGATTATGTGCAGGTTGTTCTTAGGAGGGCATGGAAGAAAAAACGTGGGAATGGCCATGAAGAGGATAAGGATGAGTTCATCCTTTACTCACACAGAGACACAATAAAACTTTATCAAGACTACAGCAATGTAGGGAGACCACAAGTACAGCATGATGATCTCTTAGGTGGGGAGGCAGAGATATGTTTGGGGAAACAAAGCCAGAAGGAGGCTGTTGCCAAGTTCTGAGCTTGATAACATTAGGGAAAAAATTCACTAATTTAAATATTACTTATATAATACGTTTTCAAAAAATTTAAAAATTTTGGCACATTAAAATTTTTAGGATGTCTCGTTGTTTATTATATAAAACTAATAGTGTCTCTTTTGGGCTTATGTATTATTTGAAATCATATCACTGTACCTCTTAACACAATTTCTGGAATGAAAGAAATAAAGAGTGATGTCTGCCAAGACAGCAGAATAAGAAACACAAGACCTTCATTCCCCCATGAAGACATCAACTTAACAATAATGTATGGTCCCAAATACCTTTGGGAAAAGTCAAGAAACCAGTGAAGAAGCTGCAAGCATTGAAACCAGCACCTAACCAATTAAAAAACTGAACCCGAAAAATGATAGAAAAGTTTGTAGAAATTTGCTCATCTTTGCCACACCCGCTCCCTAGCACAGTGCAGTGTGCCTTCTTTGTTATTTTCTTCTTTGGACAAAAGAAAAGAGTAAAACTTACATCTATCCTATTCTGGCTTATCTAACAATCTGCACAAGGGACTAGGTTCTGTCTTACCTGATTGGGATTATTGAAAGAAACAGTGGTATTCTTTGTATATCAGCTTGGAGGTTACTCCAAATATAAGTGGGTTCTGTGGTGGGTTAGAGCAGCAGATATTCTGCAGTGCCAGAAGGGCTAGAGAGTGGGGAGAGATTATAAGCAGAGAAATACAACAGAAACTGAAGGCATCTGAGAAGGAACAGGAATAAGTGTCTTGAGCAAAATAAAAAAAAAGTATAAGCAGCCACATATACTACAGTAAAAGAACATACACAAGGCCAGGGAAGATGTAACCCAGAATAGAACTGAGAGGTCCCAGAACCTTACACTGTGCAGATTAGTGAATGTTTTCCCCTGTGGAGAGCTAGTCTGTAAGGACTGGGAGAGGAGGCTGTTGTTTTTCAAATGCCCAGATCACAACAAAAGATTACAAGTCCTACAAAAGGGCAGGGAAGCACTGCCAAATAAAAAGAACAATATAACTCTCCAGAAACTGACCCTAAACAAATGCAGCACTGTGAATTGCTGGAAAATGTCAAACAATTGTCTTAAAGACATTCAATGAGGTAACATGGAACAGAGATAGACAACTAAACAAAATCAGAAAACGATGTATGAACAAAATGCAAATATCTTCAAAGGGACAAGCCACAAAAAAGGACAAGGTCAAAATTCTGGAGCTGAAATATAATAAATGAAAATCACTGAGAGAGTAGATTTTAAGCATTCTCACCACCAAAAAAAGATATATGTGAGATAATACACGCTAATTAGCTCAATTTAGACATTCCACAATGTATATATATTTTAAAACATGATGTTGTACAACATAAATATTTTTAAACAATTTTTTTAAACAACCTGGAAAAAAGATTTTTTTTTTTAAAAAAAGAAGAGATGTGGACTTTCACAAATAAAGAGGAGCTGAGGGAGTTCATTAGCACTCTTGACCTGCAAGAAATAGAGTCCTTGAAGTTGGGGGGGAAAAAAGACACTAAAAAGTCACTCTAACTCATAAAAAAAAATAAAGTTCTCCAGGAAAATGGCAAATAAATATGCAAATATAGAAACCTGTATTATTTTACTTTTCATTCATAACTCAGCTTTTAATTATTTATTTGCATTTAAAAAGCAAAACATGAAAAAACTACAAATATATTTTAATGGGAACCCACACACATAGAAGTAATTTCTGACATTAGTAACATAAAGGGGGGGATTGGAGACTTAAAGGAGTAATTATTACATATGATTGAAGTTAAATTTTTCTCAGTTTAAAATAGAATGTAATAACTTTAAGATGTTTTATGTGCCTACAATGGTAACCACAAAGATCATATCTATAGGATATACACAAAAGGAAATGATATGAGCATTGAAGCATAGTGCTACAAAAAAAAAAGGAAACACAAAAGAAGGCACCAAGAAAGAAATAAAGCACAAAAAAAACTGCAAACTATATAGAAATATGTAACAAAATGGCAATAGTAAGGCCTTCGCTATCAGTAATTGCATTAATTGTAAATAAATAGATCTGTAATCAGAAGAACAAATTGGTTGAATGGAAAAGAAAACAGAACGTAACGACATACTGACTTTAGCCCCCCCAAAACACACAGGCTGAAATAGAAAGGATGAAAAAATATTCTACGTAAATAGTAAGCAAAAGAGAGAAGTGGCTAATGTTCCAATACACAATGAAAAGATACACAAGGGCTGATCCCAACTTCTGAAGGGAAGTTATCCGCACCCTGGGAGACCAGGATCTTATAGTTCCCCAACAGCAAGTCCCTGTATAAAGCCCTCTGAATAGGGTCCAGGCATGTGCACTTCTCCTGAGAGAATTCTATAACCACATTCCTGAATGTCGAGCATCCCTAAAATGAAAACACACTTCACCAAGTACATTTGGGAAGAGTTATCATCTTCACACAAAACAAGAAGAGGAGAAAACTCTAAGTATTGATTCAACAGAAGTGAGTGCTGTGACAGATATGTATTAAAATATTTTTGAGCACATCTCCCTAATTGTGTTTTATTATATTTTTCCATAAGAGGTTATGATATCCTCTAAATCAGTGTAGATTTCTCATTTTTATGGACAATACAAGAAATATACAAATAAAAAGTCACAAATAACATGGGGTTATCTCTATAGAAGTGTTAGATATTGCATTTGACACATCAAGTGACATTCAGTATCTAGATGGGCTAATGGTGTCTTCAGAGATGACAAAGTCCAAGGTGGTGTTTAGGAAAGAAAGGTCAGAATCTGAAAATGGTGACGATGACAGCAATAGCAATGAGTAAAGACTGTTGAACTCTTCCCATGTGCTAGGCATTACTTCAAATGCTTTATATGTACTAACTTGTATAAGAATACAATAGCCCATGAGAGAAAATTCTGTTTCCTTCTTACCTGGAGACAATTATGTCACAAACACACTAAGAAACTCACCTCATGTCAAAGAGCTAAATATGACAGAGTAAGCCTCTGAACCCAAGTGTCTGGGAATTAGAATTGAACACAGAGAAACAATCAGTTAAATAACAGATACAGCATGAAGAGTAAATTGAGGGACATTTATCTAATGGAGAAAATGTGAAACAAGTTCAAGGATAAGAACATGGAACATCATAAAAGGTCACTGTATACTCATTAACATGAATCATGTAGAAGAAATTTAAGACCATGGAAAACATTTCAGATGTAATTTAAACTGTTATAAAATATAAAACTGAATTCAATTAAAAATGTTACATAATATAAGGCTGAAATATACTTTATAAAATATAAAACTGATGCCTTTGACAAAAAACATGAGCTTGTATATTGATGTACTCATACACACACCTCATATGCACACACACTTTAGCTAAAATAAAAGGAGAAGTCTCTCAATGACAGATTTGATGATTTTTTTCATCATCATTTTTGCCTGTGTGCATTTCAGCACGTTTGGGACAATGGAAATATACAAATTGTACTTAATTTAGTGAAAACATTATTATATATTAGGCTATTAAAATGATACAACATGAAAAACAACCTGTAGGAACCTGAACTTCAATCTCTATTAAATACCCCTATTTAAAAATATAAACACAATTTTATTCACTTAAATTTAGATATTTAGGCATTAACAAGAGCCCAATGGAGTTTATTAGCTAATTCCACTAGTAAAACCATGAGATAAGATTAAAGGGTTCATGAGTATTACACATCTATTTAACAAATTACTATAGAAAAAATATGTATCACAGCAGTAGATACTTTAAGAAAATATGACTAAGTCCCCAGTAACAACACACACACAAAGTAGAGTAAATATACAAAAGATAAAGAGAAAAGAATCAAAGCACACCACTACAAAAAATTATTTAAAAATCATGAAACCACATAGAACAAGAAGATGAAAGCAACAAGAAAATTAATAAAATTTAAATAGTAAGTCCTTACCTGTCAGTAACTACTTTATATGTAAATGAATAAAACTCCAAAATCAAAAGACAGAGTGGCTGAATGGATAAAAAATAAAAACAAACCAAAATCTAATGATATGCTGCCTACAAGAGACTCATTTTAGATTTAAGGACACTTAATATACACTGAAAGTGAAGGGAAGGAGAACAATAGTCCATATAAATGGTAACTAAAAGAAAGCAGGGGTGTCTATGCTTATTAATCTAAAAAAGTCAAAAACTATCATGAGACACAAATATGGTTATTATAAAATAAGGTAAAAGGTTCATTTAACCAGAAGATATAATAATTGTAAATATATATTTACCCAACATCAGAGCACCTTCAAAACTAAAGCCACTGTTAACAGAGAAATAACCAGCAATACAGTAATAGCAGGAGACTTCAATTCTCCACTCTCTGTAATGGATAGATCATCCAGACAAACAATCCATAAGGAAACAGCAGAACTGAACCACAGTACAAACCAAATGGACCTAACTGACATATACAGAACTTTCCACTCAGCAAAAGAATTAACATTTTCTTCTCAAGGGCACAAAGAACATCCTTCAAACTAGGTAAAAGGTTAGGTCACAAAACAAGTCTTAACAAATTTAAAAAGATCAAAATAATATTAAGTACCTTTTCTAACCACAATAGAATGAAATTAGAAATTAGTAACAGTAAGTGAATGGGAAACTCCACAAATATGTGTAACCTAAAAAACAAAAATTTGTTAGCAGAACAACCAGTGGGTCACAGAGGAAATCAAAACAGAATTTTTAAAATATCATGAGACAAACAAAAATTAAAAAACACAACACACAAAAACTTGTGGAATGTAGCAAAACTAACAGGGAAGTATATACCAATAAACAACTACATTATAAAAAAAAGAAAACTCTCACATAAACAACTTAAGTCTAGACCTGAAAGACTACAAAGAGAAGAACAAAGTAGGCCCAAGTTTAGCAGAAGGAAGGAAAGATTAAGATTAGACCAGAAATGAATCAAAGAGAAAACAGAAAAAAAGCTAAAAATCCCTAAAACTAAGTGGTTTTTGAAAGTTAAATAAATTTGACAAACCGTTGGCAAGACTAAGGAAAAAAAAGGAGACTATTCAAATGAATAAAATCATAATTAAGAGAAGACACTTCAATGCATACTACATAAATATAAAGGATCATACAGTAGTATTTATGAAAAATTATATGCCAATAAATTGGATATCCTAGAATAAATGAATAAATTCCTAGAAATATACAACCTCCAAAACTGAATCAAGAAAAAATAAAAAGCCTGAACAGACCAATAACAAATAAGGACATTGAATCAGTAATAAAATACTCTGAATAAAGAAAAGCACATGACAAGATGGCTTAGTAGATGAATTCTACCAAACATACAAAGAACAATTAATACCAATCCTTCGTAAACTCCTCCAAAAATTAGAAAAATGAACACCTCCAAACTCATTTTATGAAGCCATCACCCTGATTCCCAAGCCAGATAAAGACACACAGGAAAAGAAATCTACAGGCCAACATGCCTAATAAACATACATGTAAAAATTCCTTATAAAATACAAGGGACTTCAAAATGTTCATGGGAAAAAGTGGAATTAAAAGATAAAACTAAAAAATAGAAACTTTATTTCCCACCATAAGCTCCATTAAGGTCAAGACACTTTTGTAAGCAATGATACCAGCCATTTAGTTCATCCTGAAAGAAATGAGGGTCCAGGGAATTTAACCATCTCAATGCAGCCTTTTTTACATTACTAACTGGAGGAAAATGGGTGCCCTTTACAGATTTTTTAAGATTGGGGGAAAAAAAGGTTAGAAAGAGACAAATCAGGACCGTAAGGTAGATACCTAATGATTTCCTGTAGAAACTCCCAGAAAATTGGCCTCATTTGATGAGAGGAATGAGCAGGAACATTGTCATGGTGGAGAAGGACTCTCTGGTGAAGATTCCCCAGGTGTTTTTCTGCTAATGATTTGGCAAATTTTCCCAAACCGCTTTCATAATAAGCAGATGTTATGGTTCTTTGGCCCTCCAGAAAGTCAACAAGCAAAATGCCTTCAGCATCCAAAAAAGCTGTTGCAATAACCTTTGCATGTGAACAGTTTGCTTTTGCTTTGATGGAACCACTTCCACCTCTTGATAGCCATTGCTGTGATTGTGCTTTGTCTTCAAGATCATACAAGTAAAGCCATGTTTAATCTACTGTAACAATTGTTTGAAAAAATAATTCAGGATCTTGATCACACTTGTTTAAAATTTCTACTGAAAGCTCTGCTCTTGTTGGCAGCTGACCTGGAAGCAAAGGATTTGGCGCCCACCAAGTGGAAAGTTTGCTCAACTTTAATTTTACAGTCAGAATTGTGTAAAGTGAGCCAGTTGAGATGTCTACTGTTTCTGCTGTTAATCATTGGTCCTCTTCAATTAGGGCATGAACAAGATGAATTTTTTTTCTCACAAATTGATGTGGATGGTCTGCCACTGAACGCTGCATACCCAACATCATCTTCTATCTTCCTAAGACGAGTTATCTATTTGTAAACTGCTGATCTCTTTGGGGCATTGTCCCCATAAACTTTTCATAAAACACCAATTACTTCACCATTCTTTCACTCAAGCATCACCATAAATTTGATGTTTGTTCTTTCTTCAATTTTAGCAGAATACATATAGTACTAACAGGGGCTCTTGTCAAACAGATGTGTTATCCTTCTTAGTGCCTCAAACTAGATCCTGTTCAAGTGTGTTATAAAAAGTTAATACAAGTTTATTTTGGTGCAAAAAACATTTGGAAATTCTTGCAGTTTTTTTATTACATATATTTCTGTGAACTTTTTGTAGACCCCTCATACGTAGCAAACCAAATTCAAGGGCAAATTAAAAGGATTACACATATTCTATTGCCATTTACCGTAGGATGCGAAGATGGTTCAATATACTCAAACCAATCAATATGATACACTCCTTTAACAGAATGAAAAATAAAAACCATAAGATCATCTCAATGGAAGCAAAAAAAGTATGAGAAAATTCAACACCCATTCATGACAAAATCTCTGAACTAAACAGGTACAGAAGGAACTTACCTCAACAAAATACAGATCACACAGGAAAAGCCAACAACTAACATAATCACTTGGGGTAAATGGAAAGCTTTTTCTCTAAGATCTGGTATAATGCAAGAATGCTTACTCTCACCACTTCTGTTGTATAAATACTAAAAGTCCTAGCCAAAGCAAGTAGACAAGAAATAAAAGGCATTCCAATCAGAAAGAAAGGAATAAAAGTATATCTGTTTGTAGATAACATGGTCTTACATGTTAAAAAATACCCTAAAAAAGAGTCAATCACAATACTGCTAGAATAAATAAATTGAGGAAATTTGAAGAATACAAAATCAGCTCCAACAATTAGCTGAATTTCCATATACTAAAATACCAATTTTAAAAGGAAATTAAGAAAACACTCCATTTCTAATAGCACCAAAAGGAATAAAATAGATAGCAACAAACTTAATGGAGGTAATTACTTGCCCTATTTTCAATAAAAAAAATAAGTAGAAAGTTTGTACACTGAAAACTACCAAATATTAATGAAAGAAATTAAGAACACACATACAAATTGAAATACATCAAATATTCATGGATTGGAAGATTATTATTAAATGTGCATAATATCCAATGTGATTTATAGATTCAATGCAATCTCCATAGATATTATTATAGGTTTTTTACAAAAACAAACAGAAAAAGCAATCCTAAAATTCAAATGGAAAACATGACTCTGAACAGCCGCAATAAATTTAAGAACAAAGTACTAAAGTGAAGGCATCACACTTCCCAATTTTAAAATGTTACAAAACTATAGTAATTAAAACTGTATGGTGCTGGCATAAAGACAGACATATAAACATATGGAACAGAAGAAAACAGTCCGTAAATAAACCCACACGTATAGAAGATGTCAACTGATCTTTGACCAGGGTCAAAAGAACATAAAACGGAGAAAGACAGTGTATTCATCAAACAATTCAATTCTGGAAAAAATGGATATCCAATGCAAAAGAATGAAATTGGGTCCTTATCTTACATTCAACACAGTAACAAATTCAAAGTGCATTCAAGACTTGACTGTCAGATACGAAACTATAAGATTCTTATAAGAAACCAAAGGAGGAAGCTTCATGACCATTAGTCTTGGCTTGATTTCTTGGATGTAACAACAAAAGCACAGGCAATAAAAGGAAAAAGAGACAAATGGGACTACATCAAACTAAAAATCTTCTCATGACAAAAAAATAAAATAAAAAGAATTAAGAGAGTGAAAAGTCAACCTATGGAATTAGAGAAAATATTTGCAAACAATATGTCTTGTAGAGGTTAATATCCAAAGTATATAAGAAACTCAAACAACTCAACAGCAATAAAACAATCAACTTGATGAAAAAATGAACAAAAGATACAAATAGATATTTTTCCAAAGAGACATACAAATGATCAACAGGTATATGGAAAGTTCTCACCATAGATTAAGGAAACGCAAATCAAAACCACAATGAGATATCACCTCACACCTGTTAGGATGGACATTATCAAAAAAAAAAAGGTAAGTGTTGGCAATGCAGGACATTTCTCCAGGTGCCCTTGGACTGACCCAGTTCTCCCCACTTTCTTCCTTGGAATTTTCAAGAATAACTGTATAATGGGCTGGGAATGCAACATCCTAAGAGAAGAGAGGAAGGGGCTGGCTAGAACAGCCAGGGCTCTGTTCCAGTCCCTTTTTGAAACAGGATATCCTTAAATGCCTTAGTCTCAGTGGTAGCAGTGTATAAAACTCAGAGCAGACTGCATTTCAGGACCCCTCCATCACTGTGCAAACGGGGAACATGAAGATGAGACTCCATCTGTCCCAAGTAGCTCTTGTGACCTTTGAGGACTGGCTCCTAACGAATACTAGTCTTCTGTTGTCCCTTGCTGCCGACCTGTAACTAATAAACCTGCTTCACATAAATTGTGTGCATGGGTGTTCTATCTCACTGTACTCAGACAAGCTGGTAACCAGTGTACAGGGAAATTGCTTCACAAAATTGGCACAATGAGCAGGGCCGGGACTGACAGAAGCTCAGCTTCCTGGCAAAGGGGAAGGGACAGTACCCACATTAACTGTCCTATGGCAGTAATGGCCTAGAGGTACAGGGCCTGGACATGCTGCTGGATACCTTCTGGGCAAGGAGAGGTGATGAGTCACATGCACATGCACACACCTGTGGCGGTAAATGAGCTGGGTACGTGGATTCAGGCAGAGAGAAAGGAATGTGGAAACAGGGGAGTGAGGCACACAACCACCTGACTGTCGGGCACTGAGGTGCTCACTCGTTCCAGGGCAGAGAGCTCAGGAAGTGGGGACTCAGACAGACCCTGAGGCACCTGACAGGGAAGTGAAAAGTGATACTCAGAAGATCCCTGAAGCATCTGAGAGGAAACCAACATGATCAATGCAGCCTCCACAGAGATGAAGACTCACGATCTAGAGGAAAGATATGAAGAAAGGCCAGGGAAGTCTTAGGCTGCCCAGTTGCTGTCTGTTCAAGAAAGGGACATTGCAGACCCAATGTCTCATACTGAGAGAGGCAGTTAGGAATGGGCCCAAGGTCTTCGTGTTTCCACAGGAGGCCAATGGACCTAAACTCCTCTCAAGATAAGAGAGAAAGAGAAGGAAAAAAAATTAACTAATGATATTAGGAGGTTTGGGGATGAATGTGCTGTCCCATGGTGCTTACCTGTTTGTGGTGTTTACCTGATTGTGGGTCGGGCCCTTTGGGCCACTTTGAGTGCCAGTAACCACAGTTCCTATCACTGAGTGCATCATAGGCATTGGTATTTTGGCTGCTTGTGCCACAGAGAATCATTGTGACCCGAGAGGTTACGGTCACTCCCAGCTAACAATTTAAGCCATAACAGTGAGGCATATCTACTTCAGCCAGCCACCTACGCTATGCAAGCATCAGTGGGTTGTTTAACAAAGAAGTACAGCATACTAGGTGGAAAAAATGACAATACTTTCTTAATTCAGGGCTTCCCACAGATGATAATGTTACAGCCCACCCCCTCACAATGTAATAGCCCAGACTGCCTGCTGATAAAGGCCTTTGGGGCATGGGGAGTAACAATGAACTGTCCCAGGCTGAATGGCAAGACAACTTGTGCAGGAAGCCAAATGTTTCAGATACAGTGAAACAAAAATAGTTGGCCCTGATGACACCCACTATTAAAAAGGAGACCCAACAGCTAGTAGGTCTCTTTGGGAACAGAAGATAGCATGCACCCCACTTGGGTGTTCTTTTAACCCTTAGTCAAGGTGACCCCCAAAGCTTCCAACTTTGAATGAGGCCCTATGCAGCAGCAGGAGTTGAAAGCTGTTCCACAAGATGTGGGCCAGACACTGTCTTAAAAATCATGAGATCTTGCTAGCCTGATGGAATTACAGGTGTCTGCAAGCCCAATGCATGCTGATTAGGGGCTGTGGCAACACAGAAATGCCACTGGGTTGCACCAGCCTCTCAGATCTTTGACATGTAAGTTACCTGAGGCAGCTCCAGATATATACCTTTTGAATGGCAACTCCTTGCTTTCTATTGGGCATCAGTGGGGACTGTGCATCTTATGGCTGGAGCACCATGTGATGCTGTTACATGAAGTGCCCATTCTCACTTGGACACTCACAAACCCCACCAATAAAACTGAACAGGCTCTGCCAGGCCTCATGGCTCATGCTTGTAATCCCAGCACTTTGGGAGGCCAAGGTGGGAGGACTGCTTGAGGCCAAGAGTTCAAGACCAGCCTGGGCAACATAGCAAGACCCCATTTCTATAAAAAAATAAAATAAAAATAAATTAGCTGGGTGTGGTGGCACATGCCTGTAGCCCTAAGATACTTAGCAGGTTGAGGCAGGAGGATAGGTTGAGCCCAGGTGTTTGAGATGGCAGTGGGATATGATCACACCTCTGCACTCCAACCTGAAAGAGAGAGAGACCCTGTCCCTTCCACAAAAAAAAACAAAAATGAACAGGCTCGAAAGAGCTCAATTATCAAATGGGACTGGTACATTCAAAATTGGGCCCAGCTTAGATGCCAAGGGACCGTACACTCCCTGAATAAATGGCTAGCTTACTGTTAAGGGATTCTATGGCTTCTCCTGCGGCTATCTGGGGACCAAGATTCAGAGACATGCCTACCAACTGTATGGCAAGATTAAATGATGGTTCTGCAAAACAAAAAACAGGGTTTACTGAACTGTGCCTTCCTTCCATCCAATGGATAGCCACCCTTTGACCAAGACTAGTCATTGACATTACACTCAATTGACTAAACTACATGCAATAGTAACGGCCATGCAGGCCACTCTTTCACATCTTGCTAACTTTCTACAACTCATGGATCACTGCCAACAGCTCTGCCATGTGGTCAGAATGGCAAGAAAGTTACTAGACTCTTAAAGTTACTAGATTCCATGTGGGGACAAGGAATATGGCCACAGCTTGCTGCCTGGATGTGACAAATGTATGTCATTCATATGGATGCTGGAATGACCACGGTCGCTCTTGAGAGGAACTTATGTTTCTTGACACCTCATGAGTCTTCACTCTGACCATGGTATATACTTCCTGTCAAAGCAACACTACAATGGGCACTCTGACAGGATATGGACTGTCCAAGCACCCTGTCATCTGAGTGCCAATGGAGTGACTGAATGATGGAACAGCAACAAGGCAATTGAAAAGAGAACATCCAGACGGCCTGCTATGGGGTAATACCCTGGTCTCACCAGGGCAGGATGGACACTAAACACCGCACCCCAGCACAAGGGAAACGGGACTGCAGTGCCTACTGAGAGCAGTGGATGTAGCGGGGATGGAGGTGGACCCGGCAGGCACCTGATTAGGCTGTGCCATGAAATCTCAGTCTCAGTGTTCCCAACCGCTCCTCTTCCACTACCCCTTTAGAGTGCACATCCTGGGGATGGTGTGAGGTTCAGGCCACTGCAGTACCACATGCTACCACTATGCCACAATGACCCCTTTGTCCTGCCGGTGGTAAACTACAGCAGCATTCCTAACCTCACAGTGTACAAAAGAACCCAAGATCTGGCTTCCAGAGTGAACACGTGGTACCCACCACGTGGGAGGGAGCTGGAGGTGCCTCTTTTAACTTTGCTGACTCTGTGGCAAAATGTCACAACCACAAACAAAACCTTAGTGGGCTGTTTCTGTGACACAACACATTCCTTTAAATACATGGCTGACCCATCATGATGACAAAAACAAGGACTGGACTAGTTCTACGCTTCCGTGTAGGGGCTTCATGAACCATACTGTATAAGGAAACATGAGCTCATATAACTATGACATCAGTAAGACTTGGATGGTGAATGCCAATGCTTCCATTGAGAAGCAATGTACACAGGGAAGAAAGGTATTAGACAAATAAGCAGGATTAGATAACATGGAAGGAAAAAAAAACTGTAAGTAAAAATCATATACAAAAACAAAAGATGATTTTACTGCAGTTGAACACGAACCATAGTATACATTTTTCAATACCATAAACTGAAAATGATATTTCTATTGCCTTTGAGAAAATACCCTTCTAGAAAAGCTGCTTAATAATATTTATAATACCTTTCCACACATTAATTTTCATTGAAGTAGCATAAAAATATCTTAGGCAACTTAACTAAATTTTATTTCACAGACATTTGCAACAATCATATAGTCTAGTGGGACCTATGTGTGCAGCAGGAAAATGAATGTACTTAATCCCATAAAGAAAACTGGGGTCCTTTGAAACCAAAAAGGCAGGAGTTTCCAAGAATAGACATTCAGTATTGCAGTGAAGAATCAGACTACATTTCTCACGTTTGACTACTAACACCCTTTACACTCCTACATGCCCTCTTCCTATTACACCCATCTGGACAAGCTGCTAATAATGGCTCAGGGCTCTCTCCTATGGCACCAGCTAGAACTCCAAAGCACATGTGGGTACCACCACCTCAACCACACCCTGTAACAACCATAACAGCTTAAGCCAGTCACCTATTGCTGTTCTCTCAAGCCATTTTTGGACTAGCTTGGGAAGCCTACTCTGCTTTCTTCAGAAAGTCACTTTATGTAATAAACATTCTCATAACACTTCTGTGTCCTGCATCATCATTCTCAATATTCAACCCAAACTTCTGCCAGACTTCAATCAAGTTCCAGTGGACTAGTCACAAGTTCAACTTACCAAAAATGTTATGAGAGTGAATATAGGAACTTCCTAGTTTACCCACCTAAACAAAACAATATTTCCATTGAGTATGTTCATTTTTAAGAGAAATTCATGAACATTAATATTTTTAAGTTATATCAATGAGTACTCCAAGGACAAAAAACCAGATGGTGTTACTATCCTTTTTATTCCCTACAATTTATGTCATAATGTCTTTCATATATTTTTACTATGTATCTATTTTCACTTTTGTAAAACGTGATGTATGCCATTGGTCTTATTTGGCACATAAGAGAGAGGCATGTAGAATTGTAGTACAGTGCATATTCACCAACAGCAACGCAAGTTTTAGAGCGTAATACTCTCAAGTTGCATTGCTATAGGATTTTTATTATACACATGTAAGTAATCTAGGGCAGACTGTGGAGAAAACTCAAACACAAATTATATTTCCAAAACTGTATGTTGTTTGATTCCACCAAGAAAAAAATTGTTCTAGATCCTTCAATCTTAAGAGCCTAATGATGCACTGTTATTGCTTGTTATGAAGTACGCTAGTAAGGTAGGATAAAATTATGTTCATCAAAATAATGTGACAGTTATTAAAAAAAGATTAAATTCTATTAATTAAAATGAGACCTACAGCACACTCTGAATGAACCAATGGCAAAATGTAATGTCAGGAGAAAAATGTGAATCCTACTCAAGAGGTGTACTATACTGGTGCTTTTGACTAAACTCTCCTCTTTGACAAATGTTCAATTTCAAAAATAGGACTAACTTTTCCCCAATCTTTGCTAAACAACAGTAATTGTCATTCAATGAAGAAGGTGACCATCATTTCCCCTGCATTATTTCTACCACATAATTAGTCCCTAAGAACCTATTAATCTCCTACCATAAAGTCTTCATGTCCTAAGGTCTTGGCCTGCTTTATTTCTGGGTCAGTTGGTAGAACATTTCTTCCCTTTAACCCACAGTGGCCTGTCGGGAGAAAGGCACCCTGAACACACTGAGCATGTAGAATGGCACCATTGTTCTGCATTATGTTCAGCCTCTTCCAAATGCTAACTCACTCCCTTAATTTTAAAGGGCAGAGTCTTTCTTCAAGGAACGTAGATATTAATGATCCTTATCTAATGAAGTAAGTCCATTCATCTTATTAATTTCTTGTCCAGAGACCACCATCAAAGGCATGTAAGAATGCATAATATAAACAGATTTCAAAGTTCAGGTTGAAAGTCATGGAACAGTAATGTACCCTTTTCAATAAACCTCAAATAACTGAATACTTTATAACCTGAAGAAAACTGGCCATTTCCAAAATTCCTGGTACCTTTGATATATATATATATCTCTCCGATTGTAACATGTTTTGACTTGTGAGTTTTCTGCTGCATGTAATCTGAAAGGATAATCATGAAAAGAGACACGGAATTACTCCTCGAATAAATCCTCTGATGGCCCACTTCTGATATGTAATAACCTCAGAATGCATGTTACAACTGCATGGTTTCACCAAAGATGTATATTTTGGTGTCTACTGAATTGTGAAACCTGCATAAATAGTTCACAACATACATTAATTATACAATACCTCCTTAATATGGATGTTGTAATATCAATTAATGCTTGACCTCATATTGAAGAGGTTGCTGTACTCCTTGCATTTGTAAGGAGTATCTCAAAAATGAATTCCCTGATGTTATGTGAGGAGTGAATTGTGACAGAGGCTTTACTGAGCTCATTACAAAGGTTTCTCTCCAACATGGATTATCTGATGTCTAGTGAGGTTTGAATGCACAGTAAAGACCTTGCCACATTTATTACATTTGTAAGGTTTTTCTCCAGTATGAATTCTCCGATGATTTACAAGGGTTGCAGTTCTACTGAATACTTTGCCACATTCATTACACTTAAACGGTTTCTCTCCGGTATGAATTCTCCAATGATTTGCAAGGGTCGTGGGATGACTGAACACCTTGCCACACTCACTACACTTGTATGGTTTCTCTCCAGTATGAATTCTCTGATGACTTGCAAGGTTTGCAGGCTGGCTAAAGACCTTGCCACAAGCATTGCACTTGTAAGGATTCTCTGCATTATGAATTCTCCGATGACTGGCAAGGTTTGCTGCTTGACTGAAGAGTTTGCCACATTCATTACATTTATAAGGTTTCTCTCCACTATGAATTAGCTGATGGTTAGTAAGTGTGGACCGCATACTAAAGGCTTTCCCACACTCATTACATTTGTAAGGTTTCTCTCCAGTATGAATTCTCCAGTGACTTTCAAGGTGTGAATTACGACTGAAAACTTTGTCACATTCCTTACATTTATATGGTTTCTCTCCAGTATGAACTTTACAATGACGTGCAAAGTTTGATTTATGATTAAAGAACTTGCCACACACATCACATTTATATTGTTCCTCTCCAGAATGGATGGTCTGATGTATACTGAGGTGTGAGCCATAATTGAAGGATCTGCCACACTCATTATATTTGTAAGGCTTTTCTCTAAGGTGTGCTTTCTGTTTTTGTGTGAATAATGAAGAATAGATAAAATCATTCCCATATTGATTAGAAATATGGGTTTTCAGCCTATAAGAAATCCTTTGGGATGTGGAACCTGAGGAACCACTGTTGATAGACATCTCCATTTGATTACAAATTTTCTCTTCAGCTGGAAATATGTTCACTACAGGTGTTTGTGACTGAAAGCTTAATCCAGGCTGATTTTTAATAGCCTTGTTTCCAGCATCCCTTCTATCACATTGTTTCTACTACCAGTAAAATTTTCTTCCTTTGTCAAAGGCACAGCGTTGTAATTTTTTTCATCTCTCCACTGAAACTCAAAGTCATGGACATATTTCTGAATTTCCCCGAAGCAAAAATCTCCAGTGGGATGGCTTTCATGTCTTTCCAACATCACTGTGTGGAATACTCCTCTATTACTTTTCCCTGTTGGGGGTAATTCCTTGATCACACACTTAGGAGAGATATCTACAAGAGATAAAGATCCATAGGTTTCCTATTAACTAGAGATGGTAAATAAATATTTAATATTGAAATGTATATCACAAAGAAAACAATACTAATATTAAACCTCCTACCCATGATCTTAACATTTAGGAACACAAAAGGAATAGAATTATTTAATAAAGAAAGAGCCATTGCATGTAATTCAAATTAATTCTAGGGAAGCCTAGTTTCCAAAATCAAGACCAAATATTCATATTGCACAAACATATGCAAGCCTGAAATAAATAGTATTCTTCCACCATGACCATAAAGTACACAAAAATTTGCAGGAAACACATCACTGTCTCATAAATGAAGGAAAAAAATACATTATACATAGCTATAGCATATTTACTGTGCACGAATAAGTGTTAAAGGACCACAGATTATACTGTATTCATAAATAATCCACAACAAACTTATGTAAGGATAATCTAAATAAATGGCAGTTCTGAATTATAAAACATGATAGCACTGAGAAAATAAGAAAAGATAAATAAAACAATGCTAACAATACAATATTTTTCTAAATACCTACCATAAAATTATCTACACTGACATAAAACAGGCATTTTGTGACATTAGTGGTGCAGAACAGTGTCAGTTATATTTCATATTTTTCATAGATTTCATAACACATACTGAAAGATCATCATCTGCAAATCATAATAAAAACTAATTAAGCTGGACACAATGGCTCATGCCTGTAATCTCAGATACCTGGGGATCTGAGGCAGAGGATCACTTGCGGCCAGGAGTTCAAGGCTGCAATGAGCTATGATTGCAACACTGCACTCCAGCCTGGATGACACAGCAAGACCCAGTCTCTTAAACAAACAAAAATGAATGAAACATTGTAGTAATTTATTACAAAACAAGAAATAATTAAGGTCATTAATTATACAAAGTTATAGTCTGCAGAATTTTAAAGAATTCTCTCTTAAGAAGAACGTTGACTCTTCTATTTCAGAACCAGCACACATTATAAGATCTGGAATATACGGCAAAATCACTGACTTTTGATGTATGAGGAAGGAAAGTACACAGCATTGTAAAGAATAAGAATTGAGCAACAAAGTGAGAAATCACAATTGTGATTTCACACTTGCAGTTACATAACAGTCAACAGAGCAATTCCCTGTACATGTCCTGCCCTTTAACTATCGAGCTCATTGGCCATAAAATATATGTAATAACATTTGTACTTGGAAAATTCATTAACTGACATTTGTTTTATGGAACAAATTGAAAAACCAAAAAAATCAAAATAAAAAAAGAAAAGAAAAGAAAAGAAAAATAATGATGCAGAGGTCCTATTCTCCAATGGAATGTTACTGCAGGTGGGGCCTTTGAGAGGTAATTAGGTTATTAGGGTGGACTATTCATAAACATAATTAGTGCTCTAATAAAAAGAGACATGAGAGAGCTTGTTTCCTCACAGTCTTTCTACCACATCAGGACACAACAAGGAGACAGCTGGGATAAACAAGAAGAGGGCTTTCACCAGGAACCAATTCAGCTGGCACCTTGATCTTGGACTTGCCATCTTCCAGATCAGAGAGAAATGAAATTTGTGTTTTAAGCCTCTCAGTCTATGTTATTTCTGATGGGATAAGTTGACTATGACAGGAAAAGGACCATCTCATCATACACCTCACCAAAGGTTGATAAATCTTATTAAACAAAGGAAGTTTAGAATCTTTACTATTAATATAAAACTTGCAATATTTTAAGCCATCCAAGAACACTTATTTATTTTAAAAACGTGCTATTTTTCAATTGTCTCAAAGACAAATTAATTAATTAATTAAATAAATCCTTGAGGCAAATTAACATTATTTCTAAAATAAGGACACCAGGCCAACAGTGTTCATATATTTAACCCCACATTGCACATAAAGTAAATGAAAGAAATATGACTTAATCCTGGCTCTGCAGGATCAGACAACATGCTCTTAAGCACAACTGTACACCCAGGCAGTACAAAAAACAACCAGTCTCAGCAAATATAAGCAGTATGGAAAGAAATACTTTAAGGGGGACATAAGAGCTGAGCTGTGTAATTAATAGTGTTACTAAGCCACAATCATGGATAATGTTCTGAGTCATCACCCCCTGCACTTGATTTAGGCAGCGTCCTGAACAATTGTCCAGTGGATGAGTAAAGTCTTGCCTTATTCAGTGAGAGTAGTGTGAGGGAAACGAGGGGTCATGTGAGGGAAATTGGGGGTTCAGAAGTATAAAATCAACATGATAGGAAGTTAACAGTATATTCCATCCATATCAAGTTACCATGCGAGGAATGACCAGGACAGAGGAAGGGCAAGCATGGAGGGCTGGGAGTTATGGCCATGTAGGAGTAAACTTTTTGTGCATGCAAATCTGTGGGAATATAACTGTGCTGGAATAGTTCAAATTCTGACCTTGGAAGGAAAGAGAAACTAATTTAGCAAGCAATATATTATAATACTGACCCATGGTTAAGCATGGGAATTACACTATGGGTATGGGACAAGAATGGAAAAGATCCAAAAAGGAGGTAGTATGATGACAAGGGAGGAAAGCAGGTGTTAAAACTCTTAAATTAAATGTCCTGTGAATTCTAATCCCAAGCATATATTCAACAAAATCCTGTCTGTATATTCCAGAATTGTGTACACAAAAATAAAATGAAATTCTACCAAGAGTACAGCAATGTAGGAGACCACTGGGGCAGAATGATGATCCCCTGGCTAAGTAGGCAGAGGTATGTTTGGAGAAATAAAGCTACATGAAGACTTTTGTCAAGGTTTGTGCTTGGTCACATCAGTGAAGAAAGACAACAGCCCAGTAGCACTCTGGGAGGCTGAGGCGGGAGGATCGCTTCAGCTCAGGAGTTCAAGAACAGCCTGAGCAAGAGCAAGACCCCGTCTCTACCAAAAATAGAAAAATTAGCTGGGTGTGGTGGCACACGCCTGTAGTCCCAGCTACTCAGGAGGCTGAGGCAGGAGGATTGCTTGAGCCCAGGAGTTTGAGCAATGAGCAATGATGATGCCACTGCACTCTACCCAGGGCAACAGAGAGTGAGACTCTGTCTCAAAAAAAAAAAAAAAAGACAGCAGCCCATTAACTAAAATATTAATTATATAACATGTTCTTCAAGTAAGAAATTGAATGATTATGGTGTATTAAAATTGCGGGGTGTATCTCCTTTTTTCTCATATAAAAATAATAGTGTCTCTTTTGCTGGCTCTTGTATTACTTAAAATGACATCACTGGACCCCTAAACACAGACTCTGGAATAAATGAGTCATGAAAACTGATGCCAGCAAGGTGGCAGATTACAAAATGTCAGGCCCTCATATCCTCATGGAGACACCAACCTAACAAAAATGTTCAGTCCAAAATATCTTGGAAAAAGTCTAGAAACCAGTAAAGAAGCTGCAGAACCCAAATGAATACCTAACATGAGGGACTGGATTCTGTCCCGTCTGACTGGGATTACTGAAAGAAACAGAGCTGTAGTTTGCATATGAGACTGGAGGTTACTGAAAATATAAGCAGGTTCTCAGCAGGTTAAAGGAGCACACGTTCTGCAGTGCTTGGAAGGTTGGTGGGGGGAAGGTGGGAGGGAGAGATTACAGGCAGAGAAATACCACAGAAACTAAAGGCTTCTGAGAAGGAGCAGAAATAAGTGCCTTGGGGAAAATAAAAATGTATAAGCACCCACATATATTATACTGGAGCAAAAGCACATACAAATGATCAGGGAAGACATAAGCCCAGAAAAAGATCGAGAAGTCCCAGAACCTCACACCAGGATGATTAGTGAAGGTCTCCTCTGCATGAAGCTAGTTCACAAACACTGGGAGAGATGGCTATTTTTTCCAATGCCCAGAACACAACAAAAGATTTTAAGTCCTATAAAAAGACAGGGAAGCATCACCAAATACAAAGAATATAACTCTTCAGAAACTGATCCTGAAGAAACAAAGTCCTCTAAATTACTTAAAAAAAAATTGAAACAATTGCCTTAAAAATGTCCAAGGAACTAAAAGGATACAAAAATAGACAACTAAGAATAGCATGAAAAAGATGTACGAACAAAATGATGTGAATATCAACAAGGAAACAAACTATAAAAAAGAACCAGACTGAAATTCTGGAGCTGAAATATAATAAATGAATCAAAAATTTTACTAGAATAATTTAAAAGCAGAGCAAATAAGGCAGAATAAAGAATATGCAAACTTGAATATAGGGTATTGAAAATTATTGAGTCCAAGGAGCAAAACGAAAAAATAACAAAGACAACCAAATGGAGCATAATAGACTTCGGTTTCCTGAGAAGCAGAACAATACATACATTACAACAGTCCCACTAGAACAAAGAGATTCAGAATGCTCATTTGAAAAAATAATAGCCAAAATGTTCCATATTTAGAGAAAAAAAGAGATTTACAATGCCAAGAATTTCAAACAACTCCAACTAGAATGAACCCAAAGACATCATCACAGAGATACATAATAAACAAATTATGAAAACTCAAAGAAAAAGGGAAAATCTTGAGAGCAGCAAGAAAAAAAGGGTATCATAACAAGAAAATCTGTTTAAGATCATTTGCATTTCTCAGCAGAAACCAAACAAAATCAGGGTCCAGAATAGGATATGTTCCAAGTACTGAAAGAAAAAAACTATCAACCAAGAGTACTCCATTCGGCAAAATTTCCCTTTAAAATAATAGAAAAATTTAGACACCTATTGTACCACACGATGGCTATAGTTAGTAACAATGTATGGCATACCTGAATATCACTGAGAGTAGGTTTTAAGTGTTCCTACCATAAAAAAATAAAAAATATGTGATATAATGCATATGTCAATTAGCATGATTTTGCATACACATTAGCATACATATTTCAAATCATGATATTGTATAACAAAAGTATAAAATGTAAAAAAAAAAAGGGAAATAATTAAATTTTTTAAAAAGGGAAAAATGTAGACACTCTGCAGATAAGGAGCTGAAGATCATCAACACTCTAGAACTGCACTACAAGAATTCCTAAAGGGAGTCCTTGATATTGAAACAAAAAGATGCTGAGCATAACTCCAACCAATAGGAAAATATAAAGTTCTCCAGTAAATGTAAACAGACAAATATAAAAACATGTATTATTGTGCTTTTCACTAATAACTCAACTTCTAATTATTTCCTTTCAAAGCATAAGCACAAAGAATATAAATATACGTTGATATAAATACAACATATATAGAAGTCATTTCTGCCATCGGTCACCTAAAGGGGAATTGGAGCCATAAAGGAGTAGTTGTATGTGATTAAGGTTAAGGTTTTATATTCTAACTTTAAGATGTTTAATTTACCTGCAATGGTAAGCCCAAAGAATGTATCTGTAAGATATACAAAAAGAAAATAATATGGGCATCAAAGTCTATCACCACAAACAAAAATCAGGGAAACACAAAGGCACTAAGATAGAAATGGAGCTCAAAAAAGCTACAAAATACACAGATAATATATAACAAAAATGGCATCAGTAAGGCCTTCCCTATCAGTAATTACTTTTAATGTAAACAGTTTAAATCTGTAATCAGGAGACATAGATTGGATGACTGGAAAAGAAAATAGGATCTACCCATACACTGTCCATAAGAGACTCACTTTAGCTGTATGGACACAAAAGGCTAAAATGGAAAAAATGAAAAAAGATATTCCGTGTAAATGGGAATCAAACAAAAGCAGAGACGGCTATAGCAATATCAGACAGAACAGACTGCAAGTCAAAGTTATAACAAAGAAGGACATTATGAAATGATAAAAGTGTGAGGCCAGGCGTGGTAGCTCACACATGTAATCTCAGCACTTTGGGAGGCTGAGGCAGAAGGATCCACTGAGGCCAGGAATTGGAAACCACCCTGGGCACCAGACTGAGATCCAATCTCTACAAAAAATAAAAAAATTAGTTGGACATGGTAGTGAGCGCCAGTAGTCCCAGCTACTTGGGAGGCTGAGGCAGGAGGACTGCCTGAGCCCAGGAGTTTGAGGCTGCAGTGAGCTATGGCGACACCACTGCACTCTAGCTCAGGCAACAGAGCAGGACTCTGTCTCAAAAAAAAAAAAAAAAAAAAAAGATAGAGGAAGCCAGGTACAATGGTTCACGCCTATAATCCCAGCACTTAGGGAGACCCAGGCAGGAGTATCCCTTGAGGCAATTAGTTTTAGTGAGACCCCATCTCTACAAAAAAATAAAAGGGTAGCTGGGCGTGGTAGTGCCCCCCTGTAGTCCTAGCTACTCAGGAAGCTAAGGCAGGAGAATCACTTGAGCCCAGAGGTTCAAGGTTACAGGGAGCTATGGCCATGCCACTTCACTGAAGCCTGGGTAACAGAGTGATACCCTGTCTCAAAAAAGTAAAAATAAAAAGAGGAAACATCACAGCTTATTCTATACAAATAAAGAAATAAGGAAGAAATAGGTAAATTTATAGAAACACACAACTTACAAAGACTTAAGCATGAAGAAATGCAAAAGCTGAAGAGACATACAACTCATAAGGCAATTGAATCAATAATCCAAAAACCTCCCCAAAAGGATCCTGGACCTAATGGCTTCAGTGGCAAATTCTATCATACATTTAAAGATGAATCAAAACCAGTCGTCCTCAAACTCTTCCAAAAAACTGAAAAGGAGGGAATACTTCCAAACTCAGGCTATAGAGCTAGCATTACCTTGACAACAAAGGCAAAGCTACTACAAGAAAAGTATAGAATAAATCCCTCATGAATGGAAAGCAAAAATTCTAAAAAACAAACAAACAAAAACAACAAGCAAACTGAATTCAACAGCACATTAAAAAGGATCATATACACCACAACCACATTGGATTTATTTCTGGAATGCAAAGATGGTACAACATATGAACATCTATCCATGTCATATTCCACATTAACAAAATTAAAAGGAAAATCACATAATCATCTCGTTTGGTAACAACAAGAACATTTTTAAAAGTCAACATTCTTTTGAGATAAAAACACTCAACGCACAAAGAATACAAGAAATCTACCTCAACAACAATAAAGACCACCTAGGAAAAGCCTACAGAAAATATCATACTCAATGCTGAAAGCCTGGTATCTTTTCCTCTAAGATCAAGAACAAAACGAGGAAGCCCACTTTTTCTATTTCTATTCAACCTATTAGTGGTATCCTGGCCAGAGAAATTAGACAAGAAAAAGAAATAAATGGCATGCAGTGGAAAGAAAAAAGTAAAATGATCTGATCTGTGCTCATAGAGGACATGACCTTTTATGTGGAAAACACTAAAGATTCTAAAAAAAAAAAACCTGAAATCATATCTGATAAGGGGTTAATATCTAGAATATATAAAGTACTGCAAGTCAACAACAAAAACAAGAAAAAATGAGAATAAGGAACTGAATTAAAAAATGTGATAAGGAACTGAATATACACTTCACTAGAAATGATAGACAAATGACCAACAAGCATGAGTTAAAGATGCAAAACGTAGCTAAGCATTAAAGAAATACAAAGAACCACAATGAGATATCACCTCAAACTCAATAAAATGTTTACTGTCAAAATTAACAGAAAATAAGCAGCGTTGGTGAA
The DNA here is from genome assembly GCA_023783475.1 of Daubentonia madagascariensis. Taxonomy (NCBI): domain Eukaryota; kingdom Metazoa; phylum Chordata; class Mammalia; order Primates; family Daubentoniidae; genus Daubentonia; species Daubentonia madagascariensis. Next base: position 86,076 of record JAKFHU010000112.1, on the reverse strand, counting down.
GATGTGGAGCAATGGAAGAACCTTGTACAGTTCTTGTGAATGTAAAACAGCACAGAGCCTATAGAAAAAAGATAACGTTTCAACCTCCTATAATTCAAAATTGAATGACAATATGACCTAAATATTCAACGTTAGGGTACATATTCAAAAGAATTGAAAATGGGATCTTCAGGAGATATTTGTAAACCCATGTTTACAGCAGTATTATTCAAAGGAGTAAAGAGGTGGAGCCAACTCAGCTGCTCATCAACAGGTGAATAAACAAAATGTGGTATATACATACAATGTAATATTATTCAGCATTTAAAAACGTGGAAATCCCAATATATACCACAATACTAATAAGTGATGAGGACATTATAATAAGCAGTCATAAAAAGGCAAATACTGTGTGATTTTACTTATAAGGAATGTAAGACAGGCAGATTCATACAAGGAAAAAGTAGAATGGTAGTTTCCAGGGCCTGAGTAAAGAAAGAAAGAAATAGGGGATAAAGTGGAGTTTAAATATTTATGGCAACCAATTGAATCTAAATTCAAACAACAAGAAAAATATGGTATATTTTAATTCTGCTAAGCTCATACAATGGAAAATACTAGAAAAGTTATATGAGAAGATTTAAAAACCAAGACATGAGGTCAAGGGTATCACTACTGTATAATAATAAGTAGATATATTTAGTTGTTTCTATGAATGAATGAAGATTAATGTGCATTTATAAATTTGACTTCATAATTATCACCAGGAGAACGTATGTCACCTTACAGAAAAAATAAGTAAATAACAGAGGGGAATGGCTTGTACTGAAAGGCACTGCTGGTAGCTGCAAAATGCAGAAACATTCTCTGGCAGTGGCATGTCATCGGCAACATGAGCAAAAACCAAGAGGCTGAGAACAACAGGACACACCTTGGCGTTGGGATGACCAGGATGAAGTGAATTTTACATATAATTCAGATGGAAAGAAAAAGAGAGGACACAACAGTCTTCATATGTTAACTAAACAATGCAATTTCTAGAACTTTAAAAATTGCACAGAAAATATGTGCTATGTAAACAACAGTGGAGAAGAAAGCCATGAAGTGCAAGAAACGGGCTGTTTCCCATGAAATACTATAAGATATTCAAACATTAATTTAGTATACCAGGATGGGCATGGTGTGTCTAGCTAGGGAGAATAATTATTAGAATACAGCATTTCTTCCAAGAAATAAACACTCAGTAAAATTTAAACAGAAAACAGCAAGTTATGTTTATAAGACTGAAAACATACTATTAAAAAAGCAATGTCTATAACAAATTATGGCAACTCAGGTTAATGGTATTTCTGGGATTATGATGGTAACTTCATTTTTAAAAAGTATATATGAGTACTCCAGATATCAAAAGTTCTCAACTTAAAAACTGTAATAATTTAAACTGACAAGTGTACTTTAATGGTAGGTATTAAGTCAAGTGCCATAGCAGTAAAAGGAATACTTAAAAGACTATCTGTTGAAAAAGTTCTGCAAGGCCAGGCGCAGTGGCTCACGCCTCCAATCATAGCACTACAGGAGGCTGAGGCAGGAGGATCGCTTGAGGCCAGGAGTTTGACACCAGCTTGCACAAGAGACCCGTCTCTACAAAAAACTACAAAAATTAGCCAGGCGTGGTGATGCGCACCTATAGTCCCAGCTACTCAGAAGGCTGAGGCAGAAGAATCGCTTGAGCCCAGGAGTTTGAGGTTGTAGTGAGCTACAATGACACCACTGCACTCTAGCCCAGGCGACAGAGTGAGACAGTTAAAACAAACAAACAAAATACATGTAAATCAATGACCATTCCCTGAATCAACAGTCCTCACACTGAAGTATAAAAGAAAGAATACTAAAAATATCATTAAAAATATGAAACTGATGATTAAGTAAATAAAAAATAAATTCATTTATAATACATGGAAATGTACAAGATAAAAGCTGCTCTGGCTTAAACAAAAACAGCAGAATTAAAATATGGGGACATGATTCAACTTCATAAGCTCCCTCAGTAAGATGCATCAAAACTGTATCTGTTATAGTTTTGAACTACAACAAATTGAACACAGGTTTTGTTGTTAAAAACGAACAATGACATACAGGGGATGAAAAACATGGCATGAACAACAGTTTAGTCAGCAGCCTCCATATACACGAGGCTGTGAGCTTGAACAACGTTCTCCCTAGGAGGAACTTCTACACCACTGACTGCTGGCTCAGAGGAGGTGATCATTAGTCCATGTGATCAACACTGTCATGGTGCCCTTCAGAGACACTTTTGCGATGCTCCTCCAAAGCCAGAATGACAACTGGAAACACGTATCAGTCTGGCTCTCCTGGTACTTTCTATCTCAGTGTCCTGGGACAAGCTGACAATTCTGCTCAGGGTTTCAAGGGGCTCCTCTGTAAGTAGCAGGCTCATATCCAAACATACCAGTGAAAGTGTTCTCCTTCATCAATTTCCTGTTTTCACATAAACCTATCCCATAGGAGAGTCCACTAGAATGTTACCTACAGTTAGGTTTATCACATTGGAAAAAAAGACAGCATGTCCTAGGAATGTGTATATCAAAAGCAATTATCAGAGGCAAAATCACAAAAACGTAAGAGAATACAAAATCAGGAAGAGCCAAGGTTTTTCTATATCAAAACAGAAAGAGCAGTGGAAGAGAGTCAAATATACAGTATATGGGGGTCAGATTTTAACAGATTATAAGAGGGGACTCTGTGCTGCCCACAGATCCTAAGCTAAGAGTCCGAAAGAATGAGACATGCTCTCCATGTAGGACTAGGGATCAAAGAGAGGAGACCTGTCAACTGTTTCTGCAGTCCTGCTGAATAACGATCTCAGAAGATACAACCCACTCCCCTGTTCCACACACCCATGAACTCTGGCAAAAACAGAAGAAAGAAATGGCTGAGGAACTCAACAGGCAGAGAGGGCTTGAGACAGCTCCGTGCAGTTTCTGGGGCCCCAGACACAAAGGAGGAGCAGCCAATGTGTCCCGTCTCCAGACTAGGTCTTCCAAGCACGTGAAACGGGATGGAACGTGGACAGCTCCAGGCGTCAGGGATATGGCGGCCTCTGCTCTGATCTACGTGGAAAGTGAATCGAGCATCAGCTGGAATCAAGTACAGAAGAGACCCAAGGGAGAAGGAGCCCTTTGTGATACGGCCCTCCCCAGACCCCTCAGAGTGAAGGAACCAGAGAGTTTGTAGAAGCCACATGACAAGAGCATTGTCCATAAGAAGGAATTTCTATTTGTCTCTGTTTGAGCTGCAGTACCACCGGACGGGGAAAGGATACATTTATGCCTGTCTGAAGAATAGAGTACATGGGAAATCTTTTTTCCTTTGAGAGCTCACAGGATATACACTTTTGTTTTCTCACATTATCCCTCCCACTTGCTGAGAGGTTCCCAAACACTATTTAACGATGTGGCTTCCACTATGCCCACCTGAGCTCTTACCTGTGATGGCACCTTTGATACGTTCCCACCGCTTTTGTTTCCTTGCTATTTTCACTTGGCTCTCCACAGACCAGGGCTTTTCCCCTGTTTCCAACATGGAGATAAGATTCAGGCCAGGAGGAGAGCATCCTGCTTATAAAATGAAAGGCACATGATGTACTCTGGCTTTTCCAGAATCCCAGCCCTACATTTATGTGAAAATAGAAGACATTACAAATAAATCTAGGAAAATATTTCACAAATTCATCCACTAATTGCCTCCTCCTGAAAGCTAAGGGAACACTGCGAAATGCAGATACCTTGTTCTGTTCCAAGAACTACTGAATCAAAAGCATAGGGGTAGAAAATAGGGAATTGGGTGTGTAAAAAGATCGCCATAAATTTTATGCAGATTTCAGCCCTGGAATCACCTCACCATTGCTGTATCATAAATGCAGCAGAACATCTGAAGAAGGGGATGCTTAAGGTCCACATGCTGCATTATGGAGCTTTCCATTTCTGAGTCAACAAGGCTTCAGTCTCAGTCAAGCAATGCAGAGGCTCCCAAGAGGCACACAAGATCAAATGCAAAGACACACAAAGGCAGATCCCAACTTCGAGAGCCACGTTGTCCTCACCCAGGGAGACCAGGTTCCTGTAGTTCTCCAGCATCACGTCCCTGTACAAAGCCCTCTGAGCAGGGTCCAGGCATTTCCACTCTTCCTGAGAGAATGCTATGGCCACATCCCTGAATGTCAAGTGTTCCTAAAATGGAAAACACATTTCACCAAGGCATTATGGAGACAGTTACCATCTTCACACAAAATGAGGAGAGGAGAGAAATTAAGTATTACCTAAACTGAAATGAGTGTTGTGACAAATCCAGATTAAGGTATTTTTGACCAAATTTTCTCTCTCTAAATGCATCTTATTGTACTTTTCCGTAAGAGATTATGATATCCTCTATGTCAGTGTGAATTTCTCAGTTTTGTGGACAAAACAAGAAATGCTCAAATAAAACACAAACACAGGATTATCTCCATAGATGTGTTAGATATTATTTAACACACCAAGTGATAATCAGTATCTAGGTGAGCTAGAATACAAGTGGTGTCTTCAGAAATGACAGAATCCACAGTGGCTTTAAAGAAAGTGAAGTCAGAATCCAACGACGGTGATGACAGCAGCAATAGCAAGGACTACCATTTCTGAACACTTCCCACATGGGAAACGCTATTCTAAATGCTTTACACGTACTATCTTGTAAAATAAGGTCACAGCCCATGATAGAAAGATTTATACTAGGAGACAACTCCCATCACAGACGGTCTAAGAAAGTGGCCACAAATCGAAGAGCTAAAAATGGTACAGCAAGCACCTGAACCTAGGTGTCTGCGATTCAGATGAGAACATAAAGAAACGATCAGTGAAAAATCACAGATACAGAATTAAAAGTAAATTGGCAGAGGTTTATCTAATGGAGAAAATGTGAAGCAAGTTCAAGGGTAAGAACACGGAACATCATAAAAGGTCAATGTATAGACACACGATATGCACCTAATATGTTACTATTCTTATTACAATTAACTGGTTAATATGATAGTTTACAACAAATTTAAGACCATGGACCAAACAAATGATAACTTAAAAAAAAAAATAGAAGGCCACATGCATTGGCTGACACCTGTAATTCGAGCACTTTGGGAGGCCAAGGCAGGAGGATCACTTGAGGCCAGGAGTTTGAGACCAGACTGAGCAACACAGCAAGACCCCATCTCTACAAATAGAAAAATCAGCCAGGCGTGGCGGCAAGCAAGATCTGGTCCCAGCAACTCAGGAGGCTGAGGCAGGAGGATGGCTTGAGCCCAGGAATTTGAAGTTGCAGTGACATACGATCACACCACTGCAGTCTAGCCTGGGTAAGAGAGCAAGACTGTTTCAAAAAACAAAAGACCATAGAAAATACTTAACATAATTTCAATTATTACAAAATACAAAACTTATTTCAAATGATGATGTCTCTTTGATACAAACCATGGGCTTACCCATCCATGCACTCATGCACACGCATCACATATCCACACACCTAAATTTACTTCAGTTAGCAGGTTATAAGCAAAAGCCTACAGAACACACATCCCCAGAAATGGCTTGAGAGGTCTCAAGAATCTTGAGCCAGACTGACTGGAGCGTGTCCTTCCTGAAGAAATAAGACACCAAAACCAGGGAGAGCAGACTTTTGAACTGCTGAAGTACTAATGGAAGATAACAAGACACACAAAGAGAAAAGAAAACACAGCCAATACAAAGGGACAAATGAAATCACCACAAACTGACATTAAAGAAACAGAAATTTATAAATAATCAGACCAGAAATTCAAAGCAAGGGTCATAATGATGCTCAATGAATTACAAGACAGCACACATTGACAACTTCAGGAAATCATGAAAGCAATGCATGAACAAAATGAGAATAGCAACAAAGAGACAGAAACTATGAAGAACTACACAGATATTCATGAGCTAAAAATATAACTGAATTGAAAAATTCAATAGATGGGTTCTAAATCAGACTAACCAGGCAAAGAATTAGTGAAGAGGAAAAGTACTAAAGAAAACAAGAATAAAGAAAAATGAAGAGAGCCTAAGGGACTAACAAGATACCATCAAGGGCAACATCCTACACATTGTTAAAGTCCCAAAACAAGGTAACAGAGAGCCTGTTTGAAGAAAGAATTGGCCAAACACTTGCCAAATTTCAGAAGATACATGAACATACAAATTCAAGAGCTTAACGATACCCAACTAGGACAAATCTGAGACACCTACAACAAACATCATAATAAAACTGTCGTAATTCAGAGAAAAAGAAAGAATCTTAACAACAGCAAGAGAAAAGCTAAGTTTCACCCAAGAGGAAGTTTCTATGATATTACCAAGAGATTTCTCAGTAGAAACCTCGAAGCCTACAAGGCAGTAAAATGATATATTCAAAATGCTGAAAGAAAACAACTGGAAACTAAAAATACCATACCTGGGAAAACTGTCCTTCAAAAGAGATGGGGAAATTAGGTCTTCCTCAGATAAACAAAAGGTGAGGGAGTTGGTCACCAGTAGACCTGCAGCTATGGTCTGAATGATGTAATGGTCTCAAAGGGAAAATTAGTTCTTAGTGGGTACAGAATTTCAGCTTTGCAAGATGAAAAAGCTCTAGAAATCTGTGGCACAATAATGTAAATATGCCCAACACTATTTAAATGTAAAACAAATAAAGAAACTTTACCGAAATACATGATCAAAGATTGACATACCCAATTCTTACTGGAAGATGTTGTGATGTCAAGACTTCTATAACTGTAAGAGCCCTTAAACACAAAAGAAACAGCCGAATTTCCATAAAACCTGACTGCGTTCTGTCAAAGGAAAACCAACATAATTTTGAAAAGAAAAAGAACACGGAGGAGTTTACCAAACCACGTATGAACCGCTTATGACATATATTAACTGAAACTTTAAACTGAATCAAATGAAATACCTAAAAGATATATACAAAAATCCAAATTAATTACAGATGTAAAACAAAATTTTAAACAATAAAATTATATCTCAATGAAACATAGTATTTTGTAATCATGCACTAAGCAAGGCCTGTCAAAGCAAGATGAAACATACAAAAGAAAAAAAGGGGACAGGAGAAAGACTTCTGTTTTACACTAAAAAGTACAACATGAAAAAAGATACCAGTGTATAGATAAAGAATTAAACTACAGAATATAAAATAGCTCTTAAAATACATGCAAACTGATTTTAAAGTATTAAAATCCATTTTACATATATACATCCACAAATTAATGAAACCTGCTCAGACTCCCAAGGAACTGGAAAATGTAAACAAAAAGGGTCACCATTTTCCCTACATAATCCAAACGTAAAAAGAACACAGTACTAAATTACTTAAGGAGTACTAATTACTTAAACGAGTGGAAAATCTCACACAGTCTTGGTGTGAGGAGGTGGGTACCTCTGCAGCTGGAGTTAAGGAGGAAATCTTGCCAGATCTAAGAAAACAGGAAATGAACCCTGCTAGAAGCAACACGTTTCCAATTGCCCAACCTGCATGAGCCCCGACATCTGCAGTGAGGTCCGTATGCTCAGAGGCAGGCAGGGTGGCATTCTTTGAAACAGTGGAAAAAGGAAAGACCCACCTGTCTTTATTCAGAAAAAACGCTGAGGAGGATGTAAAAAAGCAAGCTATCATGTTTCTTAGCGTGAAAACATGTAGATTTTCAAAACTTGCAGGATAAAATATCATAACAAAACATTCAATGAAGAATGTTTTCTAAAATCTCGTGACATCTGTATAAGGCTTGCGGTAACCCTCGAAACAGACGTGACAACAGTGATTCCCCATTGAGTCGCGAGGGAGGGTGGAGGGCTGGACGTGAAAGTGGAGGCTTTACATCTTAGCACCTCAGTGCATCGCTGTTTGCAGTTTTACTCTAAAACAAATATATACACCATGTGAAGTTAAAAAGAAAAGAAATCTAATAGTTAATAACAGGTGGAATGAGAACATGGCTCCATCATCTGTAATGACAAAGTTCTGCTGTGATTGCTGAGGAAAATTATAATCGTTTTTACTTAAAATACCTGCAGCACAAGAGTCTCTGCAGAAATACCAGTCTCTATGAAGGGAAGTGCTTGGAGAATGATTTAAAAAATATCCTGCAGTTAGATATTTCCATTGATTTCACATTTTAAAATAAATGATGAAATAAAGCATCCTCTACCACTGACATCTGTGTTTCAACTTTCCATTCCAGTCCAAGTCATTAAGAGCCTGGAGTCAAGAGACAGACTAACTCACTAGCTTAGCTTCAAATGAGTAACAAAATAAGGCTTTAAATATATCCCCCTATTGGTCTCCTTTTCCAGAATTTAGCAGGTAATTATGCAGATTGATACGTGACTTCCACGTGCAGCTTTTTAAATCCTGGTTTACAGAGAGCTGACAGTGCATCCAGATGTGACCCCTTAACAGTCCCTACTGCCCAACAGCACTGACACCATGGGGCCACACCCCGTCTCCAACCCATGTCTGGGAGTGAAGCCCTTCCCAGGACCATGCCCAGTGCAGCCTCTTCACAAGCTCATGTCACTGGGTCACGGTGAGACGGGATCCAAGTGGACACGAGAGGGGCTGAGGGAAGGCACGGGTTAGTGTGAGCAGACACGCCAGGCAGGACGCGTCGGAGCCAGAGACGATTGGAAACTGCAGTGCCCGGCATTTCAGAAAGGAGGGAGACACAGAACAATCCATCGAGAATATCACTTTACCTGAGTAAGAGCCATTCCTGACTCCTTTTCTTTCCTCTTCTGGGCTTCTTCTTCACGTATGATGAGTCTTTAGAAGTCAATCCTGAATGTCAAAAATAGGAGGTTTAATGCTTAGAAACCACACACTCCCTTCCTGTGCTACAACAGCACACACAAAGAAAGACCTCACTCTCTAGAAAGACAGTCCTCTGCTGCCCACTTCACCAGGCGGGATGCAGGGATAATAAACTCCTACAGGAAGACCAAGTGAGTTTTTGACCCCTTTCTTCAGACCTCGCTGCCCTCCTGGTAAAGCCACACACACACACACACACACACACACACACACACACACACACACACACGCTGCAGCAGTGGGGAGCCAGGCTGGACTGAGCTCCCCTCCAGGGCACAGACCTGGCCCTGAGTAAACCCCATGCAGAGCACAGCCCCCTTCACCCCTGTGTGGATCACAGGCTGATCTCAGCCCATATAAATGAAAGAAATTGAGCCCTGATACTCAACGCTGGACACAGCCTGGAATCACCTGGGGCACTGTAAATATTACTGAAGGAGGGTCCCAACCTAACTGTGTGAATGGGAATCTCTGGTGAGGGGGCACAAGAGATTTATCTGCAAAATGCCTCAGCACCCTAATGTGGAGCCAGGGGTGAGCTCCAGTCAGAGGGCCAAGCCCAGCACACCTCCCACCTTCGGGCTCTGCTCTCCCCTTGGGGATGTGTTACAAGTGGCCAGACCATGAACAGCTAAGAAGCAAAAAGAAACATGCAAAACAGGCAGTATGGACCAGAGGAGGGGGTAAGGGTGTGGCTGGAAACTTAAACTGGGGGAAGTCAGAGAAGCCTCCACTGAGGTGACATCAGAACAATGACCTGGGGAAGGAAGGGTGTTTCTACCTGCAGCCAAGGGAACTGAGAGTTCTAGGCCGAGGGACAGCCCACCTGGAGACCCTGAGGCAGGAGCCACCTGGGCCCCAGGAAAAGGAAAGAGACCTGTGTGGCTGGAGTAGAGCCAGTGAGGACGACACAGCAGATGAGGCAGAGAGGAATTGAGGAAGCAGAGCAGGGAGGGCCCAGGTCTGCAAACATTTCTCTCCCACACCTCAAGAGAACTTTGGAAACAATATATATCCTCACCCATATCAAGTGAACATGTAATTTTTTATTTATATTATAAAGTACAACACTTACAAATAATGTAATTATCTTATATATTTAAAATACATGCTGATAAGTTCAGCTAAGACCCAGGAAGAACAGGGTCACTCTCACCTGAGATGTTAGGACTGCAGGGGAACATGTTTGGGGGACTTCAGAAAGTGCCTTTTGAACATACCAGGGGGAGATGCCTGTTAGATGACCCAACAGAGAGTTGAGGACACAACTGGACACAGGATTCTAAAGGTCAGGGGAGAGGTGTGCAGGGGAAGTGGAGACATCTAGGTGGGGTTTAAACCATGGGATGAGAAGGTAAGGAAAGGCAGTGGGTGTGGGCAGAGATAAGAGGAGGTCCAAGGATTAAGTTGTGGGTCACTCCACAGAGAACAGGGAGTTCAGCACACACCAGAAGAGGAAAGTGTGATGTGATCAGGGAGGCAATAAGAAAATTAAATCAAATAGACTTCTGAAGGTTAGTGGGATATCCTCAAGGCAAGGAAAAAAAAAAAGAGAGAGATCAGTTGTGCAACGTGTTGTTGACAGGAGAAAAAAGACAGGAAATTAAATAGTGGATTTAGAAATGGGGAGATGACTGGTGACTCTGAAAGAGAAAATATCAGTGGAATAGGGGATGTGAAAGCTTGATGGGGTCAAGAAAAAATTGAAGGCAAGAACTGAAGACAGAATACAAACAAGTATGCAGCTTTTAAATGGAACACAGAAGAAGGGTGTTTACTAAAGAGAAATACATATTTCATGGACAATTTTTGTCTTAAAGACAGAAGAATGGAGAGTAAAAAAGCCTCATTTTGTGTGTGTGTGTGTGTGTGTGTGTGTGTCTGTCTTAATGGAAAATAATACCATCTGGGTACTTTGATCAATATAATTCTCTTGAAGTAAAAACTGATGACGCCGTGGAGGAAGGCTGTCACGCCGTCCTATACTACGAGTGGGGCTGGCAAGTGGCACAATCGCAGGGCCAGCAACAGCCAGGAGCAGGGCCAGCCCACCCCCCCGTCACCACTGAGGACAGAGCACAGGCCCTGAGACGGGGTGGGCCCGTGGGAGGAGAGCTCTGCCCAGGCTCCCAGGGGCTCCGTGGAGGAAGCACAAAGGTCTCTGAGAGAAAGGATGGAGGCGGAGGAGCTGGGCTGCCGAGGGGACCGAGAGGAAACCCGTGGAACAGACAAGAAGGCCCTCGGGCATGGCCTTCACTTTCAGGAGTCTGGCTTTGTCCCGAGGAACATGGGAAGCCAGTGGAGGGCTCAATGCCAGCACTGACATGACCTGCTTTCAGATTTAGCGACAATAACTCTAAAGCAGAGAACGGCCTCTGAAGATGACCTCTCTGTCTCTAAGTCCCTGTTTCTTCTATTCTAGTGCCTTTTTGTTTTGTTTTTTCATTTTTGAAGGACTGGGTCCCACTTAAAATTCTAATTAAAATTAGGTACTCTTCCTTCCCAAAAGAAAAGCCACACACAGACACATACTCTATTTGGCCAATCACTTCAGGGGTCAATGTCATTCAAATTGAGGTCTTCTGTTCTAGTCCCTCATCTCCATGTTACAGGTGGGCTCACTGAGGCTCAGAGAGTAAGAAGTTTCACCAAGTCACCCTGAGAAGGTCTGGGTCGAGTGAGAAGATGTACCCGAATCCTGACATGGTGGCCTGGAAGGGCCAATGCATGGGTTTGTCTCTATCACACTTCCTCTAGAAAATTCCAGGACCATCTTTCACATGCCTCAGCAAAAAAACTTCTCTTTCAAGGTTCTGATGTCATTGATCCCAAACATTTAATTACTGTCTACAAGAAGATCACAGTAACATACCAAAAAAAATACACAACTCTGAACACATAGCTGTAGGTACTTAAAAAACAGTCAGCTCTGAGCACATTTTTTCTTCACAAATACATGGGCTCTGTATTCATGAGCCCTGTATTCCGTATTCTGTATGGGAACAAGCTTTGAGTCTATCCAACCCACCCTTCTACATCTGCAGAGAACACAATGGACGAGAGAACCTGAGGGGAACATCTATTTAGCAGCTCACAGCTCACTGTTTTTAACAGATGACATGGAAGAAAACTGAATAACAGACTAACCACTTCAACTAGGTTTTGATGTTAAGGTGAAAAATGGGTCATTGATATCTTTAAGAAGTACGCATTGAAACAATCTAAAATTATATATTAGGTACCAAAGAATATTTCCTATATATAATAAAGACTAGCCGGGCATGGTGGCTAACGCGTATCTTTCCAGAGACTCTAGAAGCCAGGAGACAGCAACATCGTTTGAGCCCAGGACTTGGAGGCTGCAGTGAGCCATGATCGTGTCACTGCACTCCAGTATGGGCAACAGAGCCAGACCCTATGTCTTCAAAAAAAAAAAAAAAAAAAAAAGTCATCATGTAAAGAATAGAAGGAAAAAACAAATAAACTGGACACAATTAATTTCAAAGAGAAACAGTTCTGAAATTCCTAAAAAAAAACTTAATGAATTCTGGGGTCAAAAAGGAAAAAATTTTGAAAATATGTCATTTTGAAAACAATGACGTAAGCTGATTATAGTTCTACCAACCCTATTTCAGAAGTAATTATACATAGGAAAATAGAAATTGAATAAACTAAAAATTATCTCAAGCTTCAAAAAACTAATGAAATGAAAAAGAATTAGAAAAGAAAGTAAATCCATTAAAAAAGAGAACAAAACCACTTTCAATGTTCCTTATAAAGGCACCCTATGAGCTCACGCCTGTAATCCCAGCACTTTGGGAGGCCAAGGTAGGACTGCATGAGGGCAGGAGTTCAAGACCAGCCTGGGCAACATAGTGAGACTCCCATCTCTACAAAATAAAAAAATTTTTTTTTTTAAAAAGGCACCGTGTGGTAACAGAGACACCATCACATCTCCCCCACTTCACTCCCCCACACCCTACCCCATCCCAGGAGAAGGGAAGAGGAGTAACCAAAATTGAATGAGTCAAGTCACTGTCCTCGGGCTGAATCCGGATTACAAGTGGAAGCTAGCCTCCGATGCCATAATTATAAAATGTACCAACCTTATAAAGAAGAATTTGGCAATTCTCATTCTCATCTGAAGAACTTAAGTGAATTTTAAATTTATTATATTATATATAGAGAAATCAACATGTCACAACTTAACCATCATATTCAATCATCTGACCGCTCATCTGGTCCCACAGTCTCCCCTCTTTCCTCATTGCTGTGTTTCCCTCCCTCATTCTGACCTTCTCTCTCCTGCTTTTTTTTTCTTTTCTTTTCTATGTTTTCCCCCTGGTTTTCAAGCCCCTCTCCTCTTCTGCTCTTTCTCCCCTTCTTCCCTCTATTCCTTCTCTTCTACCTGTTCTGCTCCATTCAGGAAATTTGTTTTACCTCTTGTTCCTTCCTCCCCAGTCTTTTCACTGTCCCCAATCTCCATATATTTCTGCCTCTTTCTTCCCTGACTCTCCTCCCCCTCTGCTCTCCTTGTTAAATTCCCTCTTCCCTGTTACACTCCCTTGTTCGCCACTCACTGGCACCCGTAGATCCCTAGGTTTCCTCCCTGCTGTTGTGAACTAAAATTAAATAAAAGGCTTCCCCCCCACCGGCTGACTGAATGGACCCCCTCCTGGCCAAGAGGATATCCTAAAATTAAATTGTCTGCCACCAGGAGGAGGTCAGACATGCCCCACCATGCCCCCCTCCCTTCTTGGAGATATCCTTTGTAATTCATCAACAGGCCTAAGGCTATGCAAGACAAACCTGAAGGTCCCGAATTTACACAACAAATATATGTCTGGTGACTTGTCTCTTATCTGAAACATTCCAAGCCTTTAGACAAAGCTTCATTCTTTTTTAACCAATTACAAGTCAAGGAGTCTTTAAACCCACCTATAACCTGTAACCACCCCTCCCCTTGAGATGGCCCACCTTTTCGGGCCCAACCAGTGTATGCCTCCCATGTATTGATTTATGACTTTACCTGTAACCCCCATCTCCCTAAAATGTATAAAACCAAACTGTAAACCAACCACAGCGAGTCCACTTGCTCAAGGCTTCTTGGGTGTGGCTCCGGGTCATGGTCCTCAAATTTGGCTCAGAATAAACCCCTTTAAAATTATTTTACAGAGTTTGGCTTCCTTTCCATCGACACTGTGTTTCCCCCTCTGCTCTCCTTGTCACCAGGTGCCCCCTCTTGTTGTCCGAGCACCACGCTGCTGTCTTCCGGGCTCCAAATCATTGATCCCCTCCCCCCACTCTCTGTCGGAGGTGCCCCCCCTTTGCTGCCCCTCTCCCTACTTTGCTGAAATTCAATCTGGGGAGATCGAGCTCTTCTCTACATTTCTCCAGTTGCTTTTCTCCCCCTGCTACCTTCTCAGATTCTTCTTTCACTCTTACCGTCTCTTTGTAAATCCTTCACCCTTCCTCTACTTGCCATGTGTTTAGGGGTCTCCCTCATTCTTCTCTTCACATTCTCAGTTTCCCCATTTCCGCTCAGTCTGTCTCCTGATCCCCTTTACCCACACACTCAAAGGGAGGGGAATGGAATAAGACGCCCGACTCCAAGAAGAGCAGCATTTTCCAGTGGGACGTTATTTGGGACCTTAGAACACCGGGTGTCACAACGCGGAATGGGAGGCAGCGGCGACTGCTAAGAGGCCTGGGGAACACAAGGGCCCGGCCAAGGAGGAAAGGACGGGGGGCGGGGAAGGGGTGGATTAGGGCAAGGACGGGGTCTGCAGAATCCACGGACCACGGGGAGGACGCGGCCTCTTCTGGACGGGGGCCGCCGCGCTGCCCTCCAGGGGCCGAGAAGGGCGAGGCTTGGGGGACCGGAAGGGCGTGAATCCACCTCGTGGGTGAGGACTTTACGTGGCTCAGGGCGGGAGAGGTCAGCAAAGGGTTTCAAGCAGGAAAACGGTAAGAAAGGAGGTGTCTACATGGCCTGAAGGCAGAAAGACAGGGGGACAGGAAAAGCCCCAAAGTGATTGTATTCGAACGGACGCGACCCCGGACCCTCACGGCGACGTATGATTTACTTGGGGTGAAGGGAAAGGTGTGCGGATTTAAGGTCTGTACGAACCTCACATCCCAGGTACGGAAGCGCGAGAAGACTGCAAAGCCCGGGTTGAATCTTAACATAGGAAAAAGGAAACTCACGCGCAGCGACGTTGCCACCGCTCCAAGCGATCCGCTTCCGGGTCCTCAGGAAACTGCGCGCGCGGGAAGGCCCAGGCCTGGGCGGGGCCCGCGAGGGGGCGGGGCCGGCGGGGTGGGCGGGGCCCGCGGTTCCCTCCGCCTCGCTCTCAGCGCGTCTCTGCAGGGGCGGGGAGGACCAAACGCTGAGCCTGAAGCAGCTCAGCGGACTGGGGACTGGGGTCTCGGGTCTCTCTGGCGGGATCCACGTGGGGTGGTAATGGCATCCAGGAAAGTTGCTTCCATTCAAATTAATTTTAGCGATTTAATTAAAAGCCCTAGAATTGTCTGTGAAGGGGACGCAAGCTAGAATGTGAAATGCAAATCTCTGGGTGGGCAGAACGTGCAATTTCATGCTGACGCCCAACAGAACAGAATGGAAATCCTTTCCCTTTCTATGCCCCATTCACTCCGGAGGGAGTCAACCCTGGGACAACGCCTGAGGTGCAAGGCACGGAAAGCTAAATCCAGTGATAAGTTAGGTCACCATTTGTTGCTTTTAAAAAAGCAGTATTTCAGAAGTAGATATTAATTAGTTCTTACACTTGTTATTTTATTCCACTGAAGATAAGTTAACCTGAAATACTTTTGAGATAAACGTTGTTGACATCATAATATTGTTATGTCAATAATTTCTAAATATACTGTAATTTCAAATTGACTTTATGTGCAGTCTGAAAACATACTTTTTATTTTAAAATTGTAATGTATTTTAGGTCTTTTCTTTGTTTTCTCTTTCTAAATGTTCTGTCATGTGTGGGTAACAAAGACATTTGCATTTATTTTCCCGTAGAGAATATTTTGCAATAGTTCTAAGGGCATATGGCAGGCTGGTTATTCTCCTTCATAAGAACCCTGAAGAAAGTAAAACTTGATTATCAAATTTTAAATACCCTCCTTTCTACCAGGAATACTTTTATGGCAATATCTGTGAGTTAACCCGTACTGGGAAGTATGTTTTTCTCTAACATCATTATTTGTGGAAAGTTTCATTCATGGAGAAATGGTAATCAATTTAAATATGATCATGCTCACATTGGAAAATTCCCATATTTAACATTTTATCAGGGTAAAATGAGCAGAATGTCCTGCATGGCACACAGATGAATACAAGAAGATATATTAGCATGTTTTTAAAAGATGCAGTATCCAGGGTAGAATTTGGGATCTTTACAAGGTAAATTATTCTGTATTATGCAATATTGCTAAGTAACTATGTTGCCAAAGAAGGAACTTTTAGCCTAGACTTCCATGATCCCAAATAAATGAGTTGATTGTGGAGCTTTTGGTTAAACTCAAAACAGTAGACAAAAAGCTGACTATTGCTGAAAGTCATGACTCCATTTTGTATATGGGGAGTTTTGCTGCTTCTAAAAAATTCAAGGAAGCAACATGGACATTCTTATTCACGAGAAATAAAAAAGGGATATTTTCTCAGTCACTGAAAAATTTTGACATATGCCTACCTGCAATATCATTATAAGACAGATGAAAATTACTAAGGGTTTAAAAAAATTTTTCTAAGTAGGAACTACCTTCACCTATTGAGTATATATTATAGCCTATACCACAAAAAAGAGAATAAGCAATTTTCTTGTTATTATATTTTTATTTTTTTCTTTTTCTCTTTTTGTTGAGACAGAGTCCTCGCTCTATAGCCCTGGATAGAGTGAAGTGGCATCATCATAGCTCACTATAACCTCCAACTCCCAGGCTCAAGCGATCCTCTTGCCTCAGCCTCCTGAGTAGCTATGACTACAGGTGCTCGCCATACAACCAGCTGACTTTTTGTTCCTATTTTTGGTAGAGATGAGGTCTCACTCTTGCTCTGGCTGGTTTTGAACTCCTGACCTCAAGCGATTCTCCCGCCTCGGCCTCCCGGAGTGCTAGAATTACAGGCGTGAGCTACCGCACCCGGCCTGTATTTTTCTTTTTTTTCTTTTTAATTTTTAGTTTTTTCTGAGGTCTAGATGGAACAAAAGAGAGAATGCACGTATCCTAACACAGATGGAACAATAAAAATATTTACTATTGTCAAAAAACAAATTTGGACATAGGTTAGGAGAAATTTTATTCAAAAGAATTATTGCAATAGGGAGAATACTTCAACCACAAGTTCTGCAAATGTCCAAGACTCACAAAGAGCTTTTCTTTTATATGAAGGAGTAAACAAGTCTAGAAGGCACCAGATATGGGGCAGTGGATGAGCCCCTGGCATGACCTACAGGTACTCA
Organism: Daubentonia madagascariensis; assembly: GCA_023783475.1. Taxonomy (NCBI): domain Eukaryota; kingdom Metazoa; phylum Chordata; class Mammalia; order Primates; family Daubentoniidae; genus Daubentonia; species Daubentonia madagascariensis. The sequence goes on along the minus strand of JAKFHU010000112.1, from coordinate 68,683 downwards.
GAGAATATTTTAGCCTAAAGTCAGCCTACTCTTGAGAGGGCTTGTCATGGAGGAGAGGTTGTTCTGATTTTCAATGACCTAGGGCAGTCCAAAGTTCGGGGGCCTGGGAGGAGTGAAGCTTAACTAAGGTTTGATTAAGTCCAGTTAACTAGCATTGGCCAGGCCAGGTGGCTCATACCTGTAATCCTAGCACTCCGGGAGGCTAGAGGTGGGAGTATTCCATGAGGCCAGGAGTTCAAGACCAGCCTGAGCAAGAGCAATACCCAGCCTCTAAAAAAAAATATACAAAAATTAGCTGGGCATGGTGGCACATGCCTGTAGTCCCAGCTACTCGGGAGGCTGAGGCAGGAGGACTGCTAGAGCCCAGGAGCTGGAGGTTGCAGTGAGCTATGATGATGCCACTGTACTCTAGTTGGAGCAAAAGAGCGAACATAGTGCTACGGGGAAGTGTGGTACTTTGCAGTGAGCTGTTTCCAGGAAAACAAAAGGGTTGGGTTGAGGCGGGTGTGGTTTCTGGTGGTTCTTTATCCTTTGCTATTTTGCAGGATTACAAGGTTGTAGTAAACTTCAACATTGTCACCATATATTATGTTATATGACCATATTATATTATATTAATAACAACGGACAAAATTTTGAAAGTAATAAATACAGATGTTCTATTCAAAAATTAGAACTAATAATAAGAGTAACAACAACAAACTTGCCCCATACCTTGGTCTTAACGGCATTGAAGGGCCCTGAGTGTTCATTTTGGTTGTTGTGGTGTCTGTTCCTACCATATACAAGACATCAAAGTCAGGAGTCTGTGTAAATGTTAAAGTGAACAAAAACTTAGAGTTATATTAAGAAAAATAGTTTCCCCTTTTCCATTTTTCTGCTGACCATGGAAAAACATATGCTCACAGCTGCAGGAATTCTTTGGTCACAATTAGACAATATAAGCAGTAATTAAAATGTCAGATCCATGTCACATTCAAAATTAATCTAAATTTTCTTGACATCCTTTTTTTGTACCACCTCGGCCCTGATGAAGACAAGTAAGAGAAGTTTTCTCTCTCTCAATCAGAGAAATAAGCTACTGAGAAGAAACTCTGTTAATGTGAAGAAAGTCGTGCTGTTTTCTATGACTGGGGAAGGAAAGCTGTAGGTGAATTTGCATTCAGATTGGGTATGTAAAGGAAAAACAAAATCCTGGGACTCCCAAACTCATTATGCCAAAAGGGAGACCGAGCCTGGAACTGAGTCACACAGCGCTGCCATCCTCTCTCCAAATGAATAGCTGTGACTTCACAACCAGTGTATGACTTCATGTGTTCCCAGAACAACAAAGGTCCTTTGCCTCTCCAGATGGTTTTCCTCAGAGATTGCTTACCGGGAATTGCCCTGTTAGCCCTAAACCCTTCAGGATGTATGGCCCCTATAAAATAAGCACCTGCCAACTATAACCTTAGAGCTACATCCTACATAAGTTCTTGATCCTGGGTTCTGTTAAGGTTCACACTGAAGATGTCGATGACAAGCTTATCTCCCCACATGCAAAGCAAGGACGGGCGAGATCAGTCACTCCTCTTCCCACTCTGAGAAGACTACATAATTGATTTCGGACCCTCTCCTGCCTCTTGAATGTTCACCTTATGTAAAATGCAGATTTACTGTGCACTAATTAGAGCCTCACAAGAATGTAACCATTTGCCTCGCTGCCCTCCCCTCCTCATTCCTTCCTCTTTTCTATATGCCTAACCCTTAAGTGCCTCCATTGCAAACCCCTCTGTGGAGAGCCCAGGCCACACATGCATTTGTGGTCTGTGCTTCTCCCGGGCACATCCTTAGACTTGGGCTTAATAAACCTCATTAAGTGTGACTCTCAGTTTCAGTCACTTATTATTTAAGTCATCAGGTATATAGAGAGTAAATACAGGTGTGGATGAAATAGATACTACCTTCAAACTCTTCGTGTCCACAAACCTGCAGAAAGGTCTTCATGTAATCTCTCCATGAGGAGCTATTGAGAATTTAGTGTATCTAAACTAGTAAATACAAACCAAACTCAATTATCAAAAAAAAATCATCCAAGAAAGACTCTTTACTCCACTTTTAAAATCTTGGTAAAATATAATTAAAACCAAAATAATCTTCTCCCAACCCAAAAATCCTCTCCACCAAAGAAAAAATAAATAATCCCAATTGGTGGCTGGCAAAGGCCTCTACCTTACTTGATACATGTTTCCCAACTGTCAGCCCCTTTGTTTTCATGATTGGTGAGCGCACAGTGTCTAGCCTTTGCTTTACCTGGTGGCTGATGAATACAAAATTTTATCAGAATTATATAAATTGTCTGTTTTTGGACAATATTTACTAAATTTATCTACTCATCCACTACGGAGACTTAAACACAATGTGGAACAGACACCACTCATGTAATGTAACTAAGATAGATTGAGTTGCTGCCACAATAACCCATAAAAAGTAATAGCAATATTAAACAAAATATTAGGTAATTTTATGTAAGTATGCATATAATTGGTAATTTATTTTTATTCCAGTTTTACAATTGGTTAAAATTATATAGAATGGGTTTTTCATTTGTTTACTTTAATCATCATGTGTTAGAGATACATCTTAATAAAATGCAATTGAATGTAACCACATAGACTTTAAAAAGAGAATTTACTATATTAATGTTTAATAAATAATATATTGGGGTTCAGACTTATGATATTATTTTGTACTTTTCATTATACCTTATTTATTGTCTTTTCCTATCTTATTTCTTCCGTGTTCATGAGCTTCTGACAGACACAGGGCTTCTGGAACAGAAAAGTCCAAGGGTCTTACCTGGGCTGGGTAAGGAAGATGAGAATATTTCCAGTAACAAATGCCTTGGCCTAAGTGGTGAGTGAGGGGGAAGTAAGACTCTTCATTGTCCTACCTACTCAACTGAGGCTTAGGAATCAGAGGTTGGATGGAAACAAACCACCTTAATGCGGTGTTTGCTTGTTCTTTCTCCTCCTACTGGAAGGAGATAAGGACAGAGTCCCCAAAGCTGCTAGAGAGCTTAGGGTGGATATAAAAGATTAAAACTTCACTTGCTTGAGAAATGAGCAGCCACCAAGCTGCTCAAAATTAATGTCAATGGTGTCTTGCTTCCTGGCATCTAGGAAACTTCTTCCCTAACCCTGACTTTTCCCTCCCTCTCTATCCTAATCTCAGACACCTTAAGAAAAAATTGAGTATCCTAGTATCCTGGAAATTTTTTGGAAGAAGAGAGATTCAAGCTTTTGTAGCTCTGTTGGTAAGAGATGCCCCACTCACCATCATAAGTGGTCCCATGGGAAGAGCAATGTTAGGTGCAGGGGTGTCTCAAATCACCAGACCTGTGAACCCAAGCATGTATGGGGCCCAAAGGAAGAAGCCGCTGAGCCTCAGGACTCCCAAGATACTGGGAGGTACATGGAGCAGCACTCAGCTTGTATCAAAGCGCTAAAGGAGAAAAGATGGCCCCCTGTTACCTCAGCCTTCCCCTGCATGATTGTCCCCTCTGGCCCCTAATTTGCTTAGGGACCTTGAAAATAAAGGTAATGCCTCCTTCTCCTTCATAAGCTCAAACAGATCCCTTTAAAACATTGGTGTATACTGAGCTCAGAGTTTCTCGGGTATGTTGCAGACCTAGTGTGTGTATAACACCCATCTGGACCTCTCTGCATGGTCTCTTTTAGTACTTTGGTGGGAGCAGGAGAATCAACATCAGGAAGCTCGTGCTGCCTGTTGTATCATGAGTAATAAAAGTCATTTGTCTCTGACCGAGGAGACTTGTCTCTCCACAGCATCTAGAAACTATGCCAGGCTAACTTGTTAGCTTTCAATTATGGTCACATCGTAGATTCCTCACAGTTCATGAGTGCAAACACAACATGGTATGATGCTGAAAATTTGTATATGTACATCACATTCTGGCCCATGTGTCTGTCTTAATAAGTTTATGCTGTGCCTTTGTCTGTTCCTGATGATTAACAAAATACCTAAGATTGGGTAATTTATAAAGAACAAATTTATTTCTCACCGTTCTGGAGGCTGGGAAGATCAAAGTGCTGGCACATTTGGTGTCTGTTAAGGGCTACTCTTGGCATTTGAGATGGTGACTCCTTGCTGTGTCCTCACATGGCAGAAGATGGACAGAAAAAAGGACCATCCCTGGTTCCCTCCAAATTCTTTGATAAGACTACTAATCCATTGAGGAGGGAAGAGCCCTCATGACTTTATCACTTCCCAAAGGGCCCCATCTCTTAATGCCACCACATGGGAATGACCTTTCAACATGAATTTTGGAGGAGACACACATTCCACCCACAGCATGCCTCTATAACAAATTACCATAAACTAGGTGGCTTAAACAACAACCATTTATTTTTCATAGTTCTGAAGATTAGGAAGTCCAAAGACAAGTTGCCTGGAGATCTGGTGTCTGGTGTGGGCCCTCCTGGCTTGCAGATGGCTGCGTTCTTGCCATGTCCTCACATTAGAGGAAGCAGAGAGAAGAAAGCAAGCTCTCTGTGCCTCATTTTATGTTGTAAGGGCACTAATCCCACTAGTGAAGGCCCAGACTCATGGTGTAATTATCTTCCAAGGGCCTCAACTCCAGATGCCATCACATTGAGGGCTATGGTTTTAATATATAAATTATAAAGGGATAAAAACATTCAGGCCATAACAGTGTGCATCATGTCCTTTAATATATCATGGTTCTCACTTCAATTTTCATGATAATAATTATCTGTTCAAAAACTGTGTCCTTTTTTTTCTGAATTGCCCACATCAGATTTTGGCTAAAATTTGGCTGAAATTCAGATTGTTCGCTTATGTTTACAATTAACACGATATACTATCATTTATGTTCCTATAAGCTGGTGGTTATATCTAGAGGATTGATTAAATTAATATTCTTTCTTGGTTTTTGTTTTTTATTGAGACAAAGTCTCACTCTGTCACCCCAGGTAGAGTGCAGTGGGGTAAGCCTAGTTCACTGCAACCTCAAATTCTTGGGCTCAAGTGATCCTCCTGCTTCGGCCTCCAGAGTAGGTGGGACTACAGGCACACACCACCATGCCTGGCTAATTTTTTCTATTTTTAGTAGAGATGGGGTCTCGCTCTTGCTCACGCTGGTGTCAAACTCCTGGGCTCAAGCGATCCTCCTGCCTCGGCCTCCCAGAGTGCTAGGATTACAGGCCTGAGCCACCACACCTGGCCTAATTATTGTATTTTTTGTAGAGACGGGAATCTTGCTATGTTGCCCAGCCAGTCTCAAACTTTTGGCCTCAAGCGATCATCCTGCCTTGGCCTCCGAAAGCACTGGGATTACAGGTGTGAGCCCCCGTGCCTGGTCTTAATTCTATTTTCCCTTATGCTCTTATAATTTCATCTTCACCTTCCATTATTACTTGGAACTGATAGTAACTTGCAAACATGGAGGCTATAACTGTCTCTAAGTGTCTTTTCTTTTCTTTTTTTTTTTTGAGACAGGATCTGGCTCTGTCACCCAGGCTGCAGTGCAGTAGCATCATCACATGACACAATTAAAGGTCTGAAAAGAAACATTTACCATCTATTCTCTCTGAGGGCTGCTACCTGTAAGGTTTCAGTCACATAACAAGACCACCAGTCACATAACAAGACCACCGCCAGGTGCGGTGGCTCACGCCTGTAATCCTAGCACTTTGGGAGGCCAAGGTGGGAGGATCGCTTGAGCCCAGCAGTTTGAGGTTGTGGTGAGCTATGATGACACCATTGCACTCTAGCCCAGGCGACAGAGCAAGACCCTGTGTCAAAAAAACAAAAACCGAAAAACCCAAGACCACCTTTTGCTCGCTAGTCAAGCCTCTTCCTCTCTCCCTCCCAAAACCTGGTGGTCTGTTTTCAAGCCCCCATTCTTTAAAAATCTCTGGACGTCCTTCAGGAGTTGAATCTTTATTCTGAGGTGTACACAGCTTAAATAAAATTGCATCTTCTTCCTCCTGTTAATCAGTCTGCCTCATGCCAGTGATTTTGCAGTGAGCCTTAGGGTGGCAAGAGCCCTGGTAACTATCAAAAATCAGTTGGAAGTTCTAGCTTAATTATAGCTCATGAAAAAAAAAAAAGAAAAAAAAATCAGTTGGAAGACTGGGTGTGGTGGCTCACCCCTGTAATCCTATGACTTTGGGAGGCCAAGCTTGGAAGATCTCTTGAGGCAAGAATCTTGAGACCAGGCTGATCAACATTAGTAAGACCCTGTCTCTACAAAAAACAGAAAAATTAGCTGGGCATGGTGGTGCGCGCCTGTAGTCCCAGCTACTCTGGAGGCTGAGGCAGGAGGATCGCCTGAGCCCAGGAGTTTGAGGCTGCAGTGAGCTACGATAATGCCACTGCACTCTAGCTCAGGCAACAGAATGAGACCTTGTCTCAAAAAAAAAAAAAAAAAAAAAAGTAGACATGGCACCAAAAGCATGAGTCATTAAAGAAAAAACATCTATAAACTGGATTTTATCAGATTTAAAACTTTGGTATGTGAAAGAATTTGTTGAGATGATAAAAGAAAAGCCACCAAATAATAAAAAATATTTGCCTACCATATACCTGGGAAAAAACTGGTATGTGGAATACATATAGAATTCTAGAATGACTTTCCAAAAACCAAATTAATCAAATTAAAAAATGGACAAAAATATGAAGAGACTTGTTACTGAAGCAGATATGCAGACAGCCAGGGGCACATGAAAAGACTTCCAACATCACTATCCAAGTGTGAGACCTCAGCATTTTTTGCTTTCTCCAGGTGAATCCCTGGCTGCCTTTGGAGATAATGGAAGAGGAAGAACTCCTACCAAATACTCCAAAATGTGTTTGGTGATGTATATTAGAAACCTGTAATTGTTTCTGAGAATCAACAATGGGAACAGAGGTTTTCAAAATATTCTCAGCTCAGAAAGTATGCACTCTGACACTACTGGTGAATTGTTAATTGCAGTTCAGTGAGCTGATATTTAAGAATCACAAATAGGTCAAGGACTGGATAGTTTTGACCTCCTGAAAGATCAGATAGTTTTTCTTACAGAATTATGTGGTAATGAGTGTGTCTCCAATTAGTTTAAGTATAATTCAGAGGTAATACTGACCTATAAAATGAAAGTACAAGTGCCAGACATGGTGGCATGCACCTGTAGTACCAGCTACTTGGGAGGCTGAGGTAAAAGGATCGCTTGAGCCAAGGAATTCGAGGTTTCAGTGAGCTATCATGAGGCCACTGCACTTCAGCCTGGGTGACAGAGTGAGACCCTGTCTCAAAAAAAAAAAAAATAATAGTATAAACATAGTAGAAAGTTACCAGAATCACAATGATATATGAAGATAAGCCATTTTAAAATAACAAGAGATACTAACAAAATAAGTATAGATGTTGAGTAGTTGAAGGACATAAATTACTAGCACTGTTATTGTGGCATCACGGCTGAGATTGGTCTTTGTAGCCAGACATGAATTCAAATCCTGACTCAGCCACTTACCGGGATGTGACTAGGTGAGTCTTCTTTTTAAAGAGACAAGAGTCTCGCTCTTTTGCCCAGGCTGGAATGCAGCAGCGTGATCATAGCTCACTGTAGCCTCCAACTCCTGGGCTCAAGTGATCCTCCTGCCTCAGCCTCCCACTGAGCTAGGACTACAGGCCAATTTTTTTATTTTTTGTAGAGACAGGTTCTCACTATGTTGCCCAGACTTGGGAGAGTCTTTTAACCTGCTAATGTCCTAGGTTTCCTGATTGCTGAAATAAGAATATCATCAATACTTATTTCAGAGAGAAGATTCTATCAGTTATTAGACATAAAGCATTAATAACAGTGATTCTTACTCTAAGTGTGATTAATGTAAAGGAAAATACACGTGCAAACATAATAAATCACTTATTAAAGAAAATATATTAAGTATTTTTGGATGGGAACAAATCTAAGGGGAAAATATTGGGTATCAGTTTCCTTGGTAAAATTAGCACAAACATCATGTTTTCCTGGAAGATCCTCTGGCTCGGAATAGGAATACCAGGCAGTGGGAAGTGGTAGAATGGCCTCCAGGGATTTGCCAATAGAGATTATCTCTTTCTCACAAACTATAGTTGAAATCTTGGGAACTACCTCTTTTATTGTATTTTCAGTTTTCTCTCCAGATGCTAATTGGCCTCCACACACTTGATTTTCAAGCACCTAATCCCATATTAAGAGACTTCATTTCACCATCTTATGTCACCCTAGTACTTTCACTGAACTAAAAGACTTACAGGGACATTCTGTTTTTATATTTATAGAGAACCTAGTTTGTACCTGCCATTGTCTTATGTGCATTTTCATTCCACAAAATTTTGTCTCCAAACAACGCACTAACTTATGCCCCCCCCATATTTTTCACTGAAGTAACACAAGGAAGAAATGTATTAAACTTATAATCTGTATTACAATGCATGGAAGGGGAAAAAACCTCAAGTAAAAATCATATACAAAAACAAAAAGTAATTTTACTACATTTAAAAATAGACCATAGAATATATTGCTCAATATCATAAACTGAAAATGACATGTCCATAGCCTTTGGAAAAATGCTCACACGGTGGCAGGCACCTGTAGTCCCAAGTACTTGGGAGCCTGAGGCGGAAGGATTGGTTGAGCCCAGGAGTTTGAGTCTGCAGTGAGCAAAGATCACACCACTGCACTGCAGCCTAGGGGACAGAGTAAGACCCCATCTTTATTTTACTTTATTTAAAAAAAAAAAACTCTTCTAGTAAAATTGCTTAATCCTATTTATTATATAATAAGCTTTTCTACACATTAATTTTAATTGAACTAGTGTAAAAATATCTTAGGCAATGTAGCTAAACGGGATTTCAAAAACATTTCAACAATCATGTTGTATAATGAGACCTATGGTGCAGCAAGAAAAGAAATGTAGTAAGCTATTACTATGAAGAAAATTGGGGTCTTTCCTAACCAAGAACTCAGGAGTTTCAAGAGTAAACATTCGGTGTTGTACTGCCAGTCTCCATTGTGAAGCTGGACTACTGACACCTTTTATGCCTCTGCAGTCCCTGTTCCTATTCTTCCCAACCTATCAAGCTAATAATGCCTGGGTGCTCCCTCCTTTGGCACCAGATGGAAGTTCAAAGCACCGTGGGGTATCCCCACCCCAACCCCACCATTTAACAATCATAACACCCCAAGCCGATTATTTACTCCTTTCTCAATCTATTTTTGGACCAGCCTTGGAAATCTACCCAGGTTCTCCCAGAAAGCCACACTATGTAATAAACACTCTCATAACACTTCAGTGTTAGGCATAATCATTCTCGATATTCAAATCAAACGTTAGGTGGGATTCAATCTAGTTCCAGTGGAGTGGTCACAAATTAAAATTACCAAAAATATTAAAAGGGTGAATATATAAATCTCTAGTTTATAAAAACAAAACAATATTCTTGTTGCGTATGTTCATTCTTAAAAGGAATTTCATGAACCTTAATCTTTCCAAATTACGTCACTGAGCATTCCTAGGACGAAAAAGAGATGATGTTATTTTTATCTTTATACCCCACACTTTCTTCTATTTCCATATATTTTTCATATTCTTACTATATTTGTATTTTCACTTTATGTAAATCAAGATGCACGCCATGGGTCTTATTTGGCACACATAAGAGAGGCATGTGGAAATACAGTAATACAGAGCATGTTCATCAACAGCGATGCAGCTCTTGGGGTTTAGTGTAGATTGAATCCCAGCTAATGTTTGGTTTGAATATCAAGAAATTGCACATCTATGGGATTTTCATTATACCTGCATAAGTATCCTAAGACATAGTGTGGAGAGAATAACTTAACTGCAATGTAGGATTATAGGTTCCCTAAATTATATATTGTTTGATTCCACCAAGAAAAAAATTGTTCTAAATCCTTCAACCTTAAGAACCTAATGGTGCATTGTTATTCTCTATTATGATGTTTATGTACTATTGAGGTAGGATAAAACTATGTTGGGAAGGAATGTGATTAATTCATAGGTATGAAATAATAAATTTTATTAGTTAAAACATTAAATCTATAATACATTCTGAAAAAAACAGCAGCAAGTTCTAATCTCAACAGTTAGATGTGAATCCTACTCAGATAACACTATGCTGGTACTTTCGATTAAACTTTTCACCCTGATAACTGTTCTTTCTTAAATTTCAAAAATAAGACTAATTTTTCATCAACCTTTGGTATGCAATAGCTATTGCCATTCAATGGCGAAGGTGGCCACCATTTCCCCAGTATTATTTCTACCACATAATCAGTCCCTAATAATCTACTTCTCTCTTCCCATAAAAAACTCAGTGTCTTAAGGTCTTGACCTGGTCTATATCATGGTCAGGTGATTGAGCTTTGTTTCTTTTAACCTACAGTACCCTCCTGTAAGGAGAAGAGAACCCTGAAGACAATGAGCAAGATGAGTGACATCATACTTCTACGTTATTCTCTGCCCCTCCCAAATGCTAATTCAGACAGTATTTAATTTCAAAGGCAGCATACTTCTTCTTACAGGAACTTCGATAGAAATGATCCTCACTCATAAAGTAGGCCCTGCCATCCAATTGATTTTTTCCCACAGACCACAATGAAAGGCTTCTGAAAAAGACATAATAGTAAGATTTCAAAGTTCAGGTTGAAAGTCATGAATAGTAAAGTAGCCTTTTTAAGAATCCTCAAATAAATGAATAAAATATTTTGTAACTTGAAGGCAATTGGCCATCTCCAAACATGCTGGCACCTTTGATACATATCATGCTGTGAGTTTTAGCATATTTGGACTTGTAATTATTTTATAGTATGTAGTATCAACTGTTAATCATGGAGAATTAGAGACTGAGTCATTCCTCATACAAATCCTCACCTACAGTTATGGCCCCTGGGTAATAGCCTCAACATACATTTCACATTTGTGTGGTTTCATCAAAGATATGTGTTTTGATGCCTAGTGGGTTTGAGGCATGAAAAAAGCCTCTGCCGCATACATTGCAATTATATGATTTCTCTTTAGCATGGGCTCTCTGATGTTAATACTGAACTCATGAGGGATTTGCCCTAGTCTAAACTTGTAAAGATTTCAGGAATGGATTCTCTAATGTCGTGCAAGGAATGAATTGTGACTGAAGACCTTGCCACACTCATTTGTATGGTTTCTTTCAGGTATGAATTCTGTGATGCCTTGCAAGCTTTGATTGTTCACTGAAGAGCTTGCCACAGTCATTACATCTGTAAGGTTTCTCTCCAGTATGAATTCTTTGATGATTGGCAAGGTGTGAACGTTGAGTGAAAACCTTGCCACATTCATTACATTTGTAAGGTTTTACTCCAGTATGGATTGCCTGATGGATAGTTAGGCTTGAATGCAATCTAAAGGCTTTCCCACATTCATCACATTTGTAAGGTTTCTCTCCACTATGAATACTTTGATGACTAGCAAGGTGTGAATTTTGAGTGAAGACCTTGCCACACTCATTACATTTGTAAGGTTTCTCTACAGTATGGATTATCTGATGGGTAGTTAGGTTTGAACAAACACTAAAGGCTTTGCTGCACTCATAACATTTACAAGGTTTCTCACCACTATGAATTCTTCGATGCCTTGCAAGAGAGTCATTTTGCCTGAAGACCTTCCCACATTCAATGACATTTATAAGGTTTTTCTCCAGTACGGATTACCTGATGAGTAGTTAGATTTGAATAAACACTAAAGGCTTTTCACACTCATTACACTTGTGAGGTTTCTCTCCAGTATGAATTCCCCGATGACATGTACGATATAAATTTTCAGTGAACATCTTGCCACATTCAGTATATTTGTAAGGTTTTCCACCATTGTTTGCTTTTTGTCCTTGTGTGAGTGATGAAGAAAAGATGAAATCATTCTCATAGTTTTCAGAAATGTGCGTTTTGACACTAGAAGGAATTTGGTGAGGTGGTGAAACTGAGGAACCATCATTGATAGACTTCTTGACTCAATTATATTCATAAACTTTCTTTTCACTTTGAAATAGCTGCAGTTGAGGCACATGTGACTTAAAGATTAATCCAAGCTGATTTTTAATAAGCGTGTTTCCTGCATCCTTTCTATCATGTTGCTCTCTTTTGCCAGGGAGATTTTCTTTCTGGGTCAGAATCCCTCCTCTGCAATTTCCTTCATCATCTCCCCATTTGCACTCAAAGTCATGTATATTTTTCTGGACTTCCCTGAAGGAACAGTCTTCAATGTCATGGTTTTCAGGTCTTTTCAATTCCACTGTTTGGAATACTTCTCCTGTATTGTTCTTCCCTTTTGGTGGTACATTTATTATTACAAATTCAGGTGAGAGATCTACAAGATATAAATAATTAATTTAATTATTAATTACAGCATGTAAACAAATATTTCACATTGATAAACTTAATATTATACCAAAAGTAATACTGATATTAAACATACTTATGAAACTTCAGAAAGATAAAACTCAGTTTTTAGGAACACAAAAGGAATAGTATTGTTTAATAAAGAAAAGGTGATTAGTTGATTACATGTGATCCAAATTAATAATGTGGAAGTCTATTTTCAAACAACCAATAACTTAACACACAGTGTGCAAACCTATGTTAGCCCTGAAATGAGTGAACCCAAGATACACAACAATTGACAAAATCATATGACTATCTCACAACTGAAATGAAAACAAGTTATGTTGCACAATACATGCTTTAAAACTATCATATATAAATCATAACAAAAATTAATTAATAAAGCATCTTAGCAACCCATAATAAAACAAGCAAAGAATTAGTAACCACATCTATAAAAAGTTATAGTCCATGGAAATGGAAACAATTTTCTCTTAAAAAAGTAAGGACATCCGTTTTAGAACCAGTACAGAATACAAAAACTGGAATATGAGTTTTTAAAAATTTTACTGTATATTGACAAATTATAATTGTATATATTTGTAGGGAACAAAGTGATGTCATGATATACCTATATAATGTGGAATGATAGAATCAAGCTTATAACTGTATCCATCACCACAAAAACTTATCAATTAAGTTTTGCTATTGAATTGAAACTTTGTACCCATTGACCAACCTATTCCCCTCATCCTCCAGCCTCTGATAACCAACACTCTACTCCAATTACATTACACATATAAACGAGAATATCCAATATTTGTATTTCTGTGCCTAGCTTCCCTCAGTTAGCAAAATGTCCTCCATGTTCATCCATGTGTGGCAGATTGAACTTCCTTCTTTGAAGGCTGAATAGTATTCCACTTTGTGTATGTATATATATGCACACCACATTTTCTCTATCCATTCATCTGCTAATGGACACTTAGTTTGACTATATAACTTGGCTAGTGTGAATAATGCCACAGTAAACATGAAGTGCAGACATCTTAGACATACTGATTCCAAATTCTTTGGATTTATACCCAGAAGTGAGATTACTGAATCATATAGTAATACAATTTGTAGTTTTTAGAGGAACCCCCATACAGTTTTCCATAATGCCTACCCTAATTTACGTTTCCACCTACAGTGTAGAAGGGTTCCCTTTTTTCCATAAGCTCACCAATCTTCTCAACAATAGCCATTATGACAGGTGTGCTGCGATATCTCATTGTGGTTTAAATTTGTGTTTTCATAATAATTACTGACATTGAGGCTTTTTAATATATCTATTGTTCATATGCATGTTTCCTTTCAAGAAATGTCTATTGAGGTCCTTTGCCCATTTTTTAATCGGGTTATTTCTTTTCATGCCATTGAGTTGTTTCAGTTTCTTACAAATTTTGGATATTAATTCCCTACCAGATGTATGGCTTGGAAATATTTTCTCACAATGCAAAGGTTGTCTTAATTGTTTCCTTTGCTGTGAAGAAACATTTTTGTTTGATGAAATTGCATTTGTCTATATTTGCTTCTGTTGCCTGAGCTTTTGGGATCAAATCTAAAAAAATGATTGCTCAGACCAACGTCATGTAGGTTTTCCCCTGTGATTTCTTCTAGTAGTTGATTTTTATACAAGGGCTGTCTGGAAAGTATCCAGCCATTTTTAACACTATTTTTCCTATTCCTTGTATATGATGTGAGAAAAGGGACCAGTTTCATTCTTCTGCATGTGGAATCATTTTTGCAGCATTATTTACTGAGACTGTCCTTTTTCCCTTGTGTGTTCTTGTCACCTTTGTCAAAAATCAATTGACCATATATGCATTGGTTCATTTCTCTTCTATATTCTGCTTCACTGATCAATGTGTCTATTTTTAGGCCACTACAATCCTTTTTTAATTACTATAGTTTGAAATCAGGTAGTATGATAACTCCAAGTTTGTTCTTTATGATCAAAATTTCCTTGAATATATGGAACTGCTAATTAAATAAATAAATTTTTTAAAAATTCATTTATAATACATGAAACTGAACAAGATGAATGCTGCACTGGCTTAAACAAATGAAGGTAGAATTAAAATACAGAGACATCACTCAATTTCATAAGCTCCCTCAAGAAGATGTATCAAAACTATGCCTGTTACAGGTGTGAACTGATGACAAAAGGAACAAAGTTTTTGTTGCTGAAAATGAATAGTGACACATACAGGGGATGAAAAATGTGGCATGAACAACAGTTTACACATGAGGCAGTGACCTTAAACAATGTTCTCCCTGGAAGAAATTGCTACAACATTGACTGCTTGCTCAAAGGAGGTGATCCTTAGTATATGTGATCAACATTGTCACAGTGACACTTTTGTGATGCTTCTCAAAAACTAGAAAAACAATAGGAAATACTTATCAGTCAGGCTCTCCTGATACTTTCTATCTCAGTATCATGCGCCAGCTCTACTCAGTGGCTTCACAGTGCATCTTCACATGTAGCAGGATGATATTCAATCGTATTAGTTAAAGTGTTCTCCTTCATCAATTTTTCATTATGCAGTAAACACACTCCACAGGATACTCCACAAGAAGTTATGCATAACCTAAAGGTGGATTATCCTGACAGGTCAGCCCTGAGGCTATCATCTCAGTCAACCAATGCAGTTAACAAGAGACTCACAAGAGAAAATGAAAAGATACATAAGGACAGATCCTGACTTCTACAGGAACATGCATATTAAAATCATGCAAACATGAGAGAATACACAATCAGGAAGAAAATATACAATAAGAGAATACACAATCAGGAAGAACCAAGGTTCCCTACATTCACTGAGTAGTAACAGCAGTGGCAAAGAGAAAAATACAACATATGGGCATCAGATTTTGTGACATCTTGAGATTGGACTCTGTGTTCTGCTAACAAATCCAACACAAAGAGACTGAAAGAATAGGATCTGCACCCATGTAGGACTGGAGATCAAACAGAGGATGTTTCTGTTGACTGTTTTTGCAGTTCTGCAGAGTAACAATCTCAGAAGATTCAACTCACTCCCTTATTATACACACTTGTGAAGTGTGGCAAACATGGCTGAGGGACCTTACCAGGCAGAAAGGGCTTGAGAAAGTTCCAGGAAGCTTCTGGGGCCCCAGATGCAAAGGAAGACCAGACAATGTTTCCTATCTCCTAACTAGGTCTTCCAAGCACATGAAATGGGATGGAACATGGATAGGCCCAGTCGTCAGGACTATGAAGCCCACAGCTCTGATCAATATGGACTGAGAACTTAGCATCACATGGAATCAACTGCAGAAGGAAAGACCAAGGGGGAAAGTAACCCTTCTGAAACAGCCTTTCCCATGCTACTCAGTGTCAAGAACAAAAGAGTTCACAGAAGTCAGACAGCACAGTGTTGTCTGTCATGATAAGGACTTTCCATTTGTTTCTGTTGAAGCTGCAGCTCCACTGGAGGGTGCAAGGACAAAGTGTTATGTATCTGAAGAACAGAGTGAGAAGTGAAGGAAAAGAGGAAATGTCCTTTTAGAGCTCACAGGATTTTTTTTGTTTTCCCACAGAACTCTCAGATTTGCATAGAGTTTCCCAAACACTATATAATGAGCAGCTTTCTCTCTACCCGTCTGAGAACTTACCTGTGATCACACCTTTGATCCATTTCCACCCATTTGATTTTCTTGCTATTTGTACTCGGCTGTTCATAGTCCAGGGCTCTTTCCCTTGCTCCAACATGGACATAATACTCAGGTCAAAAAGAGAAATTCCTGCTTATAGGAAGAAAGGAATATAAGGTGCCATGGCTCTTCCAGAATCCCAGCCTATGTTTAGGTAAGGAGAAAGGATATTCCAGATGGATATATAAATATATATCAGAAATTCATCCTCTGAATGCCTCCTTCTGAATGTGTAGGAAATATTGTAACATGTAGGCATCTAGTTGTTTTTGAAGAACAAATGAATCAAAGCACAGGAGTAAAAAACAGGAAATTGGATATTTTAAACATCTGCCAAAAGGTTTTATGCATACATAAGCTCTGGAACCATCCAATGATACATCATGAATGGGGAGAACATCTGAAGAAAAGCTTTTCATTTCTGAGTCAACAGGGCTTCAATCTCAGGCAAGCAATGCAGGGGCTAACAAGAGACTCACAAGAGAAAATGCAAAGATACATGAGGGCACATCCTGACTTCTAAAAGAAAGTTATCTTCACCTAGGGAGACCAGGTTCCTGTAGTTCTCCAACATCACATCCCTGAATAAAGCCCTCTGAGCAGGGTCCAAACATTTCCACTCTTCCTGAGAGAATTCTATGGCCACATCCCTGAATGACAACCATCCCTAAATGAAAAACACATTTCACCAAGCAGCTATTAGGAGAGTTCTAATCTTTATATAATGAGGAGAGAACTCTAAGAACAGATTTGATTGAAGTGAATGGGCTGACAGATCCACGTTGTGATACTGTGAAATATGTATGTGGTCCTCTCCCCGCTCCTGACATACAGCTCACTTGGAATATCTAAGGAACAAGTATCTTTTTGTATGTTAATGAGATAATTGGTGGCAGGAGGCCCCTAGATAGCTTCAGGATGGGGGCTGGTCACTGGAAATACCCAGGCTGGATTACAGGGTCAGAACTCTTAGCTCCAGCTCCCAACCTCCCATGAGCGGAGAAGGGCTGCATGTTCAGTTAATCACCAATGTTCAATGATATGCACAATCATGCTTATGTAATGATGCCTCCACAAAAATCCAAAAGGACAGGGGTTGGAGGACCTTCCAGATAGGTGAACATGTAAAGGTTCCTGAAGGGTGGTGCTTCCAAAGATGGCATGGAAGCTCTGAGCCCCTTCTTCCATACCTTGCCCAATACATCCCTTCCAACTGGCTGTTCATCGGTATACTTTGTAATATCCTTTATAATTTTTTTTTAGACTTCGGTGAAACCTCTTACATTAATTTAAGGACGTAGGGTTCTGCCTCTTACACTCATAAACTGTGATAACAACTTATATAAGGATGTTGGCTGCAGAAAGAACATTATTTGTAAAGAGAAATAAATAAGAAACTCCTGGGCGATGTCATTTTCCCTGCAGCACAGTGTGCCTACTGTGTTGAAAACCTTTGTTCTCAAAGCAGTGTATTGATGTGATAATAGTAGTTCCCTGTTTTAAGAGGGAACCTTTAATGTAATCTCTTAACCCCTTTAAAATGGATGCACACAGTGATGTTTTCTCCTAGGCTCAAAGCTGAGTACTCTCCCATCATTTTAATAATATTTTAGGCAAGTCCTATGACAATTATACCAACAAGTTTCCTCGAACAACCCCCCCCACCACCCCACCACCCCCAATTTCCTTGTCTGATTCCCCTCCCCCTTTCTTCTGCTATTATCACTGGTCTTTCTGCCTGTGGTTGAAAGAAACAAGCAATTCCTGATTACAGCAAACACAGTGGCCCCACTCCATGGCCTCTGCTGAAGGGAGAAAAAGGGGGAAAGCATGAAGGGCTATCAGGGGTTGAGATCAGGCACTACCAGAAGCCAAGCTTGGATTTCAAAAACAGGCTCTTGGACATGTTCCCAGCAGAAGCATCTTCACTGGCTTGGAGAAGAGGAAGGATTATTTCACAAACACCACAGTGTTTGAATTTCTAGAGGCTACCCAGCCCACGAACACATCCGTGCAGTGCTTCGCCACACATTCACTGCTATAGCACTCACTGTGCCGGTCCTTGCTTACAACTGGAGGGTTCCCACAACCAGACCTCACACTTCGAGGCTGGGGTGACAGTGTTGTAGGAGACCCACTCGCCAATTCAACACTCATCTGAGAAGGAGACTGAACCTCAGGAACTACATCTGTGATCATCTCACAGATCATCTCAGGAGAGGCTGCCTCCACTGTGTGGGCCTCGGGGGTGTTGTTCATAGGCCGCTCAGGACTACTTTCCACAGCAGGTGGGACTAAGGTAGTCTGCACTTTCAAGGTGTGTAGAGGCACAATCTTCTTGATCTGCAGAGGAGGTGGCTGTTGCTGTAAGTTGATTCGAACTTTCTGAGGTGGAGGCTGTTGCATGGCCTGGAGTGGAGGAGGCTGCTGCAGAATGGTAACTTGCTGCTGAGTCTTGGGCTGAGGCATCAATTGTATCAGAGGGGGATATAGTTGGGGTAGGGGAAGTTGCATAGAAGCAGCAGCTGCTGCTGCCTGCAACACTCACCGAGTGACGATCTGGGCTTGTTGACTGGGCGGGATAGTAGCTGTCCTGGTTTGGCCTAGTTGGAGCCCCCGGGAGGTGACCACTGTGGCTGGGATAACAGTAACCATCTGTCCCTGAGACACAGTAATAGAAGAGGGCAACATCTGTTCGGTAATAATCAATTTGGTGATATTGGGCTGAACCCCCAGTCCCAAAGATGCCTGGTTTGCAAAATAGGATGAAAGAATAGAGTTAACAACACTGGAAGGGGACAGGGCAGGGGGCTCTGTTGAAGCTGGTGCTGGAGATGTTGGGTCAACAGTAGCCATAGGAGGTGGAGAAGGAGCCTGTGACGCTGGCACTGGATTCCAGCTCCACAGTGGCCTGACACTCTCCATTGTCTTTATAAGCAGCCAGAGCCTCCAGATACTCTTTCTTGGCAGTTTCAGTTTTCCTCTTATATGTCTGCTTTTGTTCCTCTCCAAGACTATCCCCCATGGAGGCCACAATTTTTGAAACCTCTCCAAAAGTGGCATTGGGATTCTGTCCTTTGATGGCAGCCTGTGTATCACGAAAGAATAAAACATACGCTGACACTGGTTTCTGAGGTTTATTTGGGTCTTTCTTTTTTCTCTTCCTTGGGGCCTTCTGCTTTTTCCCTGCTTCCACCACCGCTGTCTTCTGGCTGGGAAGTTGCCTCCAGAAATCCTCAACACCATCCTCATGAAGTGAACTAGTAGGTGAAAGGGTGGTTGAAAGATGATCCTCAGGTGACTGGGCAGGTGGCAGGATGGTGCTACCCCCTAAGCTCAAACCAAGCTGAGAACTCAATTCTGACGGATCAATGGTAGTTAACCAGCTATGCACCATCAAGCCACATGTCACGTCTGTCATTAGCACATCAATTGTAACAGGTGG
Source organism: Daubentonia madagascariensis (assembly GCA_023783475.1). Lineage (NCBI taxonomy): Eukaryota > Metazoa > Chordata > Mammalia > Primates > Daubentoniidae > Daubentonia > Daubentonia madagascariensis. Next base: position 49,096 of record JAKFHU010000112.1, on the reverse strand, counting down.
GTTGGTGCTATACTGAGTTCCTATAGAATGGTCCAAGTCCATGGTCAAGCCCCCATGCAGGAGCACCCGGCCCTGCTCCATCAAGCATGGGTCATGCCCACAGGCATGTCCAATGTCTGGACCTCATATTGGGCTGAAAAATTGCTATTCTGTGAAGAGGAAGGGTCTTCCAGGTCATCAAAGTGGCCAACCACATCTGATATAGCCAGTGAGGGATCAGAATCAAAGGAGACAGGCAGGATTTAAAATTCCTCATTTGAATGAGGAATGGTGTATGAGATGTTTAGGCCCCTGACAGGAAGGAGCGCAAGGGCCCTGTGATTGTCAGATAATTGTCATTTCCTCCAAGAAACTCTATCTTGACACAACTGCTACCACCGTCCCAGTTCCCTCATCATTCCTATTGTCCCCACTGGAGGCAGAACCGCCATTCTATCCTTTATAATTAATGGGTTAATATAAAGAAAGTATTTATTTATAATACTTTATGAGGTTCTGTGAGCTGCTCTAGCAAATTAATCAAACCCAAGCAGGGGGTCGTGGAATCCATGATTTATAGCCAATCAGTGAGAAGAACAGGCTGTGTTTGCAACCAGCATTGAAGTGGATGCACTCTTGTGGGATTAAGCCTTCAACCTTTGGGATCTGACACTATCTAGGTAGACAGTGTCAAAATTGAATTGAATAAGAGGACACTCAGCTGGTATCTGCTGCAGAACTGCTTGTTGGTATGTGGGGAAACACCCAATATATTTGGGGTCAAAGACGTATTTTGTGCTATGAGAGTATAGTAGGAGAAAATGAGTCTGTTTTCCTATATTCTCACACATACTATTTTTGAGCATGTTAAGTCTCCCTAATTCTGTTTTATTACACTTTTTCATAGGAGATGATGATATCTTCTAAATCAGTGTGGATTTCTCAGTTTTGTGGAAAATACAAGAAATATAGAAATAAAAAACCATCATAGGATTATGTCTATAGAAGTATTACATATTATGTCCAACACACCATGTGACATTCAATATACAGCTGAGCTGGAGCATGAGTGTGTCTTCATAGATGACAACATCCACAATGGCCTTAAAGAAAAAAGGTCAGAATCTAAACGCTGTGATGATGACAGCAATAGCAATGACTGACGTTTTTGAACAATGCCCACGTGCAAGGCATTATTCTAAATGCTTTACGTGTATTAATTTGTATAACAACACAATAGCCTATGAAACAAAGATCTGTTCCCACTTTACTGAGGAGATAACCATGTCACAGATATTCTAAGAAACTCACCTCAGGTCACAGAACTAAAGATGGCAGAGCAAGTACCCGAACCCGGGTGTCTTGGAATTAAAAGTGAACATAAAGAATAAAACTGTTAAGTAACAGATATAGATTACTTAATGAAGAAAAGCTGAAACAAGTTTAAGCATAAGAACATGGAACTTCATAAAAGGTCATTACATATGCATATACATGTATGTCCATATGTTACTATTCTTACTATTAATTCATTAATATGATAGTTTAGAACAAATTTAAGGCTTTAAAATATTTAAGATATAAAATATTTAAGATATAATTACAATTGTTGAAAACCATAAAATTTATTTCAAATGCTTTATCGTTGACAAAAACCATGGGCTTGTGCATCCATCCATACACCCATGCACACACATCACATATACAACACAATTAAATTAAATGAAATAAGAGTTATTTGTCGATGACATATTTTTTCAATGATTTTTTTATCATTATTTTTGCTTATGTGCATTTCAGCATGTTTGAGACAATGAAAATGTACAAACGATACTTAATTTAGTTTATAAACATTATTGTATATTAAGCTATTAAAATGGTACAATGGAGGTAGGGGGGAAAGCCAAAACAGCCAACTGGAGACATCGTTTGTTGGACCGTCCCGGCTGGAAGGTAGAATAGTGGACTGAGGAGAGCAGAGAGGAGTCGCAGCTCTGGTGTGGATCACAGAGAGAGACGACAGAGACAACTGGGGACCCCACGGAGAAAAACCGCAGAGCTGAGAAAGAAGAGGATAGAGAGAAGATATCGGCGTGGATCAACGCAAAGAGGCTTGGAGCCCAGTGAAAGGGTGAGGGGGGGTTTCCCCTCCCCTCCTAGGTGGTTTCAGTGAACGTCAGGACAGTAAGTTTACCGAAGGATTTTCCACCTTCCATGAGCCCAGGCACAGCAGCTAATTAGGAATAGAGGGGTGAACCAGCATACCCCAGGAGACTGGGCGTCCGTAAGGGGCACCCCATGGGAGAATGCCACGAGAGGCCGGAGTGCTGGCTTTCTTACATCTAGACACTTTCTCCCCTGCACCTCCCATAACCACGGCATCCAAGAAAGCAGTTTGAGCTTGGACTGACAGGAACCACGGCCCCTCCCCCACCCATTGCAACCGTGAGAGTAGATTGAGCCTAGAAGCTCACAAACAGCTGCCTCTCTACAGCGGTGTGCGCTCCAGGCTGAGGTCTCCATAGAGAGCAACGCCTGCTCCTCTTCCTTTGGGGACTTGTGGTGGATAGGGCAGCAAAATTTGGGAGCTACATGTGAGCTGGCATTTTGTAGGATTGTGCGATGGCAGCTCAGATAGGTGGGCCAGTCCCAGTGCCCACTGGTCACAAGAGGGGTGCAGGGAAATGCAGGGGAGAGGTCTAGGAGCTGGACCCGGGTGGCAAGGAAGACCTCGCAGACATATCTGATGGGTGAGTGTGATGGGGTGTTGAGGAACAGGGATCTAGAAGCATGACCACCCCTCCTTCACCCCAGTGGAGAACTGCCATATTGGATAGGGGTACAGCATTTGGAAATGGCCCTGTCCCTGGTTCCGTGGCAACAAAACGCCTTGCACTTGGGTGTGCTGGATGAACGGAGCTTTGACCCCTCCCCCAACTCATTAAAACAGGGAGAGCAGCTTGAACCAAGAAGTTCACGAGCAGCAGCTTCACTCTAGTGGGAGCATGTTCCTGGCTGAGGTCCCCGCAAACAGAGAGGCCCACTCCTCTTCCTTTGGGGACTTGATAGAACGTGGGTGCACAACTGGGGTACTTCATGCCCACCAGCATTTCATGGAGATGCATGCTAGTGGGTCAGACCATAGACTGGGGGGAGGTTTGAGAGTTAGAGTTGGGTAGTGAGGGAACACACATGGACTGAACTGATGGGAGTGTGTGATGGGGTTCCAGGGAGTGGCAATTAGGAAGGGCGCTCACCCCTTCCTGCAGAGAAACCACACTACTGGACAAGGGTGGAAAGATCCCAGCCCAGGGCCTTACCACTCAAGCATTTAGGCCCCTCCCCCAGGAACAGCCCTCCCAGCTTGGAGAGCTTGTCCTGAACTTCCTACCAGTGGCTCCCCATAGCAGCTGGAAAAGCAATTTCTGAGCCACACCAAGGCTTTGCAAAGCCTTTCAGGCTCTCGTAATCTAGCCATGATCTGCCTTACTCCTCCCCCCACCTCAGTGGGAGCAGAGATCAAGCAACCCCCTGGGAGCCATAGGGTCCCTCCTAAAGCTTAAAGTACTTGAGTGCCCCACCTGGGGGACCAGAGCTTAACACGGACACAAAAGAACATCTCAGCAGCTAGCTCTTCCACACAAACATCAACTAATGACAGGGCAAACAATTCTATAGCTCAGCATAGCGCTTTCCAACTCAAACAAACAGGGTGTGGCTGATTCGTACTCACAAATACCACTGGCCATCTCGGAGATTAAACTGGGGGACCCAACACAATTCACACTATTGGGAAAAGGTGAAGACAGCAGGTCAGAGGCAACCTGAGAGGATCATCAAACCTGCTTGAACACCCCATAGGCAACTCAGGACCAGCACTTCTTTCCCTGGCACGGTCAGGGCTCAATCTTCAGGGACCCGGAGACAGGCCTGCAAGCCAGGCCTAGTACCCCTGAGACTTGATTGAGAGGTCAGATGAGAAGGAATCAGTGAAAGAATCAGAGAGAAAGGACATCCCCAAAAGAAAACAATAACTCCTTACCAATGGATACCAACAAAAATGAAAATATTGAAATGACAGATAAAGAGTTCCAAATATGGATTATAATGAAGCTCAACAAAATACAAGAGAAAATGGAAAACCAACACAAAGAATCAACAACAAAAATATAGGAAATGAATGAAAACTTCACTAAAGAAATCAAATTATTAAAAAAAAATCAAGTTGAACTTCTGGAAATGAAAAACTCACTCAAGGAAATACAAAACACAGTGGAAGGTTTTAAGAATAGACTAGATCAGGCAGAAGAAACAATCTCAGAGCTTGAAGACAACCCCTTCGAATTAAACAAGGCAGTCAAAGAAAAAGAACTGATAAATAAGAGGAACAAACAAACCCCACAAGAAATATGGGATTATGTAAAGAGGCCTAACATAAGAATCACAGGCATCCCTGAGGGTGAAGAAGAAAACACACAAGGGTTTGAAAACCTATTTGAGGGAATAATTGAGGAAAACTTTCCTGGCCTTGCTAGAAATTTAGATATCCAACTACAAGAAGCTCAATGAACACCTGGGAGATTCATCACAAAGAGGCAATGACCTTCCTTCAGAGTAGAGGAGGGGGAAAAAAAAGGCAATGACCACAACACACAATCATCAGACTGGCCAAAGTTAACAGGAAGGAGGAACTCCTGCGAGCTGTAAAGCAAAAACATAAGGTAACTTACAAAGGAAAACACATCAGGCTAACTGTAGACTTCTCAACTGAGACCTCACAAGCCAGAATGCATTGGAGCCCCATTCTCAGTCTTCTTAAACAGAATAATGGCCAGCCTAGAATTTTGTATCCTGCAAAACTAAGTTTCTTATATGAGGGAGAAATAAAGACTTTCTCAGACAAGCAAACACTGAGGGAATTTGTCAAGACCAGACCTGCCCTGCAGGAAATACTCAGATCTGTATTATACACTGATCAGCACAATAGACACCCACCAGCATAAAATCACCCAAAAGCTAAAGCTCAGAGCCCATACACCATAATGGCTCAAGAGGTAAAAACAAAGCAATAAGGTTCTACCTAACAGGATGAACAGAAATGCACCCCACTTATGAATTCTTTCAATAAACAAGAACAGCTTGAATTCCCCACTCAAGAGACATAGGCTGGTTGAATGGATAAAAAAATACAAGCCAAGTATCTGCTGTCTCCAGGAAACAAATCTAACCCACAAGGACTCATTCAGATTCAAGGTGAAGGGATGGAAAAAAATATTCCATGCAAATGGAAATCAAAAGAAAGCTGGTATAGCCATGCTCATATCAGATAACACAGACTTCAAATCAACAATAGTAAAGAAAGACAAAGATGGTCATTATATAATGGTAAAGGGAGTAATTCACAAGAAGACATAACAATCCTAAATATGTATGCACCTAACACAGGGGCACCCAGATTCATAAAGCAAACCCTACTAGATCTAAACAAAGTGATAAACAGCAGCATCGTAATACCAGGGACTTCAACACCCCACTGACAGAACTAGACAGATCCTACAAGCAGAAAATAAACAAAGAAACACTGGGCTTAAATGGGCCTAACAGACATTTACAGAACATGCTACTCAAAAACTACTGAATGTACATTCTTCTCATCAGCACATGGAACATTCTCTGAAAGTGATCACATCCTAGACCACAAAACATGTCTCAACAAATTCAGAAAAATAGAAATTATATCATGTATCTTCTCAGACCACAGTGGAGTAAAATGAGAAATCAATTCCAACAGAAACACTCAACTCTACACAAAGTCATGGAAATTAAAAAACCTACTGCTGAACAATTATTGGGCCAAAGAGGAAATTAAGATGGAAATTAAAAGATTCCTCAAACTAAATGACAAAAGAGATACAAGTTATGAAAAAAATCTGTGGGATTCAGCAAAAGCAGTCCTAAGGGGAAAATTCATAGCCTTAAATGCCTACATCTAAAATACAGAAAGATCACGTCTCAAGGAATTAGAAAAGGAATAGCAAACCAAACCCAAACCCAGCAGAAGAAATGAAATAACTAAGGTCAGAGCAGAACTAAATGAAATCAAAAACAAAAGAATTATACAGAAAATTAATGAAACAAAAAGTTGGTTCTTTGAAAAGATAAACAAAATTGATACACCTCTTGCTAGATTAACCAGAAATAGAAAAAAGAGACCCAAATAAGCCCAATCAGAAATGACAAAGGAGATATTACAACTGATACCACAGAAATACAAAATACCATCTCTGAATACTATAAACATCTCTACATAAACTTGAAAACCTTGAGGAAATGGACAAATTCTTGGAAACACACAACCTCCCAAGGCTCAATCAGGAAGAAATAGAACTCCTGAACAGACCAATAATGAGCAACGAAATTGAAGCAGCAATAAGAAATCTTCCAACAAAAACAAGTCCTGCACCACATGGTTTCACAGCCAAATTTTATCAGACCTCCAAAGAAGAATTGGTACCCATACTGCAGAAATTATTTCATAACATTGAGAAGGAAGGAATCCTCCCCAACTCATTCTATGAAGCCAGTATCACCTTGATACCAAATCCAAGAAAGGACACAACAAAAAAAGAAAACTATAGACCAATAACCCTTATGAATATAGATGCAAAAATTCTCAATAAAATTCTAGCAAACTGAATCCAGCAGCACATCAAAAAAATAATCCACCATGACCAAGTGGGCATGAATGCAAGGATGCTTCAACACATGTAAATCCATAAATGTGATTCACCACATAAACAGAAGCAAAAACAAAGATCATATGATCACCTCAATAGATGCAGAAAAAGCATTCAACAAAATTCAGTACCCTTTTATAAGAACTCTTAACAAAACAGGCATAGATGGAACATATCTCAAAATGATAAAAGCCATATATGACAAATCCACAGCCAACATCATACTGAATGGGGAAAAGTTGAAAGCATTTCCACTCAGAACTGGAACAAGACAAGGATGCCTAATGTCACCACTTTTACCCAACACAGTGCTGGAAGTCCTAGCCACAGCAATCAGGCAAGAAAAGGAAATCAAGGATATCCAAATGGGGAAAGAGGAGGTCAAACTATCGCCCTTTGCTGATGGTATAATCTTATATCTAGAAAACCCCAAAGATTCTGCCAAGAGACTCCTGGAATTGATAAATAAATTCAGCAAAGTCTCAGGTTACAAATCAATGTACACAAATCAGTAGCATTTCTATACACCAACAACAGTCAAGCCGAGAATCAAATCAAAGACTCAATACCTTTCACAATAGCAACAAAGAAAATAAAATACCTAGGAATATATTTAACCAAGGTGGTGAAGGATCTCTACAAGAAGAACTATGAATCACTGAGGTAATTGTAGAGGATGTAAACAAATGGAAAAACATATCATGCTCATGGATCAGCAGAATCAACATTGTTAAAATGTCCACACTACCCAAAGTGATTTACAGATTCAATACAATCCCCATCAAAATACCAATGTCATTTTTTGCAGATCTAGAAAAAATAATTTTATGTTTCATATGGAACTAGAAAAGACCCCAAATAGCCAAAGGAACCATAAGGAAAAGGAACAAATCAGGAGACATGACTTTACCAGACTTCAAGCTATACTACATGGCTATAGTAACCAAAACGGCATGATACTGGCACAAAAATAGGGACATGGACAAATGGACCTGAACAGAGAATCCAGATATGAAACCATCCACATATAACCTTCTGATCTTTGACAAAGCAGATAACAATATACACTGGGGAAAAGAAGCCCTATTCAATAAATGGTGCTGGGAAAATTGGATAACCACATGTAGAAGACTGAAACAGGATCCTTGTCTCTCACCACTCACAAAAATTAATTCAAGATGGGTAACAGACTTAAATGTAAGACATGAGACCACAAGAATTCTAGAAGAAAATGTTGAAAAAACCCTTCTAGATATCAGTCTAGGCAAAGAATTTATGAAGAAGACCCCAACGATAATCACAGCAACAACAAAAATTAATAAATGGGACTTTAAATTAGAACGCTTCTGCACAACCAAGGAAACAAGCAACAGAGCAAATAGACAACCCACAGAATGGGAGAAAATATTTGTATGCTACACATCGGATAAAGGGCTAGTAACTAGAATCTACAAAGAACTCAAGCAAACCAACAAGAAAAAAATCAAACCACCCAATTAAAAAGTGGGCAAAAGGCATGAACAGAAGCTTTTCAAAAGAAGATAGACTAGTGGCCAATCAACATATGAAAAAATGCTCAATGCCTCTAATTATCAGGGAAAAGCAAATCAAAACCACAATGAGATATCACCTAACTCCAGTGAGAATGGTTTGTATCAAAAAGTCTCAAACAACAGATCCTGGCATGGATGGAGAGATTAAGGAACACTTATACACTGTTGGTGGGACTGCAAACTAATACAACCTCTATGGAAAATAGTACGGAGATTCCTCAAAGAACTAAAAGTAGACCTACCATTCTATCCAGCAATCCCACTACCGGGTATTCACCCAAAGGAAAAACCACTTTATAAAAAAGACACTTACACTCAGATGTTTACTGAAGCACAATTCACATTCACAAAAATGTGGAATCAAGCCAAGTGACCATCAGTTCATGAGCGGATTAATAAAATGTGGTATATGTACACCATGGAGTACTACTCAGTCATTTAAAAAAAATGAAGAATTAATACCTTTTGGAACAACCTGGATGAACTGCAGACCATTCTCCTAAGTGAAGTAACGCAAGAATGGAAAAACAAACACCACATGTACTCACTGTTAAATCGGAACCAACCGATCAGCATTCACATGCACATACGGAAGTAAAACTCAACAGAAATCAAGCAGTTGGGAGGGGGGAAGAGGGGATGGGTGAAATCACACCTAATGGATAAAATATACACTATCTGGGTGATGGGCACACTTATAACTTTGACTCAAGCTGTAGAAAAGCAATCCCTGTAACCAAAACATTTGTACCCCTGTAATATTCTGAAAAAAAAATTTAAAAATTAAAATAAAAAAATAAAATGGTACAACATAAAAAAATAGGAACTTGAATTCTAATGCCTATTAAATACATACATTCAAAAATATGGATACAATTTTATGTAATTAAATTTAGATATTTAGGTATTACCAAAAGCCCAATGGAGTTTATCATAATAGTTTATTCCTGTAATAAAATCATAACATGAGAAATGGAAATTTTCAGTATCATACATTAATTTAACAAATTTAGTTAGATTAGGCCAGTACAGTGGGTCATGTCTATAATCCCAGCACTTTGGGAGGCCAAGGTGGGAGGACTCCTTAAGGCCAGGAGTTCGAGACCAGACTGGGCACATAGTGAGAACCTGTCTCTACAAAAAAATTAAAAATTAGCCAGGTGTGGTAGTACGCACCTGTAGTCCCAGCTACTTGAGAGGCTGAGGCAGGAGGACTGCTTGAGCCCAGGAGTTGGAGGCTGCAGTGAGCTCTGATCATGCCTCTGTGCTCCAGCCTAGGCAACAAAGTGAGACCCTGTCTCTTAAAAAAAGGGAAAAAAAAAAACCACCCCAGATTTAGATTTATAAAAAATGTATTGCAACAGTATGTACCTGAAGAAATTATTATTAGATAGTTAAAAATCAGACCAAAAAAGAAATATGGAAAAAAAAAACCTATCCTAATATTAAGCAAGAATATTTCACCAAATATCATGATCATCAGTAAGCACTGGATAGATCTCCTTTAATTACAATGGAGAAAAGTGGGCTGGCCAGGGCTCCAGCCAAACACCACTGCCCAGGATATCTGAGCAGGGACCAATAAAGAGGAAAATGGTGAAAAAAAGGGCGTGGGGAAGAGAGTAAAGAGCTAGATTTGTTAAAATTAACAGAGGACATGATTGCAACCTAGAAAAAGAATGCTGTTTAAGTGTAAAAACTAATACCAATATACTGAAAACCATCTTCTCTATTTAGTAGCTCTCATTAAACACACACACACGATACATCCTACATTTCCACTAGCAAATACATCATGGCACCTAATTAAAAAATATTTCCAGACTTACGTAAGGAAATTATAAAATCGTAATCATGTGGCGATGTCAGTAAGATAGAGGTACGGGAAGCCCCACACATGGAGACATGGATTCAATAACAACACACAGATGAACTGCCTTTGTGAGAACTCGAGAAGTTACTTAAGAGGTTGGAACCCTTCATGCATGCCCAATAGGAAAACTTGAGACACCTCACCAAAGGCCCTACTCTGGCATGATATGGCAACATTTTGAAGAAACCCCCAACTCCTGATTTCTCGTAGGGGAGGGAAAGTATGGGAACATCCATCCAACATTCTGATTTTCAGTGAACTACTGGAGGGACAAGATTCTATCTTTGTTGAACTGAAAGTAACAAGGCCATTGAAGATAAAGGCCATCAACATAACCAATCTCTGCAGTAACACAGGAAGACACTAGGGGGAGATCCAGACCGCAGTTTACTAGAGCACCAGCGAGGCTGCAGACAATAGGAGAGCTCCTGTGCAGAAAATGGGAAAATCTCTTCAGTTAGATTATAAGCAAAAGCCTAGAGAGTAGACATCCTCAAAAAATTCTTGAGAGGTCTCCAGAATCTCTAGTCAGGCTACATGAAGAGTGTCCTCCCTGAGTGAAGCCAGACACCAAAACATGAAATAAGTGCCTGATTTGTGAAATGCTAAAGTCCCAACAGAAGATAACGACATACACAAAATACAAAGGAAACATAACTCATATGTAGGACCAAATTAAATCACCGCAAACTGACACTAAAGAAATGAAGATTTTGAATTACCATTCAAAGAATTCAAAATGAGAGTCATAAAGATGCTCAACGAATTAAGAGAGCACACGGACAGCTTCAGGACATCAGAAAAACAAAGTATAATATGAACAAGATGAGATTATCAACAGAAATAGAAACTATAAATAAGAAACAGAAGAGAAAATCTTGAGCAGAAAAATATAATAACTGAATTGAAAAACACACTAGTGGGCCTCAAATGCTGATTTGACCAGGTAGAAGAAATAAACAGTAAACAAAAAAAGGAGCAAAAGAAAAAACACAGAATGAGGAAAAATGAAGACAGCCTAAGGGAATTATGGGACACCATCACATGCATCACCTGCATGTCACAGTAAGAAAAAGGAGCAAAAAGAGACAACTATAATCAAGTATATGCCAACAAATGAGATAACCTAGAAGAAACTGATAAATCTGTAGAAATATACAACCTACCATGACTGGGTCAAAAAGAAATTTAAAAAGTCTATACACACCTATAAGTAGTGAGGAGATTAGAGTAGTAATCAAAATCTCCCATCACAGAGACCAGATACAGAAGCATAATTCATAATCACTGCATAATTCTACCAAAAATTTAATGAAAAATTAACATCAAACCTTCTCAATTCCAAATAACTGAAGAAAGGGAACACACAAAAAATTCATTCTATGACATCACCATGACTCTGATACAACCCAGGCAAATATATGACAAGAAAATAAAACTATACAAAGTTCCTGATAAACAGTGATGAAAAAGTCCTCAACAGGCTGAATGTAGCGGTTCACGCCTATACTCCCAGCACATTGGGAGGCCATGGAGGGAGGATCGCTTGAGCCCAGGAGTTCAAGACCAGCCTGGGCAATGTAGCAAGACCCCATCACAACAAAAAATTTTAAAAATTAGCTGGGTGTGATGGTACACACCTGTAGTCCTAGGTACTCAGGAGGATGAGGCAGGAGGATCACTAGAGCCCAGGAGTTCAAGGTTATGGTGAGCTATGATCATGGCACTACACTCCAACCTGGGTGACAGAACAGACTAAAAGAATGAAATGATAGGCCTGGCCTATGTTCTGTCAAAGCAGAACCAACATAAATTTGGACAAGAACAAAAAAATGAAATCCTTGGACAAACTACATAGAAACAACTTATATATTATTTGGAACTTTAAACCAATTAAAGTACCTACAATGTATACCCAAAAATCCAAATTAATAAGAGATACAAACAAAATTTTAAACCACTACATCTAAAGGAATCATACCATTTTGTAACCATGCACTAAGTGAGGCCTTCCAAAGCAAAATAAAACACACATACAACAAAAGACATGAAACATGAAGCAGAGAAGAATTTTCCTTCACACTAAAAAATCTAGAACCTACAGAAAGACAGCAAGGCATAACGAGTTAAACCACAGAATGTAAAATAACTCTTAATATACAAGAAAAGAAAATGGAGCAATGTATAAAATCCTTCTTATATATACACATCCACAAAGTAATGAAAGCTACTGAGACTCATAAGGAATTAGAAAATGTAGGGAAAAAAATAATTGTCATTTTGCCCAGATTTAAAAAATGTAAAAAGAACATAGTAGCAAGTTTTGTTTAATGAAGGGGAAATCTCTCCTGTTGTTGGTGGGAGAGGGTACCTTTGCAGCTGTGGTGGAGATGGAATGTTGCCAGATTTAGCAAGATAGGAAATGCATCATCCTAGAAGCAGCAATCACTCTTTCAAATGCCTCTGATATCCTCTGATATCCATAGTGAAGTCGACATGTTCAGAGGCAACCACTGTGGCATTCTTTATAACAATGAAAAAAAGTTAAAATAGCCACCTGTCAGAGAATGCTCCAACAAGGATGTAGAATTCTAGAGCAAACTATCCATGTTTCCTAACACAAAAACATATAAATTTTTGAAGCCTGCAGGTTAAAATGTCACAACAAAACATTCACTGAAGAACTTTACTTTTTAATCTCATAATTAAGTATACATTTCTACAGGACTTGCATTGACTCTCACCACAAAACTGACAACAGTGATTCCCCACTAAGGCATGAGGGAGGGTAGAAGGCTGGACAGGGGAAGCTCTATGCCTTAGTGCCTAAGCTAACCAAGTTTGTTTGGAGTTTTACTATAAAATAAATACATGTCATGTGATGTTTCAAAAAAAATAGAATATTTAATAATAATTGGTAGAACAAAAATATAGTTCCATCTTCTCTAATGGCAAAGAAGTTCTGCTCCTAGGTCGGAGCAAAATTATAACCATTCTCAGCTAACACACCTGGTGCACAAGGGTCCTGCAGGAACACCACAGTACCCATGGTATGGATTGTCTGAGAACAGTTTAATGACTCTCCTGCTCTTTGACATTAATGTTAATCTCATATAGCAAAACAGATGATGGAATGACAGAATCCTCTGCCACTGATATCTGTGTTTAAACTTTCCATTCCACCCCCAGTCATTAAGAGTTTGGAGTCGGAAACAGAGTGACTCACTAATTTAGCTACAAATGTAATACAAATGAGTCAGAAAAGATTTCTCCTGATTATTCTCTTTTTATAGCACTTAGCGGGTGTTTGTGCACGTTAATCCATGACTTTATCGGCAAGTTTTCAAACCTTCCTCTACAGAGAGCTGACAGTGCATCCAGACATGGCCCCTAAACACTCCCTGCTGCCCAACAGCACCGACACCATGGGGCCCACACCCCATTTCCAACCCATGTCTGGGTGTAAAGCCCTTCCCAGGACCATGCCCAGTGCAGCCTCTTCACAAGCTCATGTCACTGGGTCACGGTGAGATGGGATCTAAGTGGAGACGAGAGGGGCTGAGGGAAGGCACGGGTGAGTGTGAGCAGACACACCAGGCAGGACGCTTCGGAGTCAGAGAAGATTGGGAAGTTCAATGCCCGGCATTTCAGAAAGGAGGGAGACACAGAACAATCCACCGAGAATATCACTTTACCTGAGTAAGAGCCATTCCTGACTCCTTTTCTTTCCTCTTCCTCCTCTTCTGGGCTTCTTCCTCACCCAACATCAGTCTTTAGAAGTCAATCCTGAATGTCAAAAATATACTGTTAAATGCTGAGAATCAACAGACCCTCTTTCTGTGCCACAGTTATACAAAGGGGAAAGACCTCACCCTGTGTAAAAATGGTCCTCTCCTTCCCAAGGCACCAGGTAGGATGCAGGGAAAATAAACTCCTACACGAAGATCAAAAAGTGAGTTTTTGAGCCCTTTCTTCAGGACGCGCTCCCTTCCTGGTGAAGTGCGCGTGCACATGCACACACACACACACATACACACACACACATGCTGCAGCAGTGGGGAGCTGGGCTGGACTGAGCTCCCCTCCAGGGCACAGACCCCGCCCTGACCAAACCCAATGCAGAGCACAGCCCCCCTCACCACTCCATGGACCACAGACTGATCTCAGCCCTCAGAAACAGAGGACACAGAGCTGTGGTGCTCAATGCAGGACACAGAACAGAGTTAACTCAATATTACTAAGGCTCGGCCCTCATCTTTTTGAATGAAAATCTCTGGTAAGGGGGCACAAGAGATGTACCTGCAAAATGTCTCAGCACTGTAATGTGAAGCCAAGGGTGAGCTCCACTCAGAGAGGCAAGCCCAGCACATCTCCCACCTTTGGGCTCTGCTCTCCCCTTGGGACCTTGTCGTCACCAGTGTCCAGACAGTGGACAGCCAAGGAACACAAAGACACACGCAGAGCAGCCAATATGGATGTGAGGTGAGAGTGAGTGTGTTGCTTGAATGCCAAATGGGGGCTGTGGAGAGAACACAGAAGTCCCACTGAGAAGGTGATAGCGCAATAAACACCTGGGGAGCAAAGGGTGTTGGTCCCCTGCAGCGAAGGGGTCAGAGAGTTCTAGGCAGAGGGACAGCCCACGGGAAGGCCTTGAGGCAGAAGCCACCTCGGCCCCAGGAAAAGGAAGGAGGCCTGTGTGGCTGGACCAGAGCGAGTGAGGACGACACAAGCAGCAGATGAGGCCAGAGGTCCTGGGGGAGCAGAGCAGGGAGGGCCCAGGTCTGCAAACATTTCTCTCCCACACCTTGAAAGAATTTGGAAACGATGTATTTCCTTACCCATTCTAAATAAACATGGAATTTTTTCTTTATTTTATAATTTAACGCACGTACAGTGTAGTATCACATATTTTAAATATATGACAAGATGTTCATCTAAGCCCCAGGAAGTACAGGGTCGCCCTCACCTGAGACGTGAGGACTGCAGGGAAACGCATTTGGGGAAGTTCAGGAAGTCCCTTTGGACATTGGAAGGGGGAGATGCCTGTGAGATGGCACAGCAGAGAGGTGAGGAGACAACTGGACACAGGATTCTAGAGGTCAGGGGAGAGGTCTGCAGGGAAAATGGAGACACGCAGGTGGGGTGTAAACCATGAGGTGAGACTATAAGGAAAGGCAGTGTGGGTTGGGCAGAGATGAGAAGAGGTTCAAGGACTAAGGCGTGGGTCACTCCACATTCAGAGAACAGGAAGTTTAGGGGATACCAGAGGAGGAAAGGAGATCAGGGAGGCATCAAGAAAATTAAAACAGATAGATCTTTAAAGGTTAATGGGATGTCCTCTACACAAATAAAACAGAAGAGAAAGTGATCAGCTATGCCACATGCTACTGATAGGAAACGAAAGATGAGGACAGAAAATTAAATATTAGATTTAGAAATGGGGAGGTCACTTGTAACTGGGAAACAATCAGTGGAATACTTAAAGTGAAAGCTTGATTCAAGCAAGAATTCAAGGGTTCAAGCAAGAACTGGTGGCAAAAACTGAAGACCAAGTAAGAACAAGTTTTTAGTGTATTATGCTCTGAAATGTAGCATACAAGAGGGTACTTACAATAGAGGGAGATGTAGGTAAGAGTATTTTTTGTTATAAAGACGGAGGAGTAGAAGGATAAAAGATCAATTCTGTGTGTTTGTATCTGTGTGTGTTTTAATGGACAAAACCACCATTGGGTTGGCTGATGAAAATAATTCCCTTGAAGTAAAAATTGATGACACAGCACAGGAGGGAAGCCACGCTGTCCTGAGACTGCGAGTGGAGCTGGCAAGTGGCACAATCGCAGGGCCAGCTACAGCCAGAAGCAGGGACAGCCCATTCCCAGTCACTACTGAGCAGAGACCACAGGCTCTGAGACAGGGGGTGGGCCGGTTGGAGATCTCTTTCTTTGCTGTTTGAGACAGGAAAAGGCAAACTGCTCATACTACTCGCATTCAACAAAGAATCCTTCACGTTTAGTCACCAAAACGTGTGTGTGGATTTTCCCACAATGATCAGCTCTCTGGCAGAATCCCAGCTGGTGTCCTACAATTTTACTCAATTCTGATGCTATCTACAAAGTAGCATCAGATCCCACAGGTTAAGAGCTCAGTCCCCACAAGACTGCCCCTCACTTCAGATGCACTATGCAAGCAGTAGCTGTCACCTCTACTTCTGACTGACCTGATAAATATTGTGGTTCTCTTAACCCCTCCCCCGATTTGATTAATTTGCTAGGACAGCTCTTCCATCTGGCTGTCCATCTGTATCCTGTGTAGCATCCTTTATAACAAATGGGCAAACTAAGGAAAGTGTTTCCCTGAGTTCTGTGAGCTGCTCTGGCAAATCAATAGGATCTGAGGATGGAGTCCCGGGAACTCCACAATTTATACCCAGTTGGTCAGAAGTTCAGTTCCCAAGCTGAACTTGTGACTGGCATCTGAAGTGGGGGCAACCTTGTGGAACGGAGCCCTCAACCACTGGAACTGGATGCTAACTCCAGGAACACAATGTTAGAATTGAGTTAAATCACAGAATGTCCAGTTGGTGTCAGATGGAGAATGGGTTGTTGGTGGGGAGTAATCCCCACACATTTTGGTGACCAGAGGTGAAGTTTTCTGTGTTGAGTGTTCACAGTTGCGCTGAGTTTGACAGGAGAAAAAACACACTGGTTTTTCCTCCTAGTTCACACACTCCTCCACACCCTACCCCATGCCAGGAAAAGGGAAGAGGGTGATCCCAAACTAAAGAGTCAAGTCACTGCCCTCTAGCTGAGTAGCAACTGCAAATGAAGCTATATAGACCCAGACACCAAGAATTATAAAATGCACATATCTTGTAGACAGATTTTGCCATTCTCACCCACATCTGCATAATCTGAACAAGGATTTTTAAAAATTTTCTTAAATTTCAAACTAAAATTCAGGTGAAAAAAATTTTTAAATAAAATTTGAATTGTAAACACAGAAATGAATATATCCCAAGTCAATCCCCACACCCAATCACGTCACCACTCATCTGGACCCTGCACGCTCTGTGCACCTGTCATTCTCACCGCCTCTCCCTAGCCTTCTTCCTTTTGTTCCCTGTGTTTCCCCCGGGTTTCTGCTCCTCATTGTGTGTCCCCTTCTGTCCTGCTCTTCCTCCCCTTCTTCCCTCTCTTCCTTCTCTCACACCTGATCTGCCCCATTCCGGAAACTTGTCCCACCTCTTGTTCCTCTTTCTCCCCAATCTCTCCATTGTCCCCAATCTCCTCCTTCTTCCCCATCTCTGCTCCCCTCTGCTCTCCCTGCTAAATTCCCTCTTCCCTGTGACACCCCCTTGTCCCCACCCTCTGGCACCCCCGAGTCCCTAGGCTTTTCCTCCTTGCTGTGGTTCCCCCTCTGCTCTGCTTGTCACCAGGCTGCTCTGTCTGCCCGGCTCCAAATCATTCGTCCCCTCCCCGAACTCTCTGTCTGAGGGGCCCCTGACTCTGCTGCCCCTCTCCCCATTTTGCTGTCCTTCATCTCTTGGGTGATCGAGCTTTTCTCTGAATTTCTTCAGTTACTTTTCTGCCCCTGCTACCTTCTCAGCTTCTTTCACTCTCACTGCGTCCTTGCAAACCCCTCCCCACCCTCTACTTTGCCATCTGTTTAGGGGTCTCCCTCATTCTGCTCGTTCTCAGTGTTTCTTTTTCTCACTCAGTTGCTGTCTCTCTCATGACCCCCTTTGCCCACACAGTCACAGGAACGGGATGGAATAAGACGCCCCCCTCCAAGAGCAGCATTTTCCAGTGGGGTGGGACTGGGGACACGAGAACACCGGGTGTCACAAGACAGGCCCCGGTCACCTCCCCACACGAGGGGTCAGGGGAAGCGGGGACTGCTAAGGCGAGGCTGGAGAGCGGAAGGACCAGGCCTGAGGAGGACGAGAGGCGGCGACCGAGCCTCAGACTCCCAGGACCGGGCAGCGGACGCGGCCTCTCCTGGACTGAGCCTGCGGCGCTGCCCGCCAGGGGCCGACACGGGCGAGAGCTGGGTCGCATAAAGGACGTGAATCCACCGAGCGAGCAAGGACTTTACACGGCGCGGGGCGGGAGGAGAGGCCAGTAAAGGGCTTTTAGCAGGAAAATAACGCGGAAGGCGGTGTTTACCGGGCCCGAAGGCAGAAAGACCGGGGCACAGGACCAGCCTCAGAGATTTTAACCCAAACGGTCGCGGCTCCCGGACTCACGCCGCGGTCTGTATTTACCTGCGGTGGAGGGGGCGGTGTGGGGATTTTAAGGTCCGTAGAGACCCCCTGGCACCGAGTATGGAAGACGGGGGAGGGGGAAGCTCAGGCTGAATCTCAGAAGGGGGAACCTTCACTGCACGCGATCCGCTTCCCGGGCTGCCGGAAACTGCGCACGCGCAGAGAGAAGAGGCCGGCAGCCGGGGGAAGGGCGGGGCGGGGCGCGGAGGGAGGGCGGGCCCGAGGAGGGGGCGGGGAAGGGGCGGGGCGCGGAGGGAGGCCGGGCCCGAGGAGGGGCGGGGAGCGGGCGGAGGCCGGGCCCGAGAAGGGGGCGGGGAAGGGGCGGGGCGCGGGGGGAGGCCGGGCCCGAGGAGGGGCGGGGAAGGGGCGGAGCGCGGGGGGAGGCCGGGCCCGAGGCGGGACCGGGGAGCGGGGGAGGCCGGGACTGGGGCCGGGCTTCCCTCCTCCTCGCTCGCAACCCGTTTTCCCGGCTGGGAAACGTTCCGGCGTTCTTCGTGTCCGGGGGAGCAGCGTTAATGTTTCAAGCAGTTTTAAGGTAAAAGGGCAGTGTTGTGTGGGCCACTTATGTTGAAAACAAAATGTTTTCCTCTTACTAAGTTAAGAATGGTTTATGTTAAATCTATTTTTACTCAGTGCTGCTGGTGAGTCTGATCCAGTTCAGCAGTCTGGGAACTGGGACCTCTGTGAGGGGACCCACGTGAACAGTGACTGCATCCAGGAAAGTTCCTGCAATTAAAACTAATTCAAGTAATTTAATTTAAAAGCCCTGAATTATCTGTGAAAATAGACGTTTGAGATAAAAACTTTACATCAGTGGAGTAATGGCTCGTTCAGCTTTCTAGTCCAACAGTAAGAAACACGATAATTAACCATGTTGCTAAAACAGCATTTCTTAAATGAGATTATGCATTGTTCATTCTTACTGTAATTCATAGAGTGCTACTAAAAACTTGGTCTGATGCTTAGTCAAAACAATTAATTAATCACTTTTGTGCTTGAAGTAAGAACGACGTACTTTTAATTTTAAAATTGTAATCTATCTTAGGTCTTCTCTTTGTTTTCTATTTCTTAATGTTTTGTCAGATGTGGATAGCAAAGCCTGTAAAATAGTCACTAAAAGACATTTGGATTTATTTTCACCTAAAGAATAAATAATTTTGCACTATTTCTAATGGTATTTTATAGGGAGGTTATTCTTTTTCATATGAACCTCAAAGAAATCAAAACTAGATTATCAGTTTTAAATGACCTCAGTTCTACCAGCAATAATTTTATGGCAATATTTGTGAGTTAAACATCTACCATGAAGTATGTTTTTTTATCACATCCCTATATGTGGAAGATTTCATTCATCCAGAAGTGGTAACGAATTGAAATATCATGTTTAGATAGGAAAATTAGCATATTTAAAATATTTTCAGTCTAAAAGAACAGGATGTCTTGGCATTGCACAGATGAATACAAGAGGATGTATCAGCACATTTTTAAAAGAGGTGGTATCTAGGATAGATTTTGGGATCTCAACAAGGTAGCTTATTCTGTATTATGCAATATTGCTAACTAGTAATGTTGCCAAGACAGAAGTGTCAGCATGAACTTCCTTAATCAGGAGCAATAAAATGAGTTGACTGTGGAGCTATTCATTGTATTCAGAATAGCAGAGTTATGGTAAGCTGAATATAGGTGAAAGTTATGCATGTATTTTGTTTATGTGGAGTTTTGATGCTTGTAAAATTTTCAAGGGAGCAAAATGGACATATTTACAAGACATATAAAAGGATATTTCCTCTATCACAGGCCAGTTCTCCCTGTAATATCACTACAAAACAAATGCAAATTATTAAGCATTTGGGGAAAAAAAAACTACTTTCACCTATTCAATATATCTTAAATCCTGTGCCACAAAATGAGAATATACATATTCTAACACAGATGGAACAATTAAAATATTTACCGCTCTTAAAAAAACAAATTCAGACTTGTGAAAGGAGAGATTCGATTCAAAATAAAATTTTTGCAATAGGGATAATGTTCCAAGATCCGAAAATGTCCAAAAGTCACATAGAAAAGAGCTTTCTTTTATATGGAGGAAGAAACAAGCCCAGAAAGCACCAAGTATGGGACAGTGGTTGAGCACCTGGCATGAACTACAGGTACTCAGGGAATGTTTTATCTGAAGTTCAGCGTACTTGTAAGAGGTGCTGTTAAGGAGAAGTTGTTCCATATTACAGTGCCCAAGGGTGGTCCAAATTTGAGGGACGTGGAGGAAGGAACGAAGCTTAACTAAAGGGTGAATAAGTCAAAATAACCAGCATGATTCTCATTGATCAGTGAGGTCAAACAATTCAGCAATCCTTTTAAGACAAAGGATGGGAATTTGGAGGGTCTGTGATATGGCTTTTTCCTATGTAAACAAGGGGCTTTCATTGGACTGAATGAAGTCCTGCAGGAAAATGTGGTTCTTTGCAGTAAGCTGTTTCTAAGGAAACAAAGGGTTGGAGGATGGAGTTCTTTAACCTCTGCTGTTCCAGGATTATAGGGTTGGAGTAAATGTCAACATTGTCACCACATGTCTTAGTCTTATAAAAGAATACCTGAATCTGGGTAAATTTTAAGAAACAAAATTTATTTCTTACAGTTTGGGAGGCTGGGAAACATAAGATTAAGGCGGTGCATCTGGTGAGGGCCTTCTTCCTGGTGGGGACTCTGTACAGTCTGGAGGCAGTGCAGGACATCCCATGGCCAGAGGACTGAGCATGCTAGCTCAGGTCTCTATTTTTCTTATTATAAAGCCACCAGTCCCATTCCTGTGATAACCCATTAACCTATTAACTGATTCATCCATTAAGACATGAATGGATTAATCCACTTATGAAATTGGAGCCCTTATGTAATCATCCTCTTAAAGGCCCCACCTTTCAATGTTGCTACATTGGGAATTACATGTCAACATGAGTTTTGGAGGGGACAAACATTCAAACCATAGCATCACATATTATAACACCAAGCAAAATTCAACAATAATAAATACACATATCATATTTGAAAACTGGAACATTATAATCATTATTTGTAATTTAATTATAGAGATAATAGATAAATCCTAGGGAATTTCATTTTTCTTGACCATTATGTCATTTACTTCAATGGACACAGTTTAAAGATACTTTAGGTACTCAGGCACCTAACTTTTGCCAACACCTCAACACTCCTTTCTAAACATGTTCTCCACACAATGGCAGCTTTAAGGTTGAAATGCAGATTTTAATGCAACTTGTTTTCTATGCTCATATTGTGGCCAGGGATATGTCCTTTGGCATTTGGCAATATGTGCCTTTTTTGATTTTGTTACAGGCTAAAAAGATCAGACCCAGAAACTCCATGTGAACCATGTTTTTAAAAAAAAGTTCCAAGTCATTTGATTTTCCATTTACTTGTGCTGGATTTTGCACATTCATATAAATATAGCTGTGTTTACATACATGTGTATAACACAGAGTGAAAAGATTTATCAAAATGGCAATTGTACATCCTTACCTACCAAGTACTTTATAAATAAAAGGATTGAAATCCCAAATCAAGACAGTGGCTAAAAGGATTAAAAAAACAAAACCCAAAAGACCAAAAAAACAAGACCCAACTCACTTTAAATTTAAGGTCACACATAGACTGAAAGGGAGGGAATGGAGAAAGATAGTCCGTGTAAATGGTCATTTAAAGAGAGTAGTAAGTAGGCTGGGTGTGGTGGCGTGGCTCATTCCTGTAATCTTAGCAATTTGGGAGGACAAGGCAGTAAGATTGCTTGAGGCTAGGAGTTTGAGGTTGCAGTGAGTTATGATTGTGCCACTGCACTCTAGGCCTGGCAACAGAGCAAGACCCTATCTCTAAGAAATAAAAATTAAAAAAACATTTCTATTACCTTTATGAGTTCAGTCCAGTGTGACTAATTCTTGTTCTGCTTGGTGTGATCTTCATGACAGTTTCATGCTGCTTGCTGCTCCATGTATCTCTCAGCATCTGAGAAGCTCAGTGGCTTTTTCCTTTAGGTACCATATATGCTTGTTTTCAAAGGTCTCAATGGGTTGAGACACCTCCTCCCTGGAACCTCACAACGGTAATTTGGGCAACTCTTACCAATAGAAGTTTAAGTCCTTCTCTTCCCCAGAATTCTTCAGGATACTCAACTTTTTCTTGAGGTGACTGAGCCTGGGATGCAAGAGGAGGGAGAAATCAGGGTCAGGAAAACACAAGGTTCCTTAACAACAGAAAGCAAGATACCACTGACGTTAATTTCAAACCCCTTCATGGCTGCTCATGTATGAACTGAGTGATGTTTTCATGTTTTCTATCCACTCTAACCTCTCTTGTCCTTATCTCCTGCTACCAGAAGGAGAATGACCAACCACATACCATATAGGTGGCTTGTTTCAATCCTGCCCCTAATTCCCAAACCTCAACTCACAGGTAGGACAGTGGAGACTCTTAATCCCCTACTTGCCCACCACTTATGCCAAGGCATTTGTTACTGGAAGTCTTCTCAAATCTCCCAACTGAGCTCATGGAAACACACTTAAGGGTTTTTTTGTTTCAGAAGCTAGGTATCTGTCACAAGCTCATGAACACAGAAGGAATTAAGGTAAGATAAGAAAATTAACTATGTATAACAAAAAGCATAATATGATTTCATAAACCCAAACTCTAACATAAATACATCAAATGCTCTTCTGAAAATGTAACCTTGTGTGACTTTTTTCAATTGATTTATAAATATAAATGTATATCAAAAATATGATTAATGTATATGAATAAAAAATACATTCGACATAATTTTAAGGAACTTGAAAACTGCAAATATTAATAAATTTTCAATTATATATACACTGACACAAAAATTACCTAATATTCCATTTAATGTTACTGTTACTGCTTACTTCTATTGGGGCAGAAGCTCAATGTCTCATAGACACAACTTACTTGTAATATGATTGTCCATAATTGTGCTGAAGATGAGGCCCAGTGGCTCACACCTGTAATCCTAGCAATTTGGGAGGCCAAGGCGGGAGGACCATTTGAGGCCAGGAGTTCCAGACTAGCTTGGGCAACATAGTGTGATACCCTGTATCTCAAAAATAAATAAATAAATACATACATACATACATAAATAAAATAATAAATAAATATAATTCTGCTTAACACTCCATGCTGGAAGAGGAATAAATGACAAAAAATATGCAAAAACAGAAATTTATACATTTCCAATAAGATTAAGGAATTCTGTATTCCTCATACACCAGGGAAGGAAAGACTATATACTGTAAAGGTACTTCTCATGAGATTGAGAGACTGACATCTGGGAAACATAGATCCATTAATGTAGAGGAGTCCACCGGCCACCAACTGGGATTATTAAAATAAGCAAAACAATCTTAAAAGATGGAGGACAGGGCATAAGATGATACAAAAGTTGCAGAGCGACCTGGCCACAGAACTCCTCACTGCAATGCTGGGAAACTGGGACTCACTACCAACTACATGGGTGGGAGTGGGGATTTTAACTTCTGGGGGCACCACGGACTCTGGGTGTGGTTGGACGAGGGTGCTGCAAAGGGTAGGACTGAACCACAATGTCTGAAACACACTCACCTGAGCGAGCCCTGCACTCTGGAAAACTGGGGGCACAGCTGGGGGTGGATCTCAGGTGCAGGCTTGGCCCATAAGAGATCTTGGGTACCAAACATAGGAGTCAGTGCTCATGCAAAATGATAAGAAACCTATCCATAGCCGTGGCAGATATCACCTCCTCTAAGGCCACTGCCTTGGCAGCCCAGCAGACATTTCTTCAACTCCCTCAGGAAGGTTGTTTTAGACAACAGAATTACTCTTGACTTTCCTTTAGCCCAACTGGGAGGAGTGTGTATGACTGCCAACACTTCTTGTTAACCTGGATAAATACCTCAGGTATTATTAAAACACTAGAGGAGGTTCACAAGAAGGACTATTGGCTGCAGACAGTGGGGGCTGCTGAAGAAACCTACTTTCACCTCATGTCTAATTTCTTACCTAGGTCACTGGGATCCTGGGCTAAGTCACTGCTCCTGCCGCCTGACCATCCTGCTTGAGGTCCTCCTGGGCCTACTGAAATGGAACATGCCTATGGCTCAACAATGTTGCACTGAGATTATGTCAGTCAAGGTATTGAATCAATCATGAGATAAACCTCCCCCTCCAGATCCAGGGAGGTCAGTGGGAACACAAGTGGACTAGCTTTTTTATGGTGAATATATGGGTCAGTGTGGGGATACTAAAGGACATTTTTTCCAAGGGGCCTTGCACCGACCCAGTCTTCCGTTTCTCACCTGTAATTCCCAAAAATAAAGAATGTGCTGGGAATGTCATATCCTGAGAGGAAGGAACTGACTGAAACAATCCAGAATCTGTTCCAGTCCCCCAAGCCAGATGTCCTTCAGTGCTTTACGCCAGTATGCCCTGTATCCCCGGGGCATAAAACCCAAGGAAGGCTTCTTTCCAGGGTGGCTCAGTTATGATGCAAGTGGGGCACATGGACATAAGACTCCATCTGCCCTTGGTAATTCTCCTGAGCCTTGGGGGAACAGAGCACAGTGAATCCTAGGCATCTATTTTCACATTCTGCCTATCTGGAAGTAATAAGGCTGCTTCATGTGATGTATTTTGTGTGTGTCTGTGGGCGGGGGGTGTCGTGTCTCAGTGGATTCAGACACGCTGGTAACCACTGCAGTCAATGTGGAGAAACTGTAATTCTTATACACTCAGTGGGAATGTAAAATGGTGCAGCCATTACAGAAAAATGGTATACAGGGAAACTTCCTTAATTCCATTAAAGAACACCTACAGAACCTCAGACAACATAACAAATAATGGTGAGCGGGGATTCTCATATGAGAAGATACAAGGTATTAATAAAATTTCAAGTTTTGCAAATCTGGTGAAACTAGTTTTGTGCCCCAATATATGGTGTATCTTGGAGAAAGTTCCATGTACTGATGAGTTTTCAGGTAGAATGTTCTGTAAATGCCTGTTAGGTCCACTTTATCCAGAGTACCATTTCAGTCCAGTGTTTTGTTCATTTTCTGCCTCAGTGATCTAGTTCTATCAGTAATGTGTTGGAGTTCCCCTGTTATTATGTTGGTGTTTATTTCTTTTGTTAGGTCCAGTAGTATCTGTTTTATGAATCTGGGAGCTTGGATGTTGGGTGCATATAAATTTAGAATTCTTATATATTCTTGTTGAATTGATCCCTTTATCATTATATAATGATCATCTGTCATTTTTTTCCTACTATTACTGATTCAAAGTCTCTTTTATCTGGTATAAAAGGTATCTCTTTTATCTGTGCACTTTTGATTTCCATGTGCGTGGAATATTTTTCCAAGCTTTTACCTTGACTTTATATAATGCTTTACAAGTTAAATGGATTTCTTGTAGACAGCAGATAAGTGGGTTGTATTTTTTTTAATCCATTCCATCAATCTATATCTCTTAAGTGGGGCATTGATGAGATTTATGTTTAAAATTCGTATTGGTAAGTGATGTCCAAGTCATCATGTTGACTTTCGTCTGGTTTGTATTCTCCCTTGGGTTATTGTTTTATAAGAGGTGTGGATATTCACTGTCGAGTAATTTTACTGTTGTGTATCAACCCTTCTTTTTGGTGTTTAGACCACTTTAGAGCTTTTCCTGCAGGACGCATCTAGTGGTCATAAATTCCCTTCGAGTTTGCTTGCTGGGGAAACATTTCATTTCTCCTTCATTTATGAAACTTAGTTTTGAAAGATACAAATTCTTCACTACAGTTATTCTGTCTAATGATACTAAAGATGGCACCCCTTCTGGCTTATAAGGTTTCTGCTGAGAAGTCTGCAGTTAGATGGGTTTTCCTTTGTAAATTACCTGATGCTTTCATCAGTCACCTTGTAGGATTTTCTCATTCACTTTCAGTTTGCCCAGACTCATGATGATGTGCACTGGTGATGTCCTACTTGCCATAAATCTGCAAGGAGTTCATTGACCTTCTTGCTCTGAACGTCTAAATCTCTAGCAAGACCAGGGAAGCATTCCTCCATTATTCCCTCTGATAGATTTTCCATGCTTTTTGGTTTTTCTTCTCCCTTGGGGCTATCTATGATTGTTATGTGTGGGCACTTTACATAATCCCATGTCTTCAAGACCCTCTTAATTTCTTGATTCATTTTTCTTCATTTTTGACTACCTGGATTAATTTAAAAGCCTTGTCTTCAAGTTCTGGAATTCTTTCTTGTGCTTAGTCTAGTCTGTTCTTAAAAGTTTCCACTGTATTTTTGCTTTTTTCTTTTTTTTTCAGAATCTTAACTGGGTACAAATGTCTTTCATACCTGGATACCTTATATAATCCTTAAGTCAGAGTTAGTGTGTGCATCATCAGAATAGTGTTCATTACACATGATAGGAAGGTTTTTAACCCTTTTCCACTATGTTTTGAAATGCCCTAAGAGACTCGTTCATTTCCAGTATGTCTTATGATTTCTTTTAAGCAATCTCTTTGTTTAGTTTTTTAGTCATGTCCTGAATTACTGTTTTAGTTTCTTTAGGTGGGTTTTCAACTTCCTAATCAATCCCATTGAGCTTACTTGTGATCCTCATTTTGAATTCCATAACTAAAAGTTCAAAACTTTCCTCTTGGTTGGTGTCCATTGCTGGAGAGCTAGTGTGACCCTTTGGGATATCAAAGAAGTCTGTTTTCTTACATTGCCATATTCTTATGCTGGTTCCTTCTCATGTAGACTCTCTTCCCCCACGTCAAGACAGGTAAGTTTGCAGTACACCTGTTCTCTGCTAGGAATCCTGTTGCTTAGTGTAGAGAGGAAGAAGTACACTGCCCTCAGCTCATGCTGGTAGGTACGCACTGCAGTGCTGATGGCAGTTTAGATCAGATGGAACTCAGACCCCTGGGAAGGTATCCAGGTGCCAGAGGTCATGGACTAGGTCAGGTAATCAATCCTCAGATCCCAGGCCCCTGGATAGCGTCCTTGAGTTCTGCTCCAGAAGAATGCTCAGGGAGCAGAGGGGCAGATACATCTTGATCCTCTACCACTGATGCACTCCTGCATGTCCTTGTTCCCGTGTGGTTGTCATGGTCCAAGCAGGTGCTGGGGGATCTCATAAGCAGGGGTGGGCTGATCCCAGGCCAATGCTGAAAGCGCAGATGGAAGCAGCATGAGTCACTCTAGAAGGTAGCAGTGGAATCAAGAGGCTGGGTAGGTTTGCTGGAGATTTAGTTCTGTGTCAGGAGCAGCAACAGCAGCAGTGGCAGCAGCAGAGGGGGTGGGTGGTTGTGGGGTTGTGGTCTCCCATGGGTCCCTCAGTGATAGTAGCAGCAACAGCAATCCTAGTCCCCAGGGTCTGTGAGCACAATGGGCCCCTTTACTGTCTCAATGTCCTGGCAGCAATGAGGTGGGTACAGCAGCAAAACTGGCCCCCGGGCAGATGCAGCACTAAGGTCAGGCTCTAAGAATGGAGCCACAGTGCTCAGGGCTCAGCTCCCTGTGGGACCACGTTGTACCACCTCCCTGGAGCGATTGGCATTGTGCAGTCCCTAAGCAGGTCCCTGTGTTTATCTGGAGGCCTGACGGAGTGGAGCGGCCCTCTTGTAGCTCCGATGGGATTGTCCATGGGGGGAGTGTGGAGTGCTGGAGGTCTCTCACCTGCCCCTTCCCCACGTGAGGGCACCACCCTGGCTACTGCTCACCCTGCCAAGCAGGTTGCCTTACTTCCTTCTTTTCTTTCGGTGTCTTCTGTCACTTCTCTGTTGAATCTCACTGCTCTCTCTCAGACGATTCAGCCAAAGGTGCACATCTACTCACTATTTTTGATCCTGTGTGTAAGACAAGCATGTGCCAGCTGCTTCAGGTCCACCACCTTGGCCCCTCCCCACAAATCACTTTTTCTCCTCGAGACAGGGTCTTACTATGTGGCCCAGGATGATTTCTAACTACTGGACTCAAAAGATCCTCCTGCTTCAGCTTCCCATGGAACTGGGGTTATAAGTGTGCACAACCTCACCCAGTGTGAAATTATTAAAAGAAAATGTACTTATTATATTTGGTGAAAAAAATTCCATTTGCCGTCATGGTAAAGTCACAAACATCTTGTTTTCCTGAAAGACTCTCACTTTGAGTAGAAATACCAGCCAGTGGCAGGTGGCAGAATGGGCTCTGGGGATTCAGCAGTAGAGATTATCTCCTTGTGCACAAGAAAGTTAAATGAAGAGTTTTCCCTCTGATTACCATTTCATTTACATCTGCAGGTGCTGATTAACTTCCGCACATTTGATTTTCAAGCATCTGTTCTTACATAACACCCACATTAAAAAATTTCAGTTCACTACCTTGTATTGTCCCAATACTTTCCCTAAACTAGAGACTTTAAGGGGCACTGCTTTTTCATATTTACAGAGAAATTAGTTTTTCACCTGCTATTGTCCTATGTGCATGCTCATGTCACAAAATCTGTCTCCAAACAGCACCCTCCTTTACAACCTCCCTAAATATTTCTAAATTAAAAAAGGATAAACATATGCTGACTACAATGTTAGGGACAATACGCAAGAAAAAAATGCCACAAACCAAAAATTTTATTAAACCTGAAAATTATTCTGAAAGTAATTGTTATAATTGTAAATACATTACTAAATTTTAAAAATTTTAGTAAAAATCCTTATTCAGTAATATTCTTAACATATTTTCAAAATAATTCACTTAACTTTCAAAATATTTTAGTCTTAAAATATTTTAAATTTAATTAATACATTTCAAAAGCATTTTCGATGGATTTTGATGACTAGAAAGGAGGTCAGAAAGTGAAGTAAACTATTAACATGGGAAAAATTTGGGTCTTTCCTAACCAAGTTGGGGGATTTCAAGAATAAATACTCTGTTACCTTGAAGAGTCAGACTATGTTGTGTGATATTTGACATATATTTTACACCTAGCACCTTTCTCCTTTCTTCCCACTTCTAGCTGCCAACGTAACAACGCCTGAGTGTTTCTCCTCTTCTACAGCAACAAAGTTAATCCTCACTGCCCACGCTTAACACCTCACCTTGCCAGTCACAATCGTTCCCTAACCATTTGGACACAGTCAGTACTATCCTTTTGGAACCCAGTGCAAGACTATTCTCAACCTCCATGCATGCATGAAAATTCTCAATCCATACCAAGTTAGGTGCACTAACCAAGTTCCAGATATAAAAGTTCAACTTCAACAGTTCCAGGGATGAAAAGTTCAACTTGATAATGTTCAAGGAGATATAGTCCTACTTATTCAGCAAAACAAAATTCCCATTTTCTATGCTTATTTATAAAAGGAAATGCACGAAAGATACTATTTAAAAATTAGGTCACTGACTACTGCAAGGACAAAGAAGATATGCTGTTATTTTCATCCTTATTGCCCACACATTCTTTTATTTCACAACAACTCCCTCATTACTGTATGTGCACATTTGCTTAAGGAAAATGAAGGTGCATGCCCTGGGTCCTACTTCGGACATGAGAAAAACATGTAGAAACATGATACAGTGCATGTTCATCAACAGTGATGCATACTTGAGGGTGTAAGAGTCTGAAGCTGCACTGCTACCCAATTATCACGGGACTCACATAAGTCTCCTAGGGCAGAGTGTAGACAGAATAACTTAAGTACTAAGAATTATTACCCCAAATCATACTTACCTAAGTACATGTGCCCAAAAGGGTATGTTCTTTGATTTCACCAAAAAAATTGTTCTAGATGCTTCAACCATAAGGGCCTAATGGTGCATTATTTTTGTCTGTTATGAAGTATCATCCTGAGGTGGAATAAAACAATGTTGGTAGAAACACTGTGATTCATTTATGGCTATGAAAAAATATTAACTTTTATTAGCTAAAATTGAGAATTATGATATATTCTGAATAAAATAGTTGCCAATTACAATGCCAAGAGGTAAATGTGAATCCTCCCCAAGAACATGTTCTCCTGGCAGTTTTTATTAACCTGTCTACTCTGATATAACTTTTCTGTCTTTAGCTTAAAAAAAAGACTATTTTTTCATCAATCTTTGGTAAATAACAGCTATTGCCATTCAATGGAAAAGGTGACAACCATTATCCCTGCATTGTTTCTACAATATAATTAGTCCTTAAGAAGCTATTACTCTCTTCCCATAAAATTCCCAGCGTCCATTTGTTCACATGTAGGTGTAAAAAAAAAAAATTCCCATGTCCAAAGGTTGTGGCCTGTTTTGAGTTGGTAGAACATTTCATTCCTATAACCCACTGTGTCCTCTTTCAGGAGAAACCTGTGCTGAATGAATTAGGCATGAAGACTGACACCATAGTTTTACATTACTCTCTGCCCACCGCCATCCCCTCTAGATCAGACAATATTTAATCTCAAAGGACAAGGCACGGTGGCTCACATCTGTAATCCCAGCAAGCTGTGAGGCCAAGTGGGGAGAATCGCTAGAATCCAGTGTTTGAAACCAGCCTGGGGAATATAGTGAGACTTTTTCTGTCAAAAACAAATTAAGAAAAATCAGCTGGACCTGGTGTGGTGTATCTGTAGTCCCACCTATCTGGAAGGCAGAGGGGGGAAGATAGCTTGAGCCCATGAATTAGAGGGTGCAGTGGGCTATGATCACACCACTGCACTTCACCCTGGGAAAGAGAGCAAAACCCTGTCTCCATAAAAATAAAAAAATTTCATCTCAAATGTCAGTGTCCTTTCTATTCCAGGAAATGGGATAGACATGATTCTCAGTAATCAATTGAGACTTGTCATTCTATTGATTCCTTCCCAGACACCATAGTGAAAGGTTGGTAAGGAAGGCATATGAGGACATTTCAAAGGTCAGGTTTAAAGTCATAAAGAATAAAGTAGCCTTTTGAAAGAACCTCAAATAATTAAATATTATGTGACCTAAATATAACTGACCATGTTCACATGTCCTTGCATCTTTGATATATATCAGGTCATGAGGGTCAATGTATTTTGATTTATAATTATTCACCACCACATATTATCAGAGGTTCATATTGGAGAGCTAGAGATTAACTTATTTGTTATGTAAATTCTGACGTTCCACAGTAATGGTCCTTGGGTATTAGCCTCACCATAAACATTTCATTTGTGTGGTTTCACTGAATATGTACCTTTTGATATGTAGTGAGTGGTGAGGCCTGGATAAAGCCCCAGCCACATACATTGCATTTATTTGATTTCCCTTTAATATAGACTCTCTGAAGTTGATTAATGACAGAACTCATGGTGAAGAGTTTGCCACCCTGAGTTTGCAGTGTCTCTCACAGATGAATTCTCTGATGCTGTGCAAGGCGTGAGATGTGACTAAAAATCTTACCACATACATTACATTTGTAAGGTTTCTCTCCAGTATGGATTCTGTGACAGTTTTAAGTTTGATTTTTCACGGAAGACCTTGCCACACTCATTGCATTTGTAAGGTTTCTCTCCAGTGTGAGTTCGCTGATGACGTGTAAGGGATATCTTTTGTCTGAAGGCCTTGTCACATTCATCACATTTGTAAGGTTTCTCTCCTGTATGGATTGTGTGATGATTTTTAAGGTTTGATTTGTGACGGAAGACCTTCCCACACTCACTACATTTGTATGGTTTCTCTCCTGAATGGATAGCATGATGATTTTTAAGGTTTGATTTTTGGCAGAAGAATTTGCCACATTCATTGCATTTGTAAGGCCTCTCTCCAGTATGAATACATTGATGTCGTGCAAGGGTTGAATTGTAATTGAAGATCTTACCACATTCATTACATTTGTAAGGTTTCTGTCCTGTATGGTTTCTGTGATGATCTTCAAGGTTTGAGTTCTGACAGAAGACCTTGTCACACCCATTATGTTCGTAAGGTTTCTCTCCAGTATGTGTTTTCTGATGAAGTGTAAGGGATATCTTGTGTCTGAAGGCCTTTCCACATTCACTACACTTGTAAGGTTTCTCTCCAGTATGAATTCTAAGATGAACTGTTAGGGATAATTTGTGCCTGAAAACCTTGCCACAATCATCACATTTGTAAGGTTTATCTGCATTATGGATAACCTGATGTATATGAAGCCTTGAACGCAAACTAAATTTTTTGCCACATTCATAACATTTGTAAGGTTTCTCTCCCAAATGGATTGTGTTATGATTTTTAAGGTTTGATTTTTGACGGAAGACCTTGCCACACTCATTGCACTTGTAAGGTTTTTCTCCAGTATGAATGCCCTGATGTCGTGTAAGGTATGAATGGCAACTAAAGACCTTGCCACATTCACCACATTTGTAAGGTTTCTCTCGAGTATGAATTCTCCGATGTTGTGTAAGGTATGAATTAAAACTAAAGACCTTGCCACATTCCTGACATTTGTAAGGCTTTTCTCCAGTATGAATTCTACGATGACTTGCTAAGTTTGAATTTTGACTGAAGACTTTTCCACACACATCACATTTGTAAGGTTTATCTGCATTATGGATAACCTGATGTATATAAAGCCTTGAAAGCACACTAAATGCACTGCCACAGTCATTACATTTGTAAGGTTTCTCACCCAGTATGAATATTCCGATGTCTTCTAAGGATGAATTACAACTAAAGACCTTCCCACATTCATCACATTTGTAAGGATTATCTGTATTATGGATTCGCACATGGGTTGTAAGTGTTGAACGCACACTAAATGCTCTGACACAGTAATCACATTTGTAAGGTTTCTCCCCAGTATGAATTGTCTGATGTCGAGATAGGTGTGAATTTTGACTGAAGACTTTGCCACATTCATTACACCCGTAAGGTTTCTCTCCAGTATGTATCCTCCAATGTCGTAAAAGGTCTGAATTTTGCCTGAAGGCCTTGCCACACTCTTTACATTTGAAAGGTTTCTTTCCTGTATGCCGCACCCCACGGTTAGGAAGGCTTGAAGACACACTAAAGGCTTTGCCATGCTCATTACATCTGTAAGGTTCTTCCCTAATGTGTGCTTTCAGGTCTTGTGTGATTACTGGAGAACTGACAAAATCATTCTTACATTTATTAAATATGTGGGCTTTGAGTTTAGAAGGAATGTTTTCAAGTGGTGAAAATGAGGTAATATGGTTGACAGACTTTTCAACTTGATTACATCCACAAATTTTCCCTTTCAGCTTGAAATAGCTGCATTTCGGGCAGATGGAACTGAAAGCTTAATCCAAGTTGATTTTTAACAGGCTTGTTTCCTGCATCATTTCCCAATACACAGCTCCTCCCTAGGAAAGCAAGAAAAGAGTGGAACTTGAACCTATGGATCTGGCATTCCTAGAGTCTGAGAAAAAGACTAGGATCTGCCCCACCTGACTCAGACATTGAAAGCAGTATCGGCATACTTTGTATATCACATCACACTGGCAATGCTGAAAACATAAAGAGGTGGGGTGACACATTGGACCAGTTGGTGGGGGGTGGGCGTGGGGGCTGGAGGATTATGGGTGAATTTCAGAGATTATGAGCAGAGAAATACAAAAGAAGCTGAAATCTTCTGAAAAAAGCAGGGATCAGCTTCTTAGGGAAAATAAGACATTTAAAAGAAGCTGCTTATACATTAGTAACAGTATATGAAAATAGCCAACAAAGACAGACACATCACCAGAAAAGGAGTCAGTGCTCCTAGATCTTTTGCAATAGGCTGATGAGTAAAGGTCTCCCACTGCATGATTTTAGGACAAAAAGAGTGGGAGAGGTGGTGGTTTTACCAATGGCCAACCTAAACTAAAAATTACAAGGCTGACAAAAAGACAGGGAAGTATGCCCAAATAAAAGGAACAAAATAAATCTCCTGAAACAAAACCTAAAGGAACATAGTCTTCTGAAGTACTTGACAAATAATTAAATCAACTGTCCTAAGATGCTTAATGAGCTAAAAGATAAGAGAGATACAGAAGTAAGTGAATGAAGGAAATGAATACTTGAAAGAGGAGAATATCAAACCAAAGGCAAACTAGTAACAAAAAGAAATTCTGGAGCTGCAATACGACAAGTGAAGTGAAGATTCACTGGGGGGTCCAACAGCAGACTAAAAAGACAGAGCAAAGAATGAGCACATTCAAAGACAGGTTATTCAAAATTATCACTTCCAAAGAGAAAAAGAAGAAATAATAAAGAAAAACAAACAAACCCTATAGATTTCGGGGAAACTATTGTATGGAACAGGATACAAACTATGAGAGTTTCATAAGCAGAAGACACAGGACTGGAAATTACATTTGAAGAAATAATGTCCAAAATGTCCCAAATTAGAGTAAAGAACTGGATATACAAATTCAAGAAACTTCACTTTCTAAAAAGTACCCAAGACACTCACAAAGAAATATATTATAAACAAATTATCCAAAGTCAAAGACAAAGGCACAATCATGAAAGTAATAAGAATAAAGAGACCTGTCACATACAAAGGAAAGTATATAAGACTATGTGCGTTTTTCAGCAGAAACCTTGCTTGCTAGAAGGCAGTGGGATATGTTCAAAGTGCTTAAAGAATAAAAACTTGTCAAGCAAGAGTACAATATTTAGTAAAAGCCTCCTGCACAAATGAAAGAGAAATTTAGACTTTCCGACAGAAGAGCTGAGAGTTCGTCCGTACTATAGACCTTGTGGAATAGAAACTGGAAACACGACTCCTTCAGTACCAAAGAAAAGGACCCTAGACAGTAACTCTAAACCTTCAGAAAATACAAAGTTCTTCATTAAAGGTTAATAAATGATCAAGATTTACAAATATGTAGTACTGTGCTTTTCACTTGCAACTTGACACTAAATACTTTCCTAGCATTTGAAAGACAAAATTATTAATTTAGCACTATGTATGTAACACTATAAATTTTTATATATATATATAAAAATGGTAATACAAGATATATCGAAGTAATTTCTTACAGCAATAATATAAAGTGAGACAGTTGGAAAGTAGTGTTTTTTGTGCATAACTGATGTTAAGCTGTCGACATTTTAAAATAGAATGTTGTAAATTTAGTGTTGTATGTAATTGTAATGGTAATGGCAAGAAAAAAAAATCCATGCAAAATAAAAAAAAAAGATGAGATGGGAATCACAGCATGTCATTACCAAGAAATCAACAAAACACAAAAGAGGTCAGTAAGAGAGAAATGAAGGACAAAGAAGATGTTACACGTTCTATAGATAATATGTCACAAAATGGCAGTAGTAATGCCTTAACCTACAACCAATTACTTTAAAGGGTTTAACTTTGCAGTCAGAAGTAAACAGGATCCTACTAACCACTGTCTAGAACGGATTCCCTTTAACTACCAGGATATACGTATTCTGAAATTGAAAATATGCAAAAAGATATTCCATGCAAATGATAACCAGCAGACAGCAGAGGTGGCCACACTAACAGTAGACAGCATAGACGTTTACACAGAATTTGTTATAAGAGACAAAGGTCATTATAAAATGAAGAAAGATCAATTCACCAAAAAGATATAACCCTTATAAACATACAGGCACCAAACATCAGAGCCCTTAGAATGGAAAATTGACAAAATTCAAAGGAGAAATAGACACATCCACAATATAGTAGTAGACTTCAATAACCCATTTTCCAAAATACATAGAATCATACAGAAGAAGATGAAAACCGAAGACTCAACAGTCCTCTGTGGACCACCAGTGTGGACCAATTGGACAAAATAGACTTATAGAGAACACAATACCTAATAACAGCCGAATAAACTTTTTCTGAAGTGCCCATGGAAGAACAATTTCCAGAATACACCTCATGTAGACAGAAAATTTTTTTTTTAAATTTTAAAAGACTAAGATAATCTGAATTATTCATCTCATCATAATAATAAAACTAGAAATTTACAGAAGGAAAACAAGAACATTAACAAATGTGTACAAATTAATCAACACACTTATATTAATAAAACCAATTTCTTAGCAAAATCACAAGGGATTAGAAAACATCTTGATCAAAGGACGAGGAAAACATAACATACCAAAACTTATAAAATGCAGCAAAAATAGGACTGGGCAAAAGATATTTAGAACTATTTATGCTTACATTGAAAATAAACAACAATCACATATAAACAACCTAACTTTTTACATCAATGAAGTACAAGAACAAACTAAATAAATGGTAGCCAAAAGAGGAATAAAGATTAGAACACAAACAACAGAGTCTGGAAAACCACTAGAGAAAGTCTCAAAACTAACAGATCATACACAGAATGATAAGAAGAGTGACAAACCCTTGGCCAGATAAAATAAAAAATAAAAAATAAAAAACCCCAAAGACAGATGTGACTAATTAAAACAGAAAAGGAAAATTACAATTGTTTCTATATAAATGAAAAGGAAATTAAGAGAATGATAGTGAACAATCATATGACAACAAGTTTGATAACCAAGAAAAAATGCATCAATTTCTAGAAACACACCACTTACCAACACTTAGGCATGAGAAGTAAAAAGTCTAAACACACCAGTAACAAATAGATTGATTCAGTGATCAAATACCTCCCATTAAAGGACAGAACCAGATGACTGCAATGTCAGTCTATCAAATATTGAAACACAAACACTCCTTAAAATCTTCCAAAAATTAACAAGGGAGTCAACACTTCCAAACTCAATCAATGAGGCTTGTGATACCTTGACAGCAAAGACAGATGAATGCCCTACAAGAAAAGAAAACTACAGAGCAATATTCCTGGTTAATCGAATGCAAAAGTCCTCAACAAATTTCTAGCAAGACAAATTTTCAGCAGCACACAGAAAATAATCACACATCATGACCAAATAGGATTTATTCCTGGAATGCAAGGTGGTTGCAACTTAGAAACATCGATCTGTGTCATACTCCACAATAACAGAATAGAGGGAAAAGGCAAAATATTCATCTCAGTTGATGCAGAAAAAGCCCCTTAAAAATGTCAACAACAATTCATAATAAAAACACTCAACACACTAGGACTACAAGGAGTCTACTTAACATAATAAAGGCCATATAAAAAAAGCTGACAGCTAACTTCATACTCAAAGTTCAAAGAATGAAGGCTTTTCCTTTATGATGAAGAAAAAGAAAATGAAAGCCCACTTGCATTATTTCTATAAAAAAACAGCTGTCCCTGAGGATGCAGGGAAGGTTAGGTCCAGGTCCCCCCATGATACAAAATCGTGTGGATGCTCTTCCATATCTGGTTTCACATCCTCAGATGCAGCTAAAAGTAGATTGAAAATATAGTCTGCCTTTTGTATCCCTGGGTTCCACAATGTGTCTGCTGTGGATTGCTGATCTAGGCTACATTGAATCTGTGGATGCAGAACCTATGGATATGGAGGGCAAAGTGTAGTACTGGAATCCTGGCCAAAGCAATGAGAAAAGAGAAAGAAATAAAGGCATGTAATAGAAAATTAAAATGTCTTTCTTCATGACATTTTACTAAAATCCTGAAGATTAAAAAAAAACTGTTGGAACTAATGAACGAATCCAAAGATACAGGATATAAAATCTACTTAAAATCAGTTTCTTTCATATTCACCAATATAGATAACCCCAGAAGAAAAATAAGAAAATAATTTGACTTACCAATATCATCGCAAAAGAATTAAATACTTAGGAATGAGCTTTAACGAGGAGGAAAAAGATTTGTAAACAGAAATGTAAGAAATATTACTGAAAGAAATTAGAGAACACACAAGTAAATGCAAAAATGTCCCATGTTCATGTTTTGGAAGACTTGATGTTAAATGTCAATAACAACCCACACATTCAGTGAAATCCTAATGAAATTTTCTACAGAAATCAATTTGTCCCTAAATTAAAAAGAAATCACACGATCACCTCAATAGCAACAGAAACTTCGAAGAAATACAGCAAGAGCTGTGATTACAAAACTCATTACAAAGCTACCTTAATCAAATCTGTACTGTACGGCTATGAAGCCAGATATACAAAGCAATGGAATGGAAGCACGCAGGCCAAACCCTCAAATATATGGTCTAATGATGGTCACTTAGGGTGGCAAGACCATGTACAGGGGAAAGGACAATCCCTTCAACAAATACTGCCGAGGAAATTGGATATCCACATGCAAAACAATGAAGTTGGACCCTTACTTTACACCATATGAAAAAATTTACTTAAAATGGATTTATGACATAAATATAAGACCTAAAATTATAAAACTGTTAGAAGAAATTATAGGTAATAAACTTTATGAGACTGGAATCAACCGTGATTTCCTGGATATAACACCAATACACAAACAAGATAAAAATACCCACTAGGATGTTTTCTTTCAAAAATAATAAAAGAAAATTCCCCCTAAAACAAAAAGTGTTGGTGAGAATGTACAGAAATGAGAGACTCGAGCCCTGCTGGTGGGAATCTAAAATGGCGCAACCAGTATGGAACCAGTATGAAATTCCGCATGTAGTTCAAAATTGAATTATCTTCAGCCAATAATTTCATATTTGGGTGTATATTCAAAAAATTGACAACAGGATTGTGAGCAGAGATATACAAACCCATGTTAAAAGCTGCATTATTCAAAATAGCCAAGAGGTAGAAGCAATCCAGGTGTCCACTAACAGAGAAATGGACAAATACAATGTGGTATATATTAAATACATAAAAAGAAAGATTATTCATCTAAAAAAAAAAAAAAAAAAGAAATTCCTTCATATGCTACCATAGGGTTTAACCTGGAGAACACCACATTAAGTGAAAAAAACCTGACATTAAATGACAACTACTCTATGATTCCACTTATATGAGGGATCTAAAATAGTCAGCTTCATACAAACAGAAAAGAAAGGGTAGGGCAGGACAGCACCAGGCTGTGGGTTCCCAGGGGCCAGGTGAACATTACAGGGAATTCAGATGGAAAGAGCAACAGGGAACAAAACAGTTTTCATGTGTTAACTCAAGAATCGAATTTTCAGAACTTGAAATTTTGCAGAAAACACAAGTGACATAAACAATAGTGGAGCTGAAGTCCATGAAGTGCAATAAATTGGGAAAGTTTCCCATACAATACAATGCAAATTTAAAAATTAACTTGGTATATCAAGATGGACATGACGAATGCAGACAGGGAGCATAATTATCAGAAATAGCATCTGATCCATAAAACAACATTTGAAATTTTAAAAATATCCACAAATTTTTCTGTAGAAAATTAAAAGCATACTATAGAAAATGCATTATGCCTGTTATATCATGAGAGAGACAGATATATATATTTTGATATACGGTTTGTGGTTCACAATTCCCATACCCCCTGCAATGCTCTTTTCTTATACTGTAGGGACATTTTAGGACTCAAAAGCAGGTCTCAGGAAACACAATCTCTCTCTGACCTTCTCCTGCCCTCTTTGTACCTACTCAAGGCAGGACTCTAATCTTCCCCTACCTTGTGGTGTGTGGGACGTAAGACCCTCATTCCAGCAAGGGTCCTGCCCCCATACATCATTCCCTTCCCGTCCAATCCCAATTCTACCCAGTTGTCCATGCTTCAACCATGCCTACGAAGGAAGCTTCCATTAAAGTCCATATGGAAGGGTTTGGAGAGCTCCACACAGCTGAACACACAATGCTTACAGGATGGTCAACAAGAATTCATCCACGTGCTGGGAGAGTGGCGCACCCCAACTCCACAGGCACAGAAGCACCTGGGTTTGGGAGTGTTCCAGACCTCATTCTGCATATCTCTTTATCTGGCTGCATATTTGTATCTTTGAAAATACTCTTTGTAATAAACTGGTAAACTGTGTGTTTCCCTGAGTTCTGTAAGCCACTCAAGCAAATTTCTCAAACACAAAGAGGGGGTTGTAGAAATTCCAACCTGAAACTGGACAGTCACGAGTTCCTGAGGACTGGACTTGTGACTGCCATCTGAACCAGGGAGCAGTCTTGGAGAATGAGCCCTCAACCTGTGGGATCTGATGCTATTTCCAGGTAGAGTGACAGGATTGAATTGAACACCACCTAGCTGGTGTGCACTGCAGAACTGATTCTTTCCTTGTTGATAGGGAGAATACCCCATACTTGGTCATAGAAGTTTACCACTTTTACTGTTGTGTGCTGTGAGTATAGGAGAAAACACAGCTGTGTTTTTCCTCTCAGTTGTAAATAACACATTATAGCACTCAATTTTAATGATATTTCTGGAAATAAGAGTTAACAATTTAAAACAGTCTGATTTAAGTATTGAAAAATTCCCAATTCAATTACAGTGTGAGGCCAGGCTCAGTGGCTCATGCCTGTAATCCTAGTACTCTGGGAGGCTGAGGCGAGAGGACTGCTTGAGCCCAGGAGTTCGAGACAACCCTGAGCAAAAGCCAGACCCAACTTTACTAAAAATAGAAAAATTAGCAGGGCGTCATGGCATGTCCCCCCACTCCCAGCTCCTTGGGAGGCTGAGGTGGAACGATCGCTTGAGCACAGGAGTTTGACGCTGCAGTGAGCTATGATAACACCACTGCACTATACCTGGGATGACAGAGCGTGACTGTGTCTTGCTGAAATAAATAACAAAAGTACACTCTAATAGCAGGTACTAAGTCAGAAACAACAGAAAAATATTTAAATTACCAAATAAAAACTTTGGGAGTTAAAGAAAGTCCTGCTGCCTACCACCTCTGTAGTAAACAATGAAATCTTCTACAATATACAAATCACTACCCATTTTCTGATAAAATAGCTCCACATACTCCAGATAGGAAACAAAGAACACAAAGAAAATCATACAAAATAGCAAAACTGATGATTAAATATATAAAAACCAAGTTCATTTATAATACATGGAAATGTACAAGATGAGAGTAGCAGTGGCTGAAACAAATGACAGTGGACGTAGAACTGGAGACATCAATCCAGACAGCTACACTCCCCACCTGGAACTGTGATCCAATACAGGATCCTTCTGTCAACTGTCTTTTCCTCCTGCTGAGGAATAATCTCAGAAGAGCCAACCTACTCCGCTCTTAAACACACCTGTAACTTGTAGATAAAGCAGAACTGAAGAATGGCTGAGGGACCTTGTGAAATAAGAATGAAAACATACACTGGTCTTCTCCCAGGTTCCTCACATAGAATCCTAACACCTTGGAATTTCCTGGGTGACAGGAAGTGATATGTTCCGATGAGGCAACTCGTGTGGTCTCCTAGATGGGTGCTGGTCTCCAGAAAGACGAAGTTATTAACAGAAGCCTGAAACTTTCTGCCCCAACCAACATCCTCCAGGAAGGGGAGAGGACTGGAGACTGAGTTTGTATCAATCATGCCTAAGTGATGGAACCTCCATAAAAAACCCTGCACCATGGGGTTACCAGAGCTTCCAAATGAACACACGGAGGTGCATGAAGGGTGGAACACCCAGTGAAGCTTCAAAGTACCTTCCCCTGTGAGTCTCTTCCTCTGGCTGTTCATCTGTGTCCTCTGAAATATCCCTTATAATAAACCAATATATACAGAAAGTGTTTCACTGAGTTCTGTGAGCCAGCCTGGCAAATTAATCAAACCTGAGTTACTCAAGGAAACACCAATTTATGGCTGGTTCGTCAGGACATTTAATAATCTACTACTTGTGCTCAGTGTCTAAGGTGGGGGGCAGGCTTGGGGACTCACTCAGTCCTTAGCCTCTGGTATCTGACTCTAACTCTAACTTGATAACCACCGAAAAATTGGTTGTTGGTGGGGAGAAACCCAACACATCGTGCTGAGCAGAAGTGAGGCCTTCTGGGTTGAGTGGCATGTGATAAGAGGAAAATCACTTTGGCTTTCTCTTATCTCAAACTGACCTGAACAGGCAGAGAGGGCTGGAGATAGCTCCATGCAGTTTCCCAGCCCCAGATGCAAACAAAAACCAGCCAATGTTTTCCCATCTCCTGATTAGGTCTCCCAAGTACAGGAAATAGGGTGGAACCTGAATAGGACAAGGTGTCAGGTCTACGGAGGACTCACCTCTGACCTCTATGGACAGACAACTGAGCACCAGGTGGAATCAAAACAGAAGAACAGACCACAGGGGAAAAGAGAACCCTTGGAAATGGCCCTCCCTGTGCCACACAGAGCGAGGGGACCAAAAAGGTCACAGAAGCCAGATGACAGGTGTTGTCCAATACAATGAAGACTTTGCCTTGATCTCTGTTTGAGCTGCACCACTGCTGGAGGGCAAAAGGATAAACTATTACACATCTAAAGAACAGAGTGGTAAGTGGGGACACAGACTTCTGCTTAGAGCTCACAGGATTTACACTTTGTTTTAGCACAGATCTCCCCCATTTGCAGACTTTCCCAAACACTGTTTAATAGTGC
The DNA here is from genome assembly GCA_023783475.1 of Daubentonia madagascariensis. Lineage (NCBI taxonomy): Eukaryota > Metazoa > Chordata > Mammalia > Primates > Daubentoniidae > Daubentonia > Daubentonia madagascariensis. The sequence continues at coordinate 6,298 of JAKFHU010000112.1, read as the reverse complement.
AGTTTCCACTGTGCCCACCTGAGCTCTTACCTGAGTGCAAACCTTTGATCCCTTCCCCCCCTTTTGGGGTTCTTGGTGTTTTCATTTCACCCTCCATAGTCCAGGGATCTTTCCCTTCCTCCAACATGGAGACCACCCTCAGGTCAGGAAGTGAGATTCCTGCTTATAAAAACAAACAATCAAGATGTGCTGTGGCTTTGCCAAAATCCAAGCCCTACGATTAGGTAAGAGAGAGGACATTACAAATGGACCAAGAAAGTATTTCACAAATATATTCACAGATGGCCTCTTTCTCAATGCACATGAAACTGAACTATGCAAACATCTAGCTCTCTTCCGAGAACCACTGATTGAATCAAAAGGTTGAGGGTAGAAAACAGGGAAATGGACACTTTAAAAGTCAGCCATAAGGTTTTTTGCATATGTAAGCGGTGGTACCACAAAATGATATATTATGAAGAGGGCAGAACAGGGGAGGAAAGGGGACATGTAACATCCAGACAGCATTACAGAGCTTTTCATTTCTGAGTCAATAAGGCTTCAGTCTCAGGCAAGCAACGCAGGGGCTGCCAAGAGGCACACAGAAAAAATGCAGAGATACACAAGGGCAGATCCCGACTTCGAGAGCCACGTTGTCCTCACCCAGGGAGACCAGGTTCCTGTAGTTCTCCAACATCACGTCCCTGTACAAAGCCCTCTGAGCAGGGTCCAGGCATTTCCACTCTTCCTGAGACAATTCTATGGCCACATCCCTGAATGTCAAGTGTCCCTAAAATGTAAAACATATTTCACCAATGAGAGATGGGGAGAATTCATCTCTTCACATAAAACGAGAAGAGAGGTGTAAAAATTGATTTGACTGAAGTGACTGTTCTGACCAATACACGTTAATGTATTTTTCAGCTGGTTATGTCTTTCATGATACTTTTCCTGAAGAAGTTATGATAGTCTCTAAATTAGTGTGGATATCATTTCTGTGGACAATACAAGAAAAACCAATAAAAATTTAACACAGCCTTATCTCTTTTCTCTATAGAGGTGTTAGATATTCTGTCTGACACACCAAATTATATTCAGTATCTACCTAAACTAGAATATGGGTGGTGTCTTCAAGATGACTGTGTCCACAGTGACATTTACAAAAAGATCAGAATCTATAAACTATGATGATGACAGCAAAAGCCATGCCAGAAGCTTCTGAACATGTCCCATATGCTAGGCATTATTCTAAAAGCTTTACATGTACTCCCCGATGTAACAACAATAGCCCACAAGAGAAAGATCTGTGTCCATCTTACTGAGGAGACAACTGTGTCTCAGACACTCTCAGAAAAAACTTCCCTCAGGTCAATGGGCTAAAAATGGCAGAATAAGCACTGATCCCGGCTGTGTGGGCATTAGAACCAGACTTCATGATCAAACAGCTAAGAAGCAGAGCACCCTCAAAAATAAACTGACAGAGAATCACCTATTTCAGAAAGGTTGAAACAAATTCAAGAATAAAAACATGCAATTGTGTAACAGGTCATGATATACACATATACACATGGATGCCGGTTATATGTTACTATTCTTGCTAGTATCGATTCATTTACATGGTAGTGTAGAACAATTTTAAGGCCATGGAAAATATTCAAGATAAAATTGTAACTGTCAAAAATATAAAATTTATATAAAATGATCATATGCCTTTGCTGAGCCATACCCACATTCACACACATCACATGTACACACTTATACATATCCACTGAAATAACAGGATGTGTCTCTGTGCAAAGACCGCCTTCTGCTGCCCTCTGAACCAGGGGGTTTCATAGACAATAAACTCCTACAGGAAGTCCAACTACAGAGTTTCTGACCATTTCTTCAGAACCCGCTCCCCTCCTGGTGAAGCCCACACACACGCTGCAGCAGTGGGGAGCTGGGCTGGACTGAGCTCCCCGCCAGGGCACAGACCAGGCACTGATGAAACCGATGCACAGCACAGCCCTCCTCACCCCCTGTGTGGATCACAGCCTGATCTCAGCCCCCACAAATGGAGGACACTGTGACTTAGTATTAAATGCTGGATATAGAATAGGGTAGAATCCCCTTATCCACGGGGGATAAACTCCAAGAGCCGCAGTGGATCTGTGGATACCACTGAACCTCATGTACTATGTAAGTTCAAGGAACATCAACATAAGTTTGAAAAGAAAAAGAAAACAGATGGCTTGCTAAATGACATAAACATCTTATGACATATATTATCTGTAAATACATGATCTAGAAACTTGCACTATAAAATAACACAATGAAACATTCACTGAAGAATTTTCTCTGGCTGGGCATATGCCTCACTCCTGTAATCCCAGCAATTTGGGAGGTCAAGGGAGGAGGAAGGTTTGAGGCAAGAAGTTCATCTCCAGCCTGGGTAACATCATGAGACCCCATCTCTACAAAAAGAAAAAAAATTAGGCAGGCACAGTGATGTGTGCCTAACCTCTCAGCTACGTGGGAGGCTGAGATGGGAGGATGGCTTGAGCATAGGAATTTGAGGCTGCAGGGATGACTGTGTCACTGCACTGCAGTCTGGGTAACAGAAATCCGGTGTGAAAAAAAGAAAAAATAAAAATAAGCAAAAGAAGGAGTCCCTGCAGGAACGCCACAGTCTCTGTGGGATGGATACACTGAGAATGACTGAACAAATCACCTGCTCTCGGACACTGATGTTGATTTCATATTTTAAAATAGGTGATGGAATAAAATACTCTTTACCACTGATGTCTGTCTGTCTTTCCATTCTATTCCTAGTCAGAAATAATTTGGCATCAGAAACACAGTGATCCACTCATTTAGCTTGAAATATAGTAGAAAATCAGGCAGAAAAGATCTCCCCTAATAGGTCTCCTTTTCCAGAATTTAGCATGTTAACCCATGACTTCCATGTGTAGCTTGTCTAATCATACTGTACAAAGATCTGACAGTGCACCCACATGTGGCCCCTGAACAGTCCCTTCTGCCCAACAGCACTGACACCACAGGGCCCACACCCCCATTCTATAACCTATATGTGGGTATTTAAAGCCCTTCCCAGGACTGTGCCCAATGGAGCCTCTTCACTAGGTCATGTGACTGGGTCTTGGTGACATGGAATCAAAGTGGAGATGAGAGAGACTGAGGGAAGGCATGGGTGAGGGCAAGGAAACATGTCAGGCTGGATGTTTCAGAGTCAGAGAAGATGAGCGACTCCAACGCCCGGTATTTGAGAAAGGAAAAAGACACAGAACAATCCACCGAGAACATTACTTTACCTGAGTAAAAGCCATTCCTGACTCCTTTTCTTTCCTCTTCCTCCTGATCTGGGCTTCTTCCTCACCCAACATGAATCTTTAAAAGTCAATCCTGAATGTCAAAAATATGCTGTTCAATGCTGAGAATCAACACACCCCCTTTCTGTGCCACAATTCCGTAAAGAGGAAAGGGTTCCCATGTAACACAGCCCTATCCTGTCCATAACACCAGGGAGGATGCAGGGACAATAAACTCCTACAGGAGGAAGAACTAGTGATTCTACAACCCCTTTTATTAGAACCCATTCCCCTCCTGGTGAAGCCCACACACACTGCAGCACTGGGGAGCTGGGCTGGCCTGAGCTCCCCTCCAGGGCAGACCCAGCCTTGACCAAACCTGATGCACAGCACAGCCCCCCTCTCCCCTCCGTGGATCACAGGCTGATCTTGGCCCTCAGAAATGGAGGACACAGACCGTTGATATTCTACCCTGAATACAAAGTAGCATCAACTCTAAATATTATTAAGCCTGGGCCCCACCTGAATGTGTGAAGGGGAATCTCTGGTGAGGGGACAAAAGAGATATTTGCCAAATGCCTCAGCCCCTAATGTGAAGCCAGGGGTGAGCTCCACTCACAGGGGGTAAGGCCAGGATCCCTCCCACCTTCTGGCTCTGCTCTCCCCTTGGGGACTTGTTGTCAGCAGTGTCCAGACAGTGAAATGTGAAGGACCCAAAAGAAACAGGCAGAGCAGCCAATAAGGACCACAGGAGGGGGTGAAGGTGTGGCTGAAATGTTAAATAGGGCACAGGGGTCATACAAGTCCCCACTGAGAAGGGGATATCAGAACAAAGACCTGGGGCAAGAAGGGTGCTTGGTAGCTGCAGCTGAGGGGCCACAGCGTTCTAGGCAGAGGGACAGCCAACGTGAAGGCCCTGAGGCAGGAGCCACCTTGGAAAAGGAAAGAGGCCTGTGTGGCTGGAGCAGAGCGAGTGAGGATGACACAAGCAGCAGGTGAGGCCAGAGAGGTCCTGGGGGAGCAGAGCAGGGAGGGCCCAGGTCTGCAAACTTATTTCTCCCATGTCTCAAGTGTCAAAATGATGTATTTCCCCACCTGTTTTAAGTAAATATGTAACTTTTTTCTTTATTTTATACAAGAATGCACTAAAGATATAATATCTTATATATTTTAAATATATGACAAGAAGTTCTACTAAGTCCCAGGAAGTACAGAGTCGTCCTAATCTGAGATGTGAGGACTGCAGGGGACGCATTCAGGAGAGCTGAGGAAGTCCCTCTTGGATATATGAAGGGAGAGGTGCCTGTTAGCACAGCAGGGAGTTGAGGACACAACTGGACACTGGATCTAGAGGTCAGGGGAGAGGGCTGCAGGGGAAACAGAGACATGTCAGAGGGGTTTAAACCATGAGACGAGATGATAAGAAAAGGCAGTGGGTGTGGACAGAGATGACAAGAGCTTCAAGGACTAAATCGTGGGACACTCCCACATTCAGAGAACACAGTTCAGGAGACACCAGCAGAGGAAACTGGTAAGAGATGAAGGTGACAACAAAAATCTAAAACAAAGCGATTTTCCAAGTTTAGAGAGATGTCCTCAAAGCCAAGAAATAAAGAAGGAATGCTCAGCTGTGCAGCAGGCTGCTGACAGGAAAGGAAAGATGAAGACAGGAAATAAGAAACTGGGTTTAGAAATGTCACATGACTGTGGTTGGAAAAGAAAGGACCAGTGAAGTGGGGGGCGCGCAAGCTTGGCTGGAAGGGGTGAGTCGATAACTGCAGGTAAAAACTAAACACAGAGAACGTAAAGAACACTGCAGTGTTTCTGCTCTTAAATGGAACACAGATGAGGGTGCTTTACCCAAGAAGGAATGTAGTTAACGGAGTATTTTTTGTTTTACGATGGAATAATGGAAGGTAAATAAAGGCTTCATTATGTGTGTGTGTTTTACTAGACAATACCTCCTTCTGGGTGCACTGACCAAAATAATTCCCATGGCGTAAAAACTGATAACATCGTGGAGAAAGGATGCCATGCCGTCTTGAGACTTCCAGTGGGGCTGGCAAGTGGTGCACATTTGCAGGGCCAGTAACAGCCACGAGCAGGGACAGACCACTCCCGGTCACTACTGAGTAGAGACCACAGGCACTGAGACAGGGGGTTGGTCAGTAGAAATATCTTCCCTTTAATGTTTGAGGTAGAAAAAACCTACCCATACTCAACACACAATATTTTACATCTACTCACGAATGTGTGTGGTTTTCCCTACACTGACCAGTTGTCTGGGACACTCCCAGCTGGGTGCCCCTAGGATTTAACTCAATTTTGATACTATGCACCTGCAGATAGGGTCACATCCCACAGGTTAAGGACTGAGTCCCAAAGGCTGCCCCTCCCTTCAGATGCACATAAAAGTCATGGTTTCCAAAAGCCCCTCTTAGGTTTTGATTAATTTGTGAGAATGGCTCTTGCTTCTGGCTGTTCATCTACATGCTCTGTAACATTCTTTATAAGAAATAAGTAAACCTAAGTATAATGGTTCCCTGCTTGTGAACAGTTCTATCAAATCAATAAAATGTGAGCAAAGGGTCATGAAATCTCCAACTTATAGCTGTTCAGTCAGAAGTTCAGGTCCAACTTGGGACCTGGGACTGGCGTGTGATGTGAGGTGGCCTTGCGGAACTGAGCCCTAAAACTGTGATCTGATCCTATCTCCAGTACTGTGAGAATTGAGTTATCTCGCAGAACACCCTATGGGTGTCTCATGGACTAGTGCATGCTGATGAGGAGTAATCCTCACACGTTCTGGTGAGCAGAGGTGAAGTACTCTGTGTTGAGTGCTCACTAACGTACTGATTGGGAAACTAGGGAAAACACTTTGGTTTTTCTTCCCATCTCATACACTGCCCCTCTCCCTATCCCATCTCAGGAAAAGGGAAAAAGGTGACCCACAGTGGAATGAGTCAACTCACTGCCCTTTGCTGCATCCGGGCTACAGGTGGAAGCCA